>JAVGWX010000006.1:105551817-105784317 GCA_036924085.1 Ariolimax columbianus
ATATGACCAGGCTTTGTTTTGATGAGAGCTGTGTCAGGGAGAACATACATTGCTCGAGATCTTCAACTTTGTGTTGTTTTAGCACTGCTAATATTATGTTTTCTTGGTGGATATCTTTATCTTGGATTACAAGCTCAGCTGCAGCCTTCAGTGCTTCTACTTTTGCACGGAAGTTATTGGAGTATGTTCCCGTTGTTAATACTCGAGTTTTGGGAGAATCATACAAGACAAGTGGTTCCCAACGCGCATGATTCAGCTGAACGAAACACTGTATCAAGAAAAGAAGCAACTGGCAGAGTAGTTGGAGAGACATAAGACTGGTGCATAAGGAAGTGAGATAAGCATCCATACTCCTCAATCATCTTTTAAACATTTATGCTGCGAACATTTTGAGAATTGAACAGAATGAACAGTTCGACACGTTCACAGCTGACAGGAACGAAATACAAAATCTAAGATATGCAGGTGACACAGAAGACCTTTCGAAGATCTCGACGGGACTGGAGCAGATGTTCCTGTCAGTTGAACAGCATAGCGATAAAAAAAAATCGATACCTAACCATCAGCAAGACCAAGATAATGAGCACTGATAAGGCAAAAACCAAACCTGATGATATCACAGAGAAGCAAGAAGTTACGAACGTCACAAGTTTCGAGTATCACGCCTCAATTATAATCAGCAATGGAGATTGGAAACAAAAAATAAGCTAGAAGAGGAATGGTCGTGGCATTGCAGAGATGAACTTAAATAAGGGGTTTAGGACGGGGCACTAACAAAGCGACGGAAATAAAGATCTTGATGACTTGCAGCTTACCAGAGGCCTAGCACGGAGGCGGGACGTTGACACCCACATAGATACTGAAGAGGAACATTCAATCCTTCCATTTAAAATTCTACGGGAAAGTTCTCAAAATACATGGATGGAGGGGGAGGGGGGGGGGGGGGAACACATCAATGCTGTGAGTAGCTGGATACGGAACACAATATTCATCATCATTAAGTGCCGTAACGGCTAGCGTTAGCGATCGTGGGCCTTCATTTCTTATCACGTGTATTGGTTATGATTTGGCTTAACTTGGCTTGGCTTGGCTTTTGGCTTGGCGTGACTTGTTTTGACTTAGCTTGACTTGGCTTGACTTGTTTTGACATAGCTTGGCTTAACTTGTTTTGACTTAACTTGGCTTGGCTTGACTTGTTTTGACATAAGCTTGGCTTAACTTGACTTGACTTGACATGGCTTTACTTGGCTTGGCTTCGTTCCTTCTCAATCTCCCGCTATGAAGTCCTCAAAACGGCTTAAGTAGCAAAATGTAGCCCAGAGAACGGAATGCGTTGTGTCGTAATTTACAGCTTGACTGTGATATTTGCATCTTTCGGTCTGACACATCTGTCTTGAGCAGGCCTTTTTTTTTTTTTAGTATTGGGTTAGCCTTCCCTCTACGATGCCTTCTCCTTAGCCACTCTGCTCTGTTGCAGCTTGTTCTCCAGAATCGTCGAGTGAAGATGTAGAAGGGTCTAGGCAGCTTTGGTACGCAGACCCTGGCGATAGCAGTCAGCTTTGGGTCGCTGATCGTTGCATCTTGATCCCCTGCTCAGCATATTGATCCTTTACTCAGCATCTTCATCCCTTATTCGGCATCTTGATCCCTTACCCAGCATCTTGATCCCTTACTCATCATCTTGATCCCTTACTAATCACCTTGATCCCTTACTCATCACCTTGATCCTTTACTCATCACCTTGATCCTTTACTCAACAACTTGATCCACTGCCCAGCATCTTGATCCCTTACTCAGCATCTTGATCCCTTACTCAGCATCTTGATCCCTTACTCAGCATCTTGATCCCTTACTCAGCATCTTGATCCCTTACTCGGCATCTTGATCCCTTACTCAGCATCTTAATCCCTTACTCAGCATCTTGATCCCTTACTCAGCATCTTGATCCCTTACTCAGCATCTTGATCCCTTACTCAGCATCTTGACCCCTTACTCAGCATCTTGATACCTTACTCAGCATCTTGATCCCTTACTCAGCATCTTGATTCCTTATGCATCATCTTGATCCCTTACTCAGCAACTTGATCCCTTACTCAGCATCTTGATCCTTTACTCAGCAACTTGATCCACTGCCCAGCATCATGATCCATTTCTCATCATCTTGATCCCTTACTCAGCATCTTTATCCCTTACTCAGCATCTTGATCCCTTACTCAGCATCTTGATCCCTTACTCAGCATCTTGACCCCTTACTCAGCATCTTGATACCTTACTCAGCATCTTGATCCCTTACTCAGCATCTTGATTCCTTATGCATCATCTTGATCCCTTACTCAGCAACTTGATCCCTTACTCAGCATCTTGATCCTTTACTCAGCAACTTGATCCACTGCCCAGCATCATGATCCATTTCTCATCATCTTGATCCCTTACTCAGCATCTTTATCCCTTACTCAGCATCTTGATCCCTTACTCAGCATCTTGATCCCTTACTCAGCATCTTTATCCCTTACTCAGCATCTTGATCCCTTACTCAGCATCTTGATCCCTTACTCAGCATCTTGATTCCTTACTCAGCATCTTGATTCCTTACTCAGCATCTTGATCTCTTACTCAGCATCTTGATACCTTACTCAGCATCTTGATCCAGCTACATGATGCGAAGATGAGTCCCTGGTGGCAGTCAGCATTGTTGTGTAATAAAGCATATTGTCAGCGAAGATGCTGAACGGCGCATTAGATGCGGCGGTCAGCGACCTATAGCTAACTGCTAGCGTCAAGGCCAACGAACCAGAACTGCCAAGACCCTTCTACACCTCCACGCGGGGATCCTGGATAACAGGCTGCAACAGAACAAACTGGCTAAGGAGAAGGGATAGAAGAAGGAATGCTTACCCAGTACTAAAAAAATGCTTGCTGAAATCGGATGTGTTGGACCGAAAGGTGCAAATATCGCAGTCAAGCTGTTAACTAAGACACAACGCATTCCTTTCTCTGGACTACATTTTGTTACTTAAGCCCTTTTCGGGGTTTGGTAGCGGGAGATTGAGGACGAACGAAGCCAAGCCATGCCATATTGTCAACATATTTAGGTGCTTGGTTGTCAGTGCAGGCGCTGTTGCTGGGGAGAACCTGTTACGAACCTCTTTATACTTGATCTTTGCTGTTTTAAAGGCCGGATGACCAGCCATATTGCTTGTCGCATCATTTTCCCAAGATGTAATGTCAGACAATTGCGAGGGTAAGTCAGAAAGTAGGTCACAAACTGATATGGGATAGCTGTAAAAAGTAGCTCGAAGTTTCTGAAAGTGTCTTTAGGTGACAGCAACATCTAAACCTTGTTATAGCTGTAGGTGGATAACAGATGTTCACTTGTTTGGGAGCACTGAAGCTCATCTTGGCGGGAGATATGCCGCTAATGACGAAGTGGTTGAAAGAGAAGTGCAAAGGTAGCTGAGACAGAGGACCACAGACTTCCATGCTGCAGGTTCTTGGCGAGACAGCAGACCAAAGACTTCCATGCTGCAGGTTTTTGGTGAGACAGCGGACCACAGACTTCCATGCTGCAGGTTCTTGGAGAGACAGCAGACCAAAGACTTCTATGCTGCAGGTTTTTGGTGAGACAGCGGACCACAGACTTCCATGCTGCAGGTTCTTGGAGAGACAGCAGACCAAAGACTTCCATGCTGCAGGTTTTTGGTGGGAAAGCAGACCAGATTTCTATGCTGCAGGTTCTTTGTGAGACAGCAGACCACAGTCTTCCATGCTGCAGGTTCTTGGTGGGAAAGCAGACCACATACTTCCATGCTGCAGGTTTTTGATGAGACAGCAGACGAAAGACTTCTATGTTGCAGGTTTGTGGGGTTTTTGGATAAAACAATGGGATAAGTGTATCAATGTTGGAGATGGGATAAGTGTATCAATGTTGGAGATGGGATAAGTGTATCAATGTTGGAGATGGGAAAAGTGTATCAATGTTGGAGATGGGATAAGTGTATCAATGTTGGAGATGGGAAAAGTGTATCAATGTTGGAGATGGGATAAGTGTATCAATGTTGGAGAGGGGATAAGTGTATCAATGTTGGAGATGGGATAAGTGTATCAATGTTGTTTGCAATTATGTTGAGAAACAAGGAACAATGTAAGTGCAATAAACACGTGGTTTTTCAAGTTTCTATCTTATTTAGGTGAAAAATTTCACGTACCCGAGTAACATAATCTCAGCAGATGGCAAAGGCGACACCGAAATCTAAAAAATGTAAAAAGCGAGTAAAAAAATTGGACAAATGTCTCCGATATTTCAATGTAAGTATGGGAAAATGGATACTAAAAGAGTGCTTTACAAAACTAAATTCTTACCCACATTGTGCAATTAGTACCAGAATTGGACATCCAAAAACAAAGATAAAAGAAACATCGTAACAGCAGAGATGAAATCACTGCGCAGAATACTTGGAGTAACAAGAAGGGATATAATGAGATACCGAGATATTAGGAGACAAGTAGGTACAACACCAGTGCTAGACCAAATGGTTCGGCCACGTGACACGTCAAACATCGGATAGTATTCCTCAGAAAGTAATGCTATACAGACACAATGGATACAAAGCCAAAGGCTGACCTCGCAAAAGAAGGATACCAAAAAAAATTGAAACAGTAAAGCTCCCCGTGTACGAATAACATACTAGGGCCCCGTCAAGAACGAAACCTCTTCATAACCTGACGCTGAAAGAAATGCGAAAAAAAAAGACTTCATGTAATTTTTTTAAAAGCTATTTGTGACCTATTTACTGACTTGCCCTAGTATTTCTTGCTGTGTATACTGGGGTTCGTCAAGACCGTCTCCTTTGATGCGAGATATCTGACCTCTCTGCTATTCAAACGTGCCTCGTTCATTACGAAAATAGAACACGAGAGTGGATATTAAAGCCAGGACAAACATGGACAGTAATGGAAGAGAACACCGAGTGTAAGTATTCTTCGAGATATCTGCTCCAAGCGCCAGGATTCGCATACAGCTGAAGGGCAAGGACGAGAAGTAACGTTTCACCATAATATGATAATAACACTGGGCATTGCGCTGGGGAATACAAGATTAATAGAAACAAGCTGCAAAGCGAAATTCTTGATTAATGACATTCTCTGGGCCGGTAATTTGACTCGTACTCTGGTACCGCCGATAATTCTTTCAGCCCGTGTCGAAAATACTGTAATTTGCTAGAAAAACGGTCCGTAATTCCTAAGCTCAAAACAACCAGCGTTGTTCTTTTCCAATTTCAATGACAATTTCTGTATTATCTTCTTTGTTATGGCGTGTAATGTTTCAATTGTATGTCTTCGTGAACGTTCATGATTTACTGTCTGCAATCATCTTTCTCTTTGTTGCGACCTGTTCTATTTTAAATTGCCATGCAAGTGTGCTATTCCAGGCTTTGATGTACTCGCTAGCAAGGCTCTGAGGTCTGTACTCTCTCAATGAATTACCATCATTTAGTCAAAATGCTAAAATCAGGTCTGGTTGTGCTCATTGCTTGTGATTATTCATCTGTAATGCGCTATTGCTGTGCATGTGAGGAAGGTTACAACATCGGTAATGATATTCAGCCACAAATATGAATAAACCAAATGCCACGTAAAATGTTGACGTCAATGGAGATTTGACGGATAGCGCAGGACAAGAGCATTTTGTCAAAGAAATGTGCTCCTCGGGGAACTGTGATGTTTTGATTGACTGAATGGTTGAGTTATCATTGCCGTTATTATTTTTATCTTGCGCGTTTTCAGACTTGCCAAAAGCTGACGATAATTGTTAGTGTTGGATAAACGGTACTTACATTATACCACATCTATTGGGATGATTACCATTTAGTGGATAGAGGAAGGATGTGACGTAGAGCCTTGTGACAACGGGAAAAAATCTAGAGCAAGAGAGATAGAGGAAAATATGTGAGATATCATAACAAACTGGATCGGACAATAAAGAGCATCTTTTGTCCTTTCCATGTCATGGGCACTAAGTGAGCCATCATGGGCAGCCTGTCAGACACCATGGGTACCAGGTGACATCATGGGCACCCTCGTCAGACACCATGGGTACCACGTGACATCATGGGCACCACGTCATACATCATGGGCACCCCCGTCAGACATCATGGGCACCACGTGCCATCATGTATAACACATTTAGAAAGGCCACAGAACAAATGGCTCAGCAAGAAATTGTACGTCAACAACTCTTGGCATAGCGCTGCTTCTTCTTCTTCTTCTTTTTAGTTCTCAATCTCTCGCCAATAAGACCTAAAACGGGCTTTGCAAGTAGTAAGATGTTGTCCAGAGAACGGCATGCATTTTGTAATAGTTTACAGCTTGACTGCGATATTTTTGCACCTATAGGTCCGACACATCCGACTTCAGCACATCCGACTTCAGCATGCATTATGTAATAGTTTACAGCTTGACTGCGATATTTTTGCACCTATCGGTCAGACACATCCGACTTCAGCACATCCGACTTCAGCATGCATTATGTAATAGTTTACAGCTTGACTGCGATATTTTTGCACCTATCGGTCCGACACATCCGACTTCAGCACATCCGACTTCAGCATGCATTATGTAATAGTTTACAGCTTGACTGTGATATTTTTGCACCTATCGGTCCGACACATCCGACTTCAGCACATCCGACTTCAGCATGCATTATGTAATAGTTTACAGTTTGACTGCGATATTTTTGCACCTATCGGTCCGACACATCCGACTTCAGCACATCCGACTTCAGCAGGCATTATTGAGTACTGGGTTAACCTACCCTCTTCGATCCCTTATCCTTAGCCAGTCTGCTCTGTGGCAGCCTGTTATCCACGATCCCTGAGTTGAGGTGTAGAAGGGTCTTGGCAACTCTGGTTCGCTGGCCTTGACGATAGCAGTCAGCTTTGTGTCGCTGACCACTGCAGTTCATGCACTTCTCAGCATCGTGATTTCGTCATTACACTTGATGATAGTTTCCTGTAAATAATATTACAGTCGCTTTATGTAAGCATGTGTGTGTGTGTATGAGAGAGAGAGAGAGAGAGAGAGAAAGAGAGAGAGAGAGCGAGAGAAGAGAAGAGAGAGATAAAGAGAGCACAACAAAACTCAAACATGGCTTGTATTGAAGTGTCATTGCCTCTCCTTACAGCGCCCACTACAACGGGAGCACGCTATCCATTAGCGCGAGGTCATTAATCATTTCAGTCCATGCAAATCGAAGAACCGTTATGGCCAATCATTACACGATGTCTCTAGAGATCGATATGGTCGCGCGCTCCTCTTTCTTTCCCGAATTGTTAATATTCACTAAAACCACACGTGAGCGTTCCTGGTACCAGGGCGTGGGAAAGTCAGAGCATACACTTGGGCTTGGCTAGCGTGTACCGATTGATCCACTCTCTGGTACATTTGTTGCTTCTCAGATTGGTGACAGAGATCTGAACTGCCTTTAAATTATCTGTCTTTGACACTCTACACTTCAACAGCCACGTCATGTGATCACTTGACAAAGGGACTCCCAGTTCAAGCACGTATTTACAATATACGAACGTCCTTTCCTGTTAGTCGTGGATAATATAGAGGGCGCAGCGTAGGCTTCTCAAAACAAATGTCTAGAGTTCAAGCCCCGATCTCGACACGACCTGAGTATACCAAAAGTTAAATGGGTACCTTACTAACAGTTAGAAAGGGAGCGCACCGAGTAGTGTCCTGGTAACCTCATCTACTAGAAGAGGAGGCTAACGTCAGATCAGACTAAGTTAGTCAGGGTCGGGTGAAACATACTGGTCAGACTAAGTTAGTCAGGGTCAAGTGAAACATGCAGGTCAGACTTAGTTGGTCAGGTGAAACATACAGGTCAGACTAAGTTAGTCAGGGTCAAGTGAAACATGCAGGTCAGACTTAGTTAGTCAGGGTCAAGTGAAACATACTGGTCAGACTTAGTTAGTCAGGGTCAGGTGAAACATACTGGTCAGACTAAGTTAGCCTGGGTCAGGCGAAAAATACAGGTCAGACTAAGTTAGTCAGTGTCAAGTGCAACGTACTGATCAGCTATTAGTCAGGGTCAAGTGAATCATACTGATCAGGCTATGTTAGTCATGGTGAAAGATACTGAACAAGACCCAAATTCACTTTCTAACGTTCTCCTTACAAACAAGCTGTTTCATAGCGGTCTGGCCAACGAGGTGAGAACGATATCTACATTGTGGTGAGTTTATTGTAGAGACTTCTATTGCATTACAGCCAGGAGGAGAGTCCAACTTCTTTATTTACGCTTCAAGAAGTGAGGCGATAGACCGTAATCTACCAACAACAAAAATCGACAAGACTACGAAAAATAAGTACAAATCGCATTAGCTACAATATGGTTGCCAAATATGTCTCAGTTGTATCGGCTAACGACTAATTCTAAACACACAGAGAGGAGATTCGGTGAGATAGAGCCCTTTAGTGGACCTCATTGTGAGCACGTACCACAGTTGGACGTTGGAAGGAACGAAATCTAGTAGTGCAGTTGGTATAATTGTTGGTGAGAATTCTGATGTAACAAGGATCGACACCCTTCTTCCAACAGTGAACAATAGACAAAATGTGGTTCTACCGAAATAGACATAACGTTAAACAAGCAATGGTATTCGAGATGTTAAGATAGTCACACGCGCCTAAGTCACAGTTCGCTCGTGGTGTATTTTGATAGACAATCAGCCACTGTATAATAATTGACACATGTGTTGCCTTTGATCTTATCTATACGTTCTGGCTCACTCTTAACAAATTGGATAGCTCTTTCGTTCACTTCTCTCACTCTAACAAATTGGATAGTTCTTGCGTTCACTTCTCTCACTCTAACAAATTGGATAGTTCTTGCGTTCACTTCTCTAACAAATTGGATAGCTCTTGCATTCACTTCTCATATTTCATGTCTTTCACTTTAAAAAGAAAAAACAAATTAACGTGAAGTATGTTTACACCGTTGTTTTAATAAATTTTGATTTTCTAACATTTACCCTCTTAACCCGTGACCTACCCGTATTGATGATCAGTTTTACTCTGAAAGGAGAGGAAGGGTGGTGGTGGGGGAGGGGCGGGTAGGGCACTGAACGTGAAACACCAGACAAAATGTGGTTACAAAATTCAATTAGTTGTATAAGCTACAGTCTGAACATATTTCCCAAAACCACTTTATATACGTTTATATGTACGTGCTTACATGCTTCTGTATATATATATATATATATATATATATATATATATATATATATATATATATATATGTGTGTGTGTGTGTGTGTGTGTGTGTGTGTGTGCGTGCGTGTGAGTATGTATGTATGGATATATATATATGTATGTATATATGTATGTACGTACGTATGTATATATGTATGTATGTATGTATGTATGTATGTATGCATGTATGTGTTTATATATATATATATATATGTATGTGTGTATTTAGCCTATTATTAACCTATTGAATAGTTCGCCACAACACCTCCGTGACATTACCAGGCTTATCCCCTGGTTAAATGCACTCCTGCCTCGATCTCTACCTCTGTACGCTATCAGCCATACCAATGGAAGCAGAAGAGATGCAGACTAGCGGACATTGCACATCTGCCCTACTGTGTCAACCTCCCAGGTGGCGGGGAATGCTAGGCGTACCATCACTGAAGATGTGCCGAGAAAATAAAGGGAGCAAAGAGGTACCCCGCCCACATGCACATGATACGTTTCTGGCAGGACGTGACGATCCTGGGATACAGACACACTAGACTGCCTCTCTTCCGGGTTAGTACAAACCAGTACATAGTCCATATCATATATCATATATTACATCTCATATATCATTACCGCATCCTATAGACACGAGTAGTGAAGACTCGTCAGTCTTGTAAGACAACTTCCATAAGAGAGAAAACTCTGACCACAAACAACTGCTGCCTTGCAGATAGTCTGGGGACAGCCAAAGGCTAAGGAGGGCATCCCTACAGAAACGCCTGTTGAAATCGGATGCACGGGGCCAAAAGCCTAACAAAACAGTGCAACGTAAATCGCAGTGTGATGACAGTACAACCTATTAGAAAAACGTATGGCGCTCATCCTGCGGAGTCCCGCCAGGCAGCGAGAGTGCCGGGCCTCACGCCTCGAAGGGGCCCACCCTTGACTACTGGTGGTCACCCACCCATGTGTTGTGGAGTCAAGGCACATGGCTATGGGGCAACTTCCATTGACCAAAAACTCAAGACCCTCAAAATACTACAGTGGAATGCGGAGGGAGTCATTAACAAAAAACTTTCCTTAACACATCACCTGCATGAAGGTAAGATTGACGTGGCATGTATCCAGGAAACGCACCTCAACAATAATCATAAATTCTCAATCAGAGGATACCAGACCTTCCGCCTCGATAGAGAAGGTCACAAAGAAGGGGTCCTGATACTGACCAGAAACTGCATACCGAGTAGCGCGGTACCTGTCAGTCACACCGGACAAGCAGAAATTGTAGGAGTTGACATAATGGCTCAAGAGACGAAGCTCCGCATTTTCAATCTGTACGGACCACCAAATAAAGACCTATCGCTCTCGAGTATGGAGGTCAGAGACTCCAACTACATAGTAGTTGGAGATTTCAACAGCCACTCGGAGAGATCGGGATTCTCTGACACAGACAGCAGAGGTGACGAAGTGGAAGATTGGGAGATATATACAAATCTCTCCCTAATCAATAGGCCGGAGGATAGCCCTAGTTTCTATTCTAGAACATGGCGTACAACCTCGACTCCAGATTTGGCCTTCTCCACACAGGACATACACCATAAAATAGACCGCCAGGTGCTAAACCAACTGGCAGGTAGCGACCACAGGCCGATCAGGCTAGACATTGATATGGAAGTAGGCCCACAGGAAACAAAACCGCTCCCACGTTGGAATTACAAACTAGCCGACTGGGACAGATTTGCAATCCTGACAGATGGGCTGTGTGAAACCATCAACACACGAAACAACAAAATGAGGCGCATGGTGGAAAGCCTACGCAAGGCAATAATGCAAGCCGCCACTGAAACCATCCCAAGAGGAGCTAGGAAAAACTATAAGCTCTACTGGAATGATGAGTTGCAGAAAGCGGAAGATGCAGTAACAAATGCTAGGAACATGGCAGAGCGAGAACAAACTATGGAGGCAAACATCGCCCTCAAAGCCGCCACGGCGAAATACAAATACACTCTCAAGCAAACAGCAAGAGAGAGAGCTGGAAAAACAAAACGGAAAGCCTAAACCTGGACAAAGAAGGGAACAAGCTATGGAAGCTAGTCAGAGCCATAAACGACGAAACCCCGTCAAACAAACAAATTACCATCAAGCAGGGCGAAAACTTGCTCACTGGTAAGAAAGCCGCAAACGCTTTTGTCGATCACTATGCCAGAGCAAACCACATCGAGGTCCCTGCAGATAGGCATACAGACATTAGTGAAGAGCAAAAGGGGCACGACAACATCAATACGGCACCTGAAGAGCATATGATGGCCAAATTAACAATGAGCGAAATGGAAGAGGCCATGAGAACATTAAAGAAAAGGAAATCTCCCGGAAAAGACGGGATAACAAACGAAATGCTGATGGGGCTGGGCCAAACAGCGAAGAGGAAACTGCTATCGGTCCTGAACCAAAGCTGGAAAAGGGGAATTGTACCCCAGGCATGGAAAGACGCAGTACTTGTACCAGTACCAAAAACAGGAAAGGACAAAACAGATCCAAATGGATACAGGCCCATCAGCCTACTGAGCTGTGTCGGCAAGCTGATGGAACGTATGATAAACACCAGACTGATGGGGCATCTGGAAGAAAAACGAACACTAATTCCACAGCAAGCCGGCTTTAGACAGCACAGATCCACTGAGGACCAGGTCATCCTCATAGCCCAGGAAATAGAAGATGCCTACCAGGCACAGAAACACACAGTAGCTGTTTGGGTGGATCTGGAAAAGGCATTTGACAAAGTCTGGAAAGATGGACAGAGTCAAGCTAAGAAGAAGTGATGTTTGTGGGAAAATGTACAAGTGGATCAACCACTACCTCAAGCAAAGAACGGCCAGAGTCCAAGTACAAGGGCAGATGAGCAAAAAAGGTGACACTCGAGCAGGGAGTACCCCAAGGGGGAGTACTGTCACCCACACTCTTCCTGGTATATATAAACGCCATTACAGAGAATATACCAAGAAGAGTCCATAGCTCCATGTTTGCAGACGATCTGGCTATATGGACCTCTGAAAAGAATATCAACATAGCAAGAAATCGGATGCAGCAGGCCCTAACATCGCTGGAAGAGTGGGCGAACTCATGGCTGGTCAAAATAAACGAGGAGAAAACCACATGCACAATATTCTCGCTTTCAATCAAACCCCAAAATACCAAATTAAGTTTAAATGGCAAATTCCTGCAGCCAAACGACAACCCAAACTATCTGGGAGTCACATTTGATCGGCGCATGACATGGAAAAGTCAGATCGAGATAAACCGAATGAGAGCCAGAGAAAGAATGGCAATCATGAGGAAACTTGCTGGCACAAGCTGGGGAGCAGACGAAAGCATACTAAAGAAACTGTACACTGGAAGAGTGAGACCAGTTCTCGAGTATGGCATTGCGGCATGGACAACAGCAGCAAAGGCGAACTTCGATAAAGTTAGCAAACTTCAAAACCAAGCCATGAGAGTTATAACAGGAGGCATGAAGTCAACGCCAATTGTAGAACTTGAAAAGATTACAAAACTGCAATCCATGACCTATAGAAGAGACTGCAGAGCCAAGCTGCAGTCAGAGAAACTCCGAAGACTGACTGACCATCCAATGCACCAGAGACTAAACAATTTGGGAAATGGGAAACTAAAGCGGAGAAACTTTGCAGAAATAGCCAAAGCAAAGATGCACGAAGATCCCATAAACGCACTAACAACACCAAAACCCATCACTACTGTACGAAAACCTACCTGCAGGCAGGATATATTTCCAGAGGTGGTAGAAAATATACAAGTTATTGGAAACAAAAACTGCCAGACTGAAAAAGAAAGGAGAGATACTACCCTAAGCTTTATATCGAAAAGCTACCCAAGCATGGACTGGACTCATGCATACACCGACGGTTCTGTAACAAACACTACACAGAACGGAGGGGCAGGAGCATTCCTGAACCTACCAAATGGCAGAAAAATAACACTGTCATTCGCTACTGGTAAGTACACAAGCAATTTCAGAGCGGAGGCAGAGGCACTGAGGGCGGCAGTGGAAGAAATGGTGACACACAAAGAAAATGAAAGCCATATAGTCCTGCTTACAGATGCTCTCGCCGTAGTCACAGCGCTAAAAACCCAGAAAAACACTGAGCTTAATGACTTAAGAGTAGCCCTCTGCCAACTGTGCCAGCAGTCCGCACCAAAAAGGGTAGTGGTACAGTGGGTCCCATCACACTGCAACATCCAAGGCAACGAGGAGGCAGACAGACTGGCAAAAGAAGGTGCAAGACTACCACAAACAGATACTAGTATGACGTACGAAGAGTCAAAACGGCTTTCTCAAAGCCAGATACATGACCAAATGGGGAAACCGAACATACTGGTTACACCAAAAACGATGCCTATTACCAGTTGAACAGAAGAGAGCAGGTCGTTGTCTTCAGACTTCGCACTGGCCACAATAGACTGAGGTACCACCTATTCAACAAATTAAAGATAGGTGGTACCGACGAATGCACGTGCGGTACCGGTAAAATGACCGCTGAACATCTGCTGCAGAACTGCCCGACATACGAGGATCAGAGAGAGCAGATGTGGCCATCACCAGTGGAACTGCAAGACAAGCTCTATGGCAGTGTCGACAGCCTCAGGATGACCGCCGCTTTTATCGAAAAAATAATGATTACTGTCTGACTGCGTACGAAGAAGAAGAAGAAGATATAATGTATGGTTATGTTTACGCGTGTACTTAACGTATGAGTAATATTTGTGATAAACTCACACATTCAGGGTTCCAGTCAACAGCACTACCAAACTACACCATCAATTCTCTCTTTCCCTACATCTCATTACAAGATGTCAGAAGTACTATCTTGCGTGTCTGTCTCCTCTCGCAGCCATTCAATGTTATATCCTGCAGTTGATAACTATTATTTCCACAACCATATCTTCACGTTAAACCATATCTTCACGTTAAACCATATCTTCACGTTAAAATATATCTTCACGTTAAACCACATCTTCACGTTAAACCACATCTTCACGTTAAAACATATATTCACCTTAAACTATATCTTTACGTTAAAACATATCTTCACGTTAAACCATATTTTCACGTTAAACCATATCTTCACGTTAAAACATATCTTCACGTTAAAACATATCTTTACATTAAACCATGTCTTTATATTAAACCATATCTTCACGTTAAAACATATCTTCACGTTAAACCATATCTTCACGTTAAACCATATCTTCATGTTAAACCATATTTTCACGTTAACGTTTAACTACATTTTCACATTTAACTAATTCTATGCTATGTTGTTGTTGAATGCCCGGAGTAGTTTTCCCTCACATCCCAGATGAAGGTCGACCAGGGTCATCCAGGCTGCTGTGCTATGCTTGACTTCATCGTATGTCGCTCACCACTACGGGGATCACATCCATCAACATCTCATTAACCAGACGGCCCTGCGATTGCAAGGAACACTACATGGAAGAGAAGTCTGGTCTTCGTCCGTATATTGCACCAGACAGCGACGCACTGACAGAGTAGCGTCTCAGTTCTCCATAACTTAACAATGTTAGTGTATTGCCGTATCTTAACCTGAGCGTGCGGGAGCGTTTTCAATAGACAGTATATGCGCCAAATAGACAAGAACAGGACCACTGCTGCACTGAGAACATGGCGGAATAGGAGGATAACAGTGTGTCTAATTAATGAAGGTTAGCCACCTTCCAAATTATGGCAAAGCTTAGCCGGCAGTTGCACGGACCGAAATTTACCCAGTATAAAGCACCGATCTGGGTTTGACGGAAAGTTAAAATTAAAAAAAAATATTCAAATATATATATATATTTAAATCAGGAAAAAAAAATAAATAAAAGGGGCCCCCTGATCAATTATGAAGGAAAATAAATATACCCATTCTGAAAATGGCCCCAGGAAAACTATTGTGCATATTTTGCCTCCGAAGCTCCACATAGTTAACCAAGGAAAAGAAGAAAAAAGGAAAGTAGCAACAAACTACCTACGAAGGACAACTAGAGGATTATCAAATGGCGAGGAACACCGGGAGGTACAAACAGCTACACACATGCATCCAAGCACTGGTTTGTGCGTCTTAATATCGCCCATTTGGCTACGGTCTGATGTGGAATAGGCGTCTTCGCCAGTAGAAACTAGTGAGGCAAACACGTAAAATAAGAAAATAAAAAAAAACGGAAAGTTATGGAAACATTTACCGATAAATTTATACAGCAATGGAATTGTAAATAGATCAGAAGAGAAGTATGTCTTTTTGTGCAACATAAAACACGAATATAGAATTGGTTGGATTTGAGACAGGTTCTTTCTTTCTGTAAAATGGATGCCATACGGCTTTCTTCAGCTGTAATTGTTTGTTAAAAACGTGAACAGTTGTAAAGCTCTGGCTCATTTTTCCTGTACATTATCAGGTACTTGTAAGACTGACACAAAGCCCCTGAACGGAAACACACTAGCGCATTTTCGTTTGCGAACGTGGCGCCATTACTCCCAGAATGCGCGGCACGTCCGGTCCATCGCCTCCGCATAAAAGAACATTGAAATGTTACATCCTAGTTATGTCAGCAGGGTGTACGCGCGCATGGTGGTGTGGGACGATTGGCACGCGTGATACACGGTGCCTGGAACGAATAATACCGGGCCCGTTTGAAACAATAACCGTGAGATATGAGGCCAGACTTGAGGACCGTTTCGTGTTATCTTTCAGTCGACCTATCAGATAAGTCTGCGGGGCAAAGGTCGGGCCAATTATGAAAAGGTGAAACTGATCACTAAATCTGGCAGACACATGTCTAGCCCTTGCAAATTAGCTGTAAATTGAGGTGCGTGTAATGAATACGTGACTTACTCTGTCCGGCTTAGTTGAACTTTCACTTGATATGCATACATATTAACTGTACACTTTGCATCGATATTACTACGTATTAAACATGAATAATGTTGTCCATAGCTTACATTCATAAATACATATGAAACATGGACGCATACATAATAAATATAGAGGATCGTTGGCATAAACTTATACAGGCATACGTATGCAAAGGTACAATTTGTCATTGTATTTTATTATCCGTATTAGGGGACAACTGCTGCTACCTTCCGTACAGGAAGTATGAAGGAGAGTTGTTGTTGTTATTAATCTAGCAGCATCTGGGCTCTCCCCCTTCGGTCCAATGTCATGTAATGGTACCTGCATGTGTTTATCAGTTGTTGTCTAGTACCATATAAAGTGTTCCATTTATCTGGCCTCGGAAGTAGAAGCATTTCCCTAACATCGCTGAGCGCTGATCACTCAAAGCGATGATCATCACTGGCTTCATATGGGTGTGTACACAGCTGGCACTCAGGTATGTTGTGGTTTGATTCCGTTCAGGTGCTTGTTTAGTGGGATGTGTTGGGTTCTCAGTCAGAAAATGGTGTTCTGATCTTTTCTTGTGAGTTGATCTATACTGCCATTTGGATTGGGGCTTGCTATATGTATGTAGACATCCATTCCCTGGTTTCTCCATGGCCCATCTATTCATTGTTTGCTGTTCTTATGAGCTGTATGTAAAGTCGTTGCTGTGTGTGGTTATTCTTGTCTTAATCCCTTCTTTACCAGTCTGTCTGCCTTGTCATTGCCAGGTGTGCTTAAGTGTCCAGGTATCGACTGCAGAACTTTTTTACAACATGAGAAGTGATAATGTGGCCAACGTCTTGAGATATTTGGATACGGGTAGGTCAACAATGGCTAGCAAGTTCTAATGCTTGAAGAACCGACATTGAATCTATGAAAATAACAATGTTTTTGGCCTTTGAAGGAAAGGCATCAAAAACTATCCTCATATGATACAAAGCGACTTCAAACGCATCGATTTCAGCTTCATAGTTGGAGCAAACCTCCCCGCAAGCATCAGAGTTCATCAGATGATCCGTCCGGGTATTTTTTATAAACGCCATAACCTGCTTTGATGGTGGCTTTAAATGCAGATCCCCCAGTATCTACTTGTATCCATTCGCGGGAGAGGCATATGTTGTTCTTTGAGCTGCTCGCATTTATTATCCGTACGAAGCATAGGGGACAACTGCTGTTGCCTTTCGTTGCGGAAGTATGAAAGAGAGTTGAAAAGTTGCTTTAATATTTTGATATGAACATGATACAATTGTATAGTATGTCATAATTCGGTTATTTATTTGACTCCTCGCATATATCAAGCCACACACAACCCTCTACAGTGACATAGAACGACATACCATGAAAGTTGTAATAGCTCAACTCTGTTCACCATTCGGGTAATGCAAGCACATATTCAAGTTATTTACCAACATAAAAGAAAAAGATTAAGGGAGGGTCAGAAGGATCACAACTGAACAGATGTCTTTTTTAGGCTGAAATATCGATAGGGAACACAACTGAACTGAGGTCAGGCTAAGGCTGAATACAGATAAGAATGCAACTGAACTGATGTCACGTTGAGGCTGAAATATAGATAAAGAAAGCAATTCTGTGAGATCTAAAGGACTCAAATTCGTAAGCTGTTGAACGGATATGAGCCTTGAACAAGAAATCCGACTTACATAGTCGTTCCTCTTTCAGTCTGGTCTGTAGATGTTCCCAGAAAGAGCGACTAACCATCGGATGTTCCCTCGTGTCCTGGTTTCAGTTTAGTCCAAGGTCTCGTATAGACTGTCTTATGTTGTCATTCCAGCGAACCTTGACTTGTCCACGTGATCTGGATCCATGACTGCCATGGTAGAAGATCCTCTGTCATTCAGCGGACATCATCAAACCACTATAGTTGCTCCACTCTGTAAGGTATGGGCTTCGAGATCTTGTCGTACAGTCTAATGCATGGCTTCCAGATGAAGAACTTGAAAGTTGGCAACCATATATTAAATGGTGTCAGAAAGTTTGCCAATTCTCTGTAAAGATATTAGACTTTAATGCGATCTATTCAAATATACTCATGTATTTGCGCGCGCACGCACGCACACACACACACACACACACACACACACACACACACACACACACGTATATAAACATTCACATTCACATACACACACACACACACACACACACATATACATATACTTAAAAAAAAATATATATATATTTACACATTGGGAGGAAGACTAACGTCTGGTCAGTCAACATATACTGATCAGACATGTCAGGGTCAGGCAAAACATACTGGCCAAGACCCTCACCTCGGCTTCCTAGTAGCCCTCCCTGGAATCGGGCTGTTTTCATGGTAGCCTGGCTAACGACGCGAAGGATCGACGTGGTCCCCGTAGTAGTGAGTTACAGGCAGACGAAGCCAAGCATAGCACAACCGCCTGGAAGACCTCGGTCCACCTTCATTAGCACGCTCGGGATGAGAGGAAAGCTACTGCAACTCGCCATTTAACGTCCATTTCAGGGCGCACAAAACAGTAACCAACTCATTTTGGGTATTCGCAAACACACACACACACACACACACATATATATATAAAGTATTGAATATAAAAGTGTTTTTTTGTGAATGAGGTCTAAGATAATATGAAACATACTGAACATAACCGTGTCCATTGTGAATTAACTATAAAAATTACATTTTTGAATCTTTGTCAAGTAGCATAAAGTCAATTTTTATCAATAGGATGAAAAGAGGCCTTGATTGTAAATAGTAAAGAAAGGATCCAAGAACAATACATTTACTTACAGATGCCATTGGTACCCAGGAGGATAAGAATAGGGCTCACTATCGTTGAGAGTTGGTGAGGTGACCTTTTATGGGGGATCACTATCGTTGAGAATTGGAGAGGTGACCTTTTATGGGGGATCACTATCGTTGAGAGTTGGTGAGTTGACCTTTAATGGGGGATCACTATAGTTGGAGAGGTGACCTTTTATGGGGGATCACTATAGTTGGAGAGGTGACCTTTAATGGGGGATCACTATAGTTGGAGAGGTGACCTTTTATGGGGGATCACTATAGTTGGAAAGGTGACCTTTTATGGGGGATCACTATCGTTGAGAGTTGGTGAGTTGACCTTTAATGGGGGATCACTATAGTTGGAGAGGTGACCTTTTATGGGGGATCACTGTAGTTGAGAGTTGGTGAGGTGACCTTTAATGGGGGATCACTATAGTTGAGAGTTGGTGAGTTGACCTTTAATGGGGGATCACTATAGTTGGAGAGGTGACCTTTAGTGGGGGATCACTATAGTTGGAGAGGTGACCTTTTATGGGGGATCACTATAGTTGAGAGTTGGTGAGTTGACCTTTTATGGGGGATCACTATAGTTGAGAGTTGTGGAGGTGACCTTTTATGGGGGATCACTATAGTTGAGAGTTGTGGAGGTGACCTTTTATGGGGGATCACTATAGTTGAGAGTTGTGGAGGTGACCTTTTATGGGGGATCACTATAGTTGAGAGTTGGTGAGTTGACCTTTAATGGGGGATCACTATAGTTGGAGAGGTGACCTTTAATGGGGGATCACTATAGTTGAGAGTTGGAGAGGTGACCTTTTATGGGGGATCACTATAGTTGAGAGTTGGTGAGTTGACCTTTAATGGGGGATCACTATAGTTGGAGAGGTGACCTTTAATGAGGGATCACTATAGTTGGAGAGGTGACCTTTTATGGGGGATCACTATAGTTGAGAGTTGGTGAGTTGACCTTTTATGGGGGATCACTATAGTTGAGAGTTGTGGAGGTGACCTTTTATGGGGGATCACTGTAGTTGAGAGTTGGGGAGGTGACCTTTTATGGGGGATCACTATAGTTGAGAGTTGGGGAGGTGACCTTTTATGGGGGATCACTATAGTTGAGAGTTGGAGAGGTGACCTTTTATGGGGGATCACTATAGTTGGAGAGGTGACCTTTTATGGGGGATCACTATAGTTGAGAGTTGGAGAGGTGACCTTTAATGGAGGAGGATCGCCATGGCTCAATGTTTAAGAACTCGCCTCTCAATAGTGGGGAGTGTGGATATAGCTTAGCGCTGAGGAGCTCGTCGCTTAACGAGAGTTGCTATACCAAAGAGTTAAAGCGCTCAACTCCTAAGAGACGAACTAATCAAACGGTGGGTTTTTCATGCCAGTAAGCTTGAACAGAATCATCTGAGTTGAAATCAGAGCCTAGTCTTATCTTAGACGACGATAATCTCGGAGGTCCCATGTACAAGCTGCGCACATACAAGTATACTTGGCGGTCAATAATGGGAAAACAGCAGCCCGGGCAACACTTCTAAAGATGATAAAACACCTACCCAATATTTGTTTCATGAAGTCTAAAATCCATATCAATCCTTGTCAAGCCATGTCAATCCATGTTGCCAAGCTTCATGTTTAAAGTGTGTTCTGTGTCTTATCCATCTCCAGTTTACTCTCACAATCTTCATCTGCAGTAGTGTCTGTTCCGTTTTTAGCTACATACCTCTTTGTTAGTACCTAATTATCTAACACAAACTATGAGAGAAAGAGAGAGAGAGAGAGAGAGAGAGAGAGAGAGGGAGATAAAGGAGAGGTAGAAAGGAAAAGTGGGAGAAGAGAGAGATGAGATAGGGGAGTGAGAGTGGAAGAAGAAAAGAGGGAGAGAGAAGGAGGAGTGAGGGAGAGGTAAAGATGGATAGGGAGAGAGAGAGAGAGAGCAAGACAGAGAGAGATCGAGGAAGAGAAGGAAAGAGGGCGGAAGGAAGAGAGTGGAGAAGAAGAGAGAAATGGAGGGAGAGAGAAAGAAAGAAGAAGACGAGAGAGCGGAGATTGAGGTGTGAGGGAGAGGCGGAAAGTTAGAAAAGGGAAATGAAAGAGAGAAAAATCGGAAGACGAAGAGAACGAATATGACATAAAGGGAAGGGGAGAGTGGGAGAGAGGGAGGGAAAGAGGGGAGAGAAGAGGGAAAGGGAGAGAAACAGGTAGGGAGAGAGAGGGGAAAGAGTGCAACGGAGAGAGAGAGTTATAAAGAGCGCGGAGATAGAGAGGGTGAGAGAGAGAACGGGAGAGAGGAGAGAGTAAGGGAAAGTTGGAAAGAGAGAGTGAGGGGTAGAGTGCGAAAGAGAGAGAGAGAGCGTGAGATAGCGAGATGTTGATGAAGGACTATAGATGGGATGTCATAGCTCTAGTTAAACGCCATTATTCAAGGCCAAAGGAGGGCCAGTTTAAAATCGGTGTTCGACAGATTCATTTGAATATCTACAGAAAATATCGAGTTACAAACAGTTCAGCGACAGGTTTCAGTAGACCTGGTTTTGTTAAACCTGAATAAAACATCTCAGTGCCTTCCCTGTTTGACAATGTTTCTGGCGACAAAGGTAAGGCTGTGCACTTTTTCTATTACCGATCTCCTTTCCTTCTCTTCTTACGTCTGCTCTAAAATAATCGCGTCTATTTCCTTCATAAGGAACTCTTTCTGATGTTCCTCTCGTTTCCATACAGTTTATTTCGCAGATCGATTGGGGAAGATCATGATGCTATTCTGCTCCTCTCGTGGAGCCGGCAGGAATGGATATTCTCTGTAGTATTTGACGATGGAGTTAATGTTTACAATTGTCTTTATTTTGTCAGATGTAGCCATCAATGTCTTTATTTTGTCAGATGTAGCCATCAATGTCGTTATTTTGTCAGATGTAGCCATCAATGTCTTTATTTTGTCATATCTAGCTATCATTGTCTATATTTCGTAATATGTAGCCTTGTCTTCAGTTTTGGTTTTGCCTCCTCTTTCTTTGTCTGTCTATCTGCACATTTACGTGTAAAATCCAGTATGCAAGTATACTCTGTGCTTTCACTCTGTTGAAATTGTAGATGGTATTTATAAACGTCCCAGGCAATCATTGTGTTAATGGTTTCTGAGGACCATGATGACTGAGAGCTAATCTTTAAGAAAAACTACCTCTGCTGTGGCACGGGCCCTTGTTTTCCAAGATAATTATTTTGGCGGTTCATAGTGCCTCAGCCTTACCTCTGAGAATCGCCAGTGGCCACTAATAAATGGATTTCCTGCCCGATATTTTTGTTGTTGTAAACACTTCCCACTAGGTTTTTCCATAGCTGTTGTTGCTGTTCCGTCTATGGATATTCAATTATCTGACCAGCAATCTCTTTGGGTTTTGCCTGTTTGTTATCTATGACAATTCCCTTTGTTCACTTTGATAAGTATAATCTTGCTGTTGAACATTGTTTGTCTGTCTACATTTCCTTGTTTGTCTTACTGCTTAAACCGCGGCAGACATGTTCTGTCCTCAATATGCAGATATTCTGATAAGCAAATGTCCTTTGTATTCGAATTACCTGTCAGGTTTAATTTATTGCATATCAAGTTTATGATGGGATATTGAAGATAGCACACATCCCTGTCGGAACCCAGTTTGTGATGGGGATATTGAAGATAGCACACATCCCTGTCGGAATCCAGTTTATGATAAGGATATTGAAGATAGCACACATCCCTGTCGGAATCCAGTTTATGATGGGATATATAAGATAGCACACATCCCTGTCCGAATCCAGTTTATGATGGGGATATTGAAGATAGCACACATCCCTGTCGGAATCCAGTTTATGATGGGATATTGAAGATAGCACACATCCCTGTCGGAATCCAGTTTATGATAGGGATATTGAAGATAGCATACATCCATGTCGGAATCCAGTTTATGATAGGGATATTGAAGATATCACACATCCATGTCGGAATCCAGTTTATGATGGGGATATATAAGATAGCACACATCCATGTCGGAATCCAGTTTATGATGGGGAAATATAAGATAGCACACATTCCTGTTGGAATCCAGTTTTGATAACAAATTCCTAGGTGGACTATTCGGTACTAAGTTGTATAAATGATTATGTTATCTTATAGCGTTGTAGTGTTTACCATGTTACTATGCGCTTGAATATAGGACAACCTTGCGAGGTCGGGAAGGACAAATTGACTCAGATGAACGGTTTGATATGTACGACAAAGGTCAACATTTAACCTTAATGTATATTAATGACCAGAATTTGCCCAATTACGAAAATACATGACCCGCATATTGAGGTTACTTTTGTTTACTTCACTTTCAATTGGAACCCCCTCCCTAAAAAATATGTCCTAATATCTAATCTGGACCTTTCTTTAGTTCATTTTTAGCTATTTCCTCTTGTTTTGGTAGGTGGTTGCATTAAAAAAAATAAAATAATTTGTCCTTTATTTTGATTCTTCTCTTCTCTAGACACCGTAGGTCGGTTTTCTGAGTCTTTCCTCACAACTAATTATGGAATCCCACTATCAATTTTCTCGATCTGTTTTGTATCCTTTTCAGCATGTTTATATCCCCCTCTATGATAATGACTCCGCAACCGTACACAGTACTCTAATCTAGGTCTAACTAAGGCTTTATACAGTTTGACTATCACTTTCTTGCTCCTATGTAAAATGGTTCTTGTTATCATACCTAACATTGCGTTTGCCTTTTTCACTGCTACCTGAACTTGCTCACTCACCTTACCTGTATGATCTATTATAACCCTTAGGTCCCTTTCCTTTTCTACCTTTCTAATATTGCTCTCGCCCATTCTGTAATTATGTTACATTTTGGATCTACCCATGTGGATGGCTGTCCATTTATCTACATTAACCCTTTCGCTGCCACGGACGACTAAAGTCGTCCAAACACAATATCCCTTACAGTACCACGGACGACTTCAGTCGTCGAGCGGTATGAGGTTTTATTACGGTGATTTGCGCTACACAAACACCGGTTTTATTTTACCCGAATATTACCTCCATATGTTAGAGAGGTCTACCAAATGGCTTCGCGTGTGTTTTGAAAAATTTAACACCGACAGTCCGAAATATAACGTTTTTATCGCATATTTTCAATACGTAAATAAAAATTTCAGAATGAGCGATGTAGCTGATACCCATGTCCATAATGACTCTGATTCAGACTTGTTAGCTAGTTCTAGTGAAATAATGGACTCGGAATCTGATATAGAACTGAACGTCGATTCAAGTGATGATGTTAGATTGGCAGGAGATACTTCTTGTGGTGCAGGGACGGGAGATGGAACCCCACCTCAAAAAAGGAAGCGTGGCGCTGCCACTGCTAGATCTAAACATAATAAAGCAAAGTGGACATGGAAAGTTCCAGAGACTGTAGAGGATGTGTTTGCACAGAATTGGGCACCTCAATATGGTCTTGAACAGGGCAGTCAGGTAAACACCACAAACTTTTCTGTTAAAGGTTATTTTAGACTCTACTTCCCAGACGCTGCAATCACCCTTATTGTCCAAGAGACAAATCGCTATGCAGAACAACATGCCAACAGTAAAAGTTATTCAGGTAAATCCCGTAAACAGAATTGGCAGCCTACATCTTTTGAGGAGGTTGAAGCGTTTCTTGGTCTTCAAATTGCAATGGGATTGTGCAAAAAGCCTTCACTAAGTGATTATTGGGAAACGGCTCATTGGCTTACTCAAACGCCGTTTACGAGAGTCATGAGTAGGAACCGCTACCAAATTCTTTGTTCATTTCTACATTTTTGTGACAATGTTCAAAGAATAAATAGGGGACAGCCTGGATACAATCCCTTCTTCTTCTTCTTCTTCTTCGTTCTCAATCTCCCACTACTAAACCCTGATAGGGCTTAAGTAGCAGAATGTAGTCCTGAGAACGGAATGCGTTGTGTTGTAGCTTACAGCTTGGCTGCGATATTTGCACATTTCGGTCCAACACATCCGACTTCAGCAAGCATTTTTTAGTGCCGGGTTAGCATTCCCTCTTCGATCCCTTCTCCTTAGCCAGTCTGCCCTGCTGCAGCCTTTTGTCCACGATCACCGCGTGGAGGTGTAGAAGGTCTTGGCAGCTATGGTTCGCTGGCCCTGACGCTAGCAGTCAGCTATGGGTCTCTGACCACTGCAACTCATGTGCTGCTCAGCATCTTGATCCCGGTTCCCCAATCCCTTATTCAAGATTCAAGGCTTACTGGACATAATTTTGTCAACATTTGGGCAATTCTACACTCCTGGCCAGCATCTTGCAATTGATGAATCAATGGTAAGATTCAAGGAACGTATACACATGAAGCAGTATCTCCCTGCCAAACCCACACAATGGGGGTTCAAGGTGTTTGTTCTGGCCGATTCTTTAACCCACTACTGCCTCAAGCTGAAAATTTATACAGGCAAAGAGGAAAATTGAGATCCAGTTGAATCAATTAGCGCAAGAGTCGTACATGAGCTTCTTGCAGACTACAAGGGTAAAGGTCATATTGTGTTCACCGACTCTTTTTATACATCGCCAAAACTGTTTATGCAACTCAGAGATGCAAACACTGGAGCTTGTGGGACTGTTTCTGAAAACAGGAAACAATTTCCAGACCAACTAAAAAAAAGCATCTCAAGCTGAAGAAAGGTGAACCTCCTCGATTTGCTGTAATAACTGATGAGTCCATGTTGGCTGTCACATGGATGGATAACAAGCGTGTAAGCCTTATCGCCACTGTTGATGGAAATGATGTAATACAGAAATGGCTGCGTACTAAAGGTCATCCCAATGGAAGAATTGTACACAAACCAGCATTGATTGAGAACTACAATCTTGACATGGGGGATGTCGACCACTTTGACCAAATTTCCGGCACTTACCCCTACCTCCACAAATCTTCGAAGTGGTATCTCCCTCTGTTTCATTTCCTGATAGAAACATGTACAGTGAATGCCTATATTCTCTATAAAGATACTACCACAGGCAGCAAAATGTCATCTAAGAAGTTTCGCCAAATTCTGAGCACAACCCTTGTTGAGGCAGCAACTGTTGCTCGCAGCACCTCTGCTTCTAGTGCCAGTGCACCTTTGGATCGTCTAACTGCCAGACACTTCGTCAACAAATATGACAATCCCAAACACAAACCAAGATGTTTTGTTTGCAATGCTGCTGGGACGCGAGCCCAAACTTCGTATTTTTGTAAAGGATACAATGTTGCTTTGTGTGTTGTCCCATGCTTCGAATTGTATCATACTGTTGACAAGAATGGGGAGCGACGCCAACAGCAGTAGCATTTGGATTATGAACCATGGACTATATGTACATACAGACAGGTTAGTTGCAATGCAGATATGAAAACATTACATAAATATGAAAAAAATATAGACTATATGATATAATTTTTTTTTATTAAAAAAAAAATTGACCTGAAAAATACAGCATCTTGCAAGACCCAAATAACACTAAAACACAAACATGTTAGAAATGATTTAAACATCAAATAATGTTTCATAGCATGTCATCAGTGTGTTTTAGCATTGAAATCAATTATCTTATTTTTTGTAAAATTTCTTTGAATGTACTTATGTTTTATACAATAAAATGTGTAAATCCAAGATGGCCGCCAAGGTAACGTGACCCAATGTTACACGATGATGCAAAAATTGTTAAGCTCAACCATGTCTGAACACTATCTGAAAGTCTCAAGGTCCCAAGTTTATTGGTTGATTTTTAAAATGATTTTCTAAAATTATCACACTTCAAACTGATCATGTCCAAAAAAGGCAATGGCACTGGGCCAGACTTGGCAGAAAAAAGTGTGAAAAAATTGTGGCAGCTCCATTTGCAATCTCACAAACCATTATCGAATTGTATCTAAATCCTACCTCAATATATCAACTTCTGCTTTAGATGACATTACTGCGTAATTGTGTGTCATCAGCGAATTTTGCAATCATGGATCTGATATCAATGTCCGGGATTAAGATACTGAGCAGCGCATGAGCTGCAGTGGTCAGCGACCCATAGCTGACTGCTGCGTCAGGGCCAGCGAAACAGAGCTGCCAAGACCCTTCTACACCTCCACGCGGTGATCCTGGATAACAGACTGGAGCAGGGCAGACTGGCTAAGGAGAAGGGATCGAAGAGGGAATGTTAACCCGGTACTCAAAAAATGATTGCTGAAGTCGGATGTGTTGGACCGAAAGGGGCAAATATCGCAGTCACGCTGTAAACTACGACACAGCGCATTCCGTTCTCTGGACTACATTCTGCTACTTAAGCCCTTTCAGTGTTTGGTAGTACGAGATTAGGAATGAACGAAGACAAGCCAAGCCATATCAATGTCCAAATTATTTATATATATATCAGGAACAAAATTGGTCCAAAAACCGAGCCCTGTGGCACTCCATTTTTTACTTCACACCACTCAGAGTAATCCTTATTTATACCCACCCTTTGCCTTCTTCCCGTTAACCAATTTTCAATCCATTTGACAGCCTCCCCACCTATTCCCTGTAATTTAAACTTTCGAAATAATCTTTGCTGAGGTACTCTATCAAAGGCCTTTGCAAAATCTATATAAATAACATCTCCCTATTTATCTATAATTTTAGTAACCTCGTCCATGAATTCTAATAGATTGGTTAAGCACGATCTCCCTCTAATAAACCCATGCTGACTATTTCTGATTAGATTAAACTTGTCTACATGCTTTATAATGTATTCTTTGATTATTAACTCTAACACTTTACAGAATATGTTGTTAAACTCACCGGTTTATAATTTGCTGGATCAGATTTTTTTTTCCTTTTGAAAAAAATAGGATTACTCCTGCATCTTTCCAATCCCCTGGAAAATCCCTTTTGAAAGGGAGTGAGAACATAATATAGCCAATGGTTTTGCTAGTTGGTCTCTAATTTTAAACATCCATTTTGGATGAATACCATCTTGCCATGGGCCCTTATCCACTTTCAACTCCTACAATTTTAAAAAAACAACACATTTCCTCTGTACTCGGTAATGCAGATTAATCTTAATCCCGCTGTATCCATGTCTTTTTGAAAGATATCTATCGGCTCTGTGATCTTGGAGCAGTCCTCTTTTTGTGTAGACTGTGCCAAAGTACTGATTCTCGATAGTGATGATGGGAATTTCTGTTGTTGTTTTAAGTGAAGCATAGAGGCCCCCACAACAGCGGGCCGCGTTTACCGGAAGACTGCATACAAAACTTTTGAGCGGAAGTTTAATAGCAATGCATTTACATTATGAGGTTTCACGTGAAGAAGTAGGAAGAAAAAGCATGGCTAACGAGAAGAAGGACGGAGAAGCATCATGGCATCCAACGGAAGGGCATGAACGCATCTCTGAGTGTCCTCAATGGGAGACATCTCAGTGCCTCGGTGTCCTAGGATCGTTACGTCCTGCAGGTAAGTAGTATATAGATCTAAAAGGAGAATGTCTCCCTTCCTCAGTCGGTCACGCCAACACATCTGTAGTCAAGGTCCGTCTGGGATTCACCGTCACCTGGGGAGATCGTCATAAAGTGATAGAAAATGTTCTACTTCCATGGAGTAGGGGCGAATTGGCGCAGCCAAAACCAGATAGCTCCCACGTCGGTGGGATCTACGGTAAGACCTATACGGATCCACCTGCGCCCTAGCCTCGTAGTCCGTCTACCCCTTCTCCAATGATTTGTCCGGCTTGGATGGACATGCCAGGAGTAATAGTCCAGCGGGCATAGGTCCTGCTTGCGCGATCCAACCTCGGGAAGGTAGACTTACAAGTGGATAGCTACAGTAATGTGGCAATGATGCATTTTATTATACATGAATAATATAATTATTGCAATGCATGAGAACAGTGAAATACTAACGTGGTAGACATAACTTGTATTTTCTTGTCTGCGTCACAGTAAGGGAAATAATCATGAACTAGAGGGATAAATAATGGAGACACGGACAGCCCCGACCAAACACAAAAACTCCAAACCTCACATTCATTTATTTCCAGAGGATCGTAGTCACGGGGAATATCATAAATAATAATACAAGCTCTTTCCTCTGAAGGGTCATATCTAACGGACTGTAAATCGTTGGGGGCAACCTCTAGAGACGGGGTCAGAATGCACGGATATGAAGATAACCGTCCTGACACGGACTTGTAATGAAGGCAATTTACTAGCTCCTAGGACGCAAGAGAGCAGCCAGCAGGTTCGAGAAACGTCTAGCTCTCTTCCATGTATCGTTCGATGGAAACAGGCTGTTTTAAGGCAGTCTCACTGACGAGATGTGAATCGACGTGATCTCAGCAGTAGTGAGCGTCATGCAGATGAAGCGAAGCCAAGCACAACCGCCTGGAGGACTAAAGTCCATCTTCATCAGCACCCACGGAATGTGAGGAAATCTAAATATCTCGCCATTTAACTACCCTTTACAGGGCGTATAAAAGAGTAATATAAACGTTGTGGGCATTCAAGAAACAAAAAACAACAACCAACGACGTGAACAACAGTTATCTATTTTTGTTGTTGTTGTTTTTTTTGCGTTCGCCTTATTTCTCTATTCCCCAAGGCGTGTGTGCGTTACACTGTGGTTTTTATTTTGCGCCTGTCGGCCCAGTGCATCCGACTTCAGCATGCATTTTATGTAATGGTCTGCTTTCGCCTGCATTTTCTAAGGGTTTGCTTCCCCGGGGTATCGGCCGGTGCTGTGATGGGGATCGAACCCAGCACCTTTGGTTGTGAGCCGTGCCACTTAACCACTAGGCCACGCCGTCCCCACAGTTATCTATTTAAATGCATTGTTCTTGGTTTGGATATCCTCGCGCTGTCTCTCGTCCTTCCTTAATGTTTGTGTGACATTGTCATTTTTACAGCTGGACAACGATATCCTTACATTTCGGAAGCGAGTGGCCTAGGGGATGCAGCTTTGCTTACAATCCCAACATACCACGTTCAAATCCCACCGTGCTAGATCAGGTAAGTCGTGAGTTTTTTCATGGTGTGACCGCTTTTGCCAGCCAGAAAGGAAATGAATGGGTACCGGAACTATTTCGAAGCTACGGAAGTAATGCTCTGTGGTCGGCACTTTCAGCAATGAAATGGATTATGAGCATAGAAATGAAGTCGGTTCTTTAAAACCTTTGCCATTTCTCCCTTTTCTCTTCTTAGTTCGCCCTCAATCTCCCGCTACCAAGTCTTGAAAAGGACTTAGCAAGTAGCAGAATGTAGTCCGGTGAACGGAATGCGTTGTGTCATAGTTTACATATTGACTGCAATATTTGTACCTTTCGGTCCGACAAAACCAACCTTTTGAGTACTGGGTTCCCTTCCTTCTACGATCCCTTCTTCTTGGCTAGTCTGCTCTGTTGCATTCTGTTAACCAAGTTCACGGTATGGAGGTGTAAAGGGCTCCTGACAGCTCTGGTTTGCAGGCCCTGACGCTAGCATTCAGCTATTGACCTCTGCAGCTCATGCGGTGCTCAGCGCCTTGATCCTTTACCATTTCAATTTACATATTTCTGAACATGCACATACGATTTTGGCATGTCTTTTTACACATTTTTACTTAACTAGGCATGTCCGTTGTTCGTTTGAGTAGACATATTTTTCTCCTATTTTAAATTAACCAACTTACCCAAAACCTAGAGAGCTAAAATTATGTACACGGTCTCTACTAGTGCGACCCGTTAGTGAATCAAACTTACACTCATGTAATTCCCGTCCCCCTCCCCCCCCCCCCGGCCCACCCCCCAATATGTCTTAGCATTAATACATGATTGTACCAAAAAATAAGTTTAAAAAACAATATTTCCTTATTTATTAGTGTGTATTTGGTAATTAGGGGAGCCGCGTGGTCCTGGGTTCATTCCCCAGTTGAGGCGGTAATGTTTTTTTCAAACCGCAATGGCTCCCGGGTCGACCTAGCCTTAAATGGGTACCGGTTCAGTCCGGGAAGTAAAAGCGGCGAGGGAGAGGAGATGGCTACCGCCCTCATATAGCCGAGCCTTTGAAATGTGAGATCGCCAACACCTCACACCCCTACGGCAGTAATGCTATGGGATACTTTACTTTTACTTTACCTTACTATTTGGTAATAATTGGTTGCGAACATTACTGTCAACAAGACTTGGCGTTTGAAGATTATCCTGCTGACTTGAGTTCACTTTTGTCGACGTTTCTTTGGTGGTAGGTTACAGTGTCTCTTCGTTCACATTAACAAAGTCAAAGGTAGTCTAACAGCAGCCACTGCAGTCCGGGATGAAGTGTTAGCGACCTTATTGTACAAGGTAGGGTGACCAATTCCCTTCCTTTCTGTCTTTCCATCAATAACAATATTTCAGGTACCCATTTACAGCTGACTCACTTGAAATAACTGTTAAGACCTCATACCATGTGTCTACCACCTGTTATACAACTACGTCAATAGGACATTCACCAACGAGGCATGGGGAATGATCCAGCTCAGATCAAATATGAGACTAACATCTGGTCAGGCAAAATATACATATCGGACAATGTTAGGGTCAGGCAGAATATACTGATCGGACAATGTTAGTCAGGGTCAGGCAGAATATACTGATCGGACAATGTTAGTCAGGGTCAGGCAGAATATACAGATCGGACAATGTTAGTCAGGGTCAGGCAGAATATACAGATCGGACAATGTTAGTCAGGGTCAGGCAGAATATACAGATCGGACAATGTTAGTCAGGGTCAGGCAGAATATACAGATCGGACAATGTTAGTCAGGGTCAGGCAGAATATACTGATCGGACAATGTTAGTCAGGGTCAGGCAGAATATACTTATCGGACAATGTTAGTTAGGGTCAGGCAGAATATACTGATCGGACAATGTTAGTCAGGTCAGGCAGAATATACTGATCGGACAATGTTAGTCAGGGTCAGGCAGAATATACTGATCGGACAATGCTAGTCAGGGTCAGGCAAAATGTATTAAGAACACGTACAGCTCACCTCAACGCAGTTCTCCATGAAAACAGGCAGTTTTGTGGCAGTCTGGCTAACGAGGTGGCTGATCGAAGTGACCCCAGTAGTAGTGAGCGAAAAGCATATAAAGCCAATAATATACCGACAGCCTGAAGGAACCCGGTCCACTATCATCAACACGCTCGTGATGTAAGAAAAGCTACTACAACCCGCCATTCAGCGCACTGTTCAGATCACACACAAAAAAAGTAAAAATGTACTCATTCTGTACATTAACAACATTACCAACAACACCAACAACAACACCAACAACAACAACAGAAATCTGCAACGGTTTACGACACGAAGAAATATGTGTTCATGTTATTGTGGTTGTTGTTGTTTGCGAATGCCCACAGTGAGTAGGTTACTCTTATGTGCGCCCTGAAAAGGGCGTTAAGTGACGGGTTGCAGTAGCTTTCCTCACATCCTGAGCGTGCTGAAGAAGGTGGACCGGGATCCGCCAGGTGGTTGTGCACTGCATGGCTTCCTTTGCGTGACACTCACTACTACGGGGATCACGTCGAACCTCAGCTTATTAGCCAGACTGTTGTCCTCGACAACAGCCCGTTTCCAGGACGACCAACGAGGCGGTCAGGTGAGGGTCTTGGCCAGTATATTTCTCCTGTCCCTAGCTAACATTGTCTGATCAGTGTGTTTTGCCTGACCAGACGTTAGCCTCATCGTCCCGCCAGGTGAGGGTCTTGGTCAGTATATTTCTCCTGTCCCTAGCTAACATTGTCTGATCAGTGTGTTTTGCCTGACCAGACGTTAGCCTCATCGTCCCGTCAGGTGAGGGTCTTGGCCAGTATATTTCTCCTGTCCCTAGCTTACATTGTCTGATCAGTGTGTTTTGCCTGACCAGACGTTAGCCTCATCGTCCCGTCAGGTGAGGGTCTTGGCCAGTATATTTCTCCTGTCCCTAGCTAACATTGTCTGCTCAGTGTGTTTTGCCTGACCAGACGTTAGCCTCATCGTCCCGTCAGGTGAGGGTCTTGGCCAGTATATTTCTCCTGTCCCTAGCTAACATTGTCTGATCAGTGTGTTTTGCCTGACCAGACGTTAGCCCCATCGTCCCGTCAGGTGAGGGTCTTGGCCAGTATATTTCTCCTGTCCCTAGCTAACATTGTCTGATCAGTGTGTTTTGCCTGACCAGACGTTAGCCCCATCGTCCCGTCAGGTGAGGGTCTTGGCCAGTATATTTCTCCTGTCCCTAGCTAACATTGTCTGCTCAGTGTGTTTTGCCTGACCAGACGTTAGCCTCATCGTCCCGTCAGGTGAGGGTCTTGGCCAGTATATTTCTCCTGTCCCTAGCTAACATTGTCTGATCAGTGTGTTTTGCCTGACCAGACGTTAGCCTCATCGTCCCGTCAGGTGAGGGTCTTGGCCAGTATATTTCTCCTGTCCCTAGCTAACATTGTCTGCTCAGTGTGTTTTGCCTGACCAGACGTTAGCCTCATCGTCCCGTCAGGTGAGGGTCTTGGCCAGTATATTTCTCCTGTCCCTAGCTAACATTGTCTATCAGTGTGTTTTGCCTGACCAGACGTTAGCCTCATCGTCCCGTCAGGTGAGGGTCTTGGCCAGTATATTTCTCCTGTCCCTAGCTAACATTGTCTGCTCAGTGTGTTTTGCCTGACCAGACGTTAGCCTCATCGTCCCGTCAGGTGAGGGTCTTGGCCAGTATATTTCTCCTGTCCCTAGCTAACATTGTCTGATCAGTGTGTTTTGCCTGACCGGACGTTAGCCTCATCGTCCCGTCAGGTGAGGATCTTGGCCAGTATATTTCTCCTGTCCCTAGCTAACATTGTCTGCTCAGTGTGTTTTTGCCTGACCAGACGTTAGCCTCATCGTCCCGTCAGGTGAGGGTCTTGGCCAGTATATTTCTCCTGTCCCTAGCTAACATTGTCTGATCAGTGTGTTTTGCCTGACCAGACGTTAGCTCCATCGTCCCGTCAGGTGAGGGTCTTGGCCAGTATATTTCTCCTGTCCCTAGCTAACATTGTCTGCTCAGTGTGTTTTGCCTGACCAGACGTTAGCCCCATCGTCCCGTCAGGTGAGGGTCTTGGCCAGTATATTTCTCCTGTCCCTAGCTAACATTGTCTGCTCAGTGTGTTTTGCCTGACCAGACGTTAGCCTCATCGTCCCGTCAGGTGAGGGTCTTGGCCAGTATATTTCTTCTGTCCCTAGCTAACATTGTCTGATCAGTGTGTTTTGCCTGACCAGACGTTAGCCCCATCGTCCCGTCAGGTGAGGGTCTGGGCCAGTATATTTCTCCTGTCCCTAGCTAACATTGTCTGCTCAGTGTGTTTTGCCTGACCAGACGTTAGCCTCATCTTCCCGTCAGGTGAGGGTCTTGGCCAGTATATTTCTCCTGTCCCTAGCTAACATTGTCTGCTCAGTGTGTTTTGCCTGACCAGACGTTAGCCTCATCGTCCCGTCAGGTGAGGGTCTTGGCCAGTATATTTCTCCTTTCCCTAGCTAACATTGTCTGATCAGTGTGTTTTGCCTGACCAGACGTTAGCCCCATCGTCCCGTCAGGTGAGGGTCTTGGCCAGTATATTTCTCCTGTCCCTAGCTAACATTGTCTGCTCAGTGTGTTTTGCCTGTCCAGACGTTAGCCTCATCGTCCCGTCAGGTGAGGGTCTTGGCCAGTATATTTCTCCTGTCCCTAGCTAACATTGTCTGCTCAGTGTGTTTTGCCTGACCAGACGTTAGCCTCATCGTCCCGTCAGGTGAGGGTCTTGGCCAGTATATTTCTCCTGTCCCTAGCTAACATTGTCTGATCAGTGTGTTTTGCCTGACCAGACGTTAGCCCCATCGTCCCGTCAGGTGAGGGTCTTGGCCAGTATATTTCTCCTGTCCATAGCTAACATTGTCTGCTCAGTGTGTTTTGCCTGACCAGACGTTAGCCCCATCGTCCCGTCACGTGAGGGTCTTGGCCAGTATATTTATTCTGTCCCTAGCTAACATTGTCTGCTCAGTGTGTTTTGCCTGACCAGACGTTAACCTCATCGTCCCATCAGGTGAGGGTCTTGGCCAGTATATTTCTCCTGTCCCTAGCTAACATTGTCTGTTCAGTGTGTTTTGCCTGACCAGACGTTAGCCTTATCGTCCCGTCAGGTGAGGGTCTTGGCCAGTATATTTCTCCTGTCCCTAGCTAACATTGTCTGATCAGTGTGTTTTGCGTGACCAGACGTTAGCCTCATCGTCCCGTCAGGTGAGGGTCTTCGCTAGTATATTTCTCCTGCCCCTAGCTAACATTGTGTGATCAGTGTGTTTTGCCTGACCAGACGTTAGCCTTATCGTCCCGTCAGGTGAGGGTCTTGGCCAGTATATTTTTCCTGTCCCTAGCTAACATTGTCTGATCAGTGTGTTTTGCCTGACCAGACGTTAGCCTCATCGTCCCGTCAGGTGAGGGTCTTGGCCAGTATATTTCTCCTGTCCCTAGCTAACATTGTCTGCTCAGTGTGTTTTGCCTGACCAGACGTTAGCCTCATCGTCCCGTCAGGTGAGGGTCTTGGCCAGTATATTTCTCCTGTCCCTAGCTAACATTGTCTGATCAGTGTGTTTTGCCTGACCAGACGTTAGCTCCATTGTCCCGTCAGGTGAGGGTCTTGGCCAGTATATTTCTCCTGTCCCTAGCTAACATTGTCTGCTCAGTGTGTTTTGCCTGACCAGACGTTAGCCCCATCGTCCCGTCAGGTGAGGGTCTTGGCCAGTATATTTCTCCTGTCCCTAGCTAATATTGTCTGCTCAGTGTGTTTTGCCTGACCAGACGTTAGCCTCATCGTCCCGTCAGGTGAGGGTCTTGGCCAGTATATTTCTTCTGTCCCTAGCTAACATTGTCTGATCAGTGTGTTTTGCCTGACCAGACGTTAGCCCCATCGTCCCGTCAGGTGAGGGTCTGGGCCAGTATATTTCTCCTGTCCCTAGCTAACATTGTCTGCTCAGTGTGTTTTGCCTGACCAGACGTTAGCCTCATCTTCCCGTCAGGTGAGGGTCTTGGCCAGTATATTTCTCCTGTCCCTAGCTAACATTGTCTGATCAGTGTGTTTTGCCTGACCAGACGTTAGCCCCATCGTCCCGTCAGGTGAGGGTCTTGGCCAGTATATTTCTCCTGTTCCTAGCTAACATTGTCTGCTCAGTGTGTTTTGCCTGACCAGACGTTAGCCTCATCGTCCCGTCAGGTGAGGGTCTTGGCCAGTATATTTCTCCTGTCCCTAGCTTACATTGTCTGCTCAGTGTGTTTTGCCTGACCAGACGTTAGCCTCATCGTCCCGTCAGGTGAGGGTCCTGGCCAGTATATTTCTCCTGTCCCTAGCTAACATTGTCTGATCAGTGTGTTTTGCCTGACCAGACGTTAGCCTCATCGTCCCGTCAGGTGAGGGTCTTGGCCAGTATATTTCTCCTGTCCCTAGCTAACATTGTCTGCTCAGTGTGTTTTGCCTGACCAGACGTTAGCCCCATCGTCCCGTCAGGTGAGGGTCTTGGCCAGTATATTTATCCTGTCCCTAGCTAACATTGTCTGCTCAGTGTGTTTTGCCTGACCAGACGTTAGCCCCATCGTCCCGTCAGGTGAGGGTCTTGGCCAGTATATTTCTCCTGTCCCTAGCTAACATTGTCTGATCAGTGTGTTTTGCCTGACCAGACGTTAGCCTCATCGTCCCGTCAGGTGAGGGTCTTGGCCAGTATATTTCTCCTGTCCCTAGCTAACATTGTCTGATCAGTGTGTTTTGCCTGACCAGACGTTAGCCTCATCGTCCCGTCAGGTGAGGGTCTTTGCCAGTATATTTCTCCTGTCCCTAGCTAACATTGTCTGATCAGTGTGTTTTGCCTGACCAGACGTTAGCCCCATCGTCCCGTCAGGTGAGGGTCTTGGCCAGTATATTTCTCCTGTCCATAGCTAACATTGTCTGCTCAGTGTGTTTTGCCTGACCAGACGTTAGCCCCATCGTCCCGTCAGGTGAGGGTCTTGGCCAGTATATTTCTCCTGTCCCTAGCTAACATTGTCTGCTCAGTGTGTTTTGCCTAACCAGACGTTAGCTCCATCGTCCCGTCAGGTGAGGGTCTTGGCCAGTATATTTCTCCTGTCCCTAGCTAACATTGTGTGATCAGTGTGTTTTGCCTGACCAGACGTTAGCCTCATCGTCCCGTCAGGTGAGGGTCTTGCCCAGTATATTTTTCCTGTCCCTAGCTAACATTGTCTGATCAGTGTGTTTTGCCTGACCAGACGTTAGCCTCATCGTCCCGTCAGGTGAGGGTCTTGGCCAGTATATTTCTCCTGTCCCTAGCTAACATTGTCTGCTCAGTGTGTTTTGCCTGACCAGACGTTAGCCTCATCGTCCCGTCAGGTGAGGGTCTTGGCCAGTATATTTCTCCTGTCCCTAGCTAACATGGTCTGTTCAGTGTGTTTTGCCTGACCAGACGTTAGCCCCATCGTCCCGTCAGGTGAGGGTCTTGGCCAGTATATTTCTCCTGTCCCTAGCTAACATTCTCTGCTCAGTGTGTTTTGCCTGACCAGACGTTAGCCCCATCGTCCCGTCAGGTGAGGGTCTTGGCCAGTATATTTCTCCTGTCTCTAGCTAACATTGTCTGCTCAGTGTGTTATGCCTGACCAGACGTTAGCCTCATCGTCCCGTCAGGTGAGGGTCTTGGCCAGTATATTTCTCCTGTCCCTAGCTAACATTGTCTGCTCAGTGTGTTTTGCCTGACCAGATGTTAGCCTCATCGTCCCGTCAGGTGAGGGTCTTTGCCAGTATATTACTCCTGTCCCTAGCTAACATTGTCTGCTCAGTGTGTTTTGCCTGACCAGACGTTAGCCTCATCGTCCTGTCAGGTGAGGGTCTTGGCCAGTATATTTCTCCTGTCCCTAGCTAACATTGTCTGATCAGTGTGTTTTGCCTGACCAGACGTTAGCCTCATCGTCCCGTCAGGTGAGGGTCTTGGCCAGTATATTTCTCCTGTCCCTAGCTAACATTGTCTGCTCAGTGTGTTTTGCCTGACCAGACGTTAGCCCCATCGTCCCGTCAGGTGAGGGTCTTGGCCAGTATATTTCTCTTGTCCCTAGCTAACATTGTCTGCTCAGTGTGTTTTGCCTAACCAGACGTTAGCCCCATCGTCCCGTCAGGTGAGGGTCTTGGCTAGTATATTTCTCCTGTCCCTAGCTAACATTGTCTGCTCAGTGTGTTTTGCCTGACCAGACGTTAGCCCCATCGTCCCGTCAGGTGAGGGTCTTGGCCAGTATATTTCTCCTGTCCCTAGATAACATTGTCTGATCAGTGTGTTTTGCCTGACCAGACGTTAGCCTCATCGTCCCGTCAGGTGAGGGTCTTGGCCAGTATATTTCTCCTGTCCCTAGCTAACATTGTCTGATCAGTGTGTTTTGCCTGACCAGACGTTAGCCCCATCGTCCCGTCAGGTGAGGGTCTTGGCCAGTACATTTCTCCTGTCCCTAGCTAACATTGTCTGCTCAGTGTGTTTTGCCTGACCAGACGTTAGCCTCATCGTCCCGTCAGGTGAGGGTCTTGGCCAGTATATTTCTCCTGTCCCTAGCTAACATTGTCTGCTCAGTGTGTTTTGCCTGACCAGACGTTAGCCTCATCGTCCCGTCAGGTGAGGGTCCTGGCCAGTATATTTCTCCTGTCCCTAGCTAACATTGTCTGATCAGTGTGTTTTGCCTGACCAGACGTTAGCCTCATCGTCCCGTCAGGTGAGGGTCTTGGCCAGTATATTTCTCCTGTCCCTAGCTAACATTGTCTGCTCAGTGTGTTTTGCCTGACCAGACGTTAGCCCCATCGTCCCGTCAGGTGAGGGTCTTGGCCAGTATATTTCTCCTGTCCCTAGCTAACATTGTCTGCTCAGTGTGTTTTGCCTAACCAGACGTTAACCCCATCGTCCCGTCAGGTGAGGGTCTTGGCCAGTATATTTATCCTGTCCCTAGCTAACATTGTCTGCTCAGTGTGTTTTGCCTGACCAGACGTTAGCCCCATCGTCCCGTCAGGTGAGGGTCTTGGCCAGTATATTTCTCCTGTCCCTAGCTAACATTGTCTGATCAGTGTGTTTTGCCTGACCAGACGTTAGCCTCATCGTCCCGTCAGGTGAGGGTCTTGGCCAGTATATTTCTCCTGTCCCTAGCTAACATTGTCTGATCAGTGTGTTTTGCCTGACCAGACGTTAGCCTCATCGTCCCGTCAGGTGAGGGTCTTGGCCAGTATATTTCTCCTGTCCCTAGCTAACATTGTCTGATCAGTGTGTTTTGCCTGACCAGACGTTAGCCCCATCGTCCCGTCAGGTGAGGTCTTGGCCAGTATATTTCTCCTGTCCCTAGCTAACATTGTCTGCTCAGTGTGTTTTGCCTGACCAGACGTTAGCCTCATCGTCCCGTCAGGTGAGGGTCTTGGCCAGTATATTTCTCCTGTCCCTAGCTAACATTGTCTGATCAGTGTGTTTTGCCTGACCAGACGTTAGCCTCATCGTCCCGTCAGGTGAGGGTCTTGGCCAGTATATTTCTCCTGTCCCTAGCTAACATTGTCTGCTCAGTGTGTTTTGCCTGACCAGACGTTAGCCTCATCGTCCAATCAGGTGAGGGTCTTGGCCAGTATATTTCTCCTGTCCCTAGCTAACATTGTATGATCAGTGTCTTTTGCCTGACCAGACGTTAGCCCCATCGTCCCGTCAGGTGAGGGTCTTGGCCAGTATATTTCTCCTGTCCCTAGCTAACATTGTCTGATCAGTGTGTTTTGCCTGACCAGACGTTAGCCCCATCGTCCCGTCAGGTGAGGGTCTTGGCCAGTATATTTCTCCTGTCCCTAGCTAACATTGTCTGATCCGTGTGTTTTGCCTGACCAGACGTTAGCCCCATCGTCCCGTCAGGTGAGGGTCTTGGCCAGTATATTTCTCCTGTCCCTAGCTAACATTGTATGATCAGTGTGTTTTGCCTGACCAGACGTTAGCCCCATCGTCCCGTCAGGTGAGGGTCTTGGCCAGTATATTTCTCCTGTCCCTAGCTAACATTGTCTGATCAGTGTGTTTTGCCTGACCAGACGTTAGCCCCATCGTCCCGTCAGGTGAGGGTCTTGGCCAGTATATTTCTCCTGTCCCTAGCTAACATTGTCTGATCAGTGTGTTTTGCCTGACCAGACGTTAGCCCCATCGTCCCGTCAGGTGAGGGTCTTGGCCAGTATATTTCTCCTGTCCCTAGCTAACATTGTCTGATCAGCGTGTTTTTCCTGACCAGACGTTAGCCCCATCGTCCCAATCGCTTGTCGTAACAAAAATAAAAATGAATAAAGGTTGAAGAACCGACTTAATGTCACCTGGGTGCTCCCGTATCTGCCCCACCCCCTTCACTGCTGGAAGTGCTGACAATAGAGCACACAGTCCCTAGCTTCGGCCGTGGCTTCGAAAATGTTCTCCTGACATTATGAGGTACACATTTACAACTGGATCGACTGGATAAAGCAGTTTTAACATGAAACTCGCCAATCTAAATCGTTGTTGTTGCTGCTGTTGTTGCTGTTGTTGTTGCTGCTGCTGTTGTTGTTGAAATCCCACGATGAGTAACTTTACTCTTTGTTGTATCTGAAAAGGACGTTAGGTGGCAGGTTGCAGTATCTTTCAACATATTCTGAGAGTTCTGATACATGTGTACAGGAGTCCTAAAGGCGATTGTGCTAGCGTCGCTGCATTTGCGTGTCGCTCATTACTACAGTGATCACCTGGATGCCCTATCTAGTTAGCCAACCAACCATGAAAAAGCATGTTTCCATGGAGAACTGTGTGGAAGTGAGGTGGGAGTCTTCGTCAGTAAGTTTCGCCTGACCCTGACTAACATCGTCTCATCAGTATGTTTTGCCTGACCTTGACTAACATCATCTCATCGGTATATATCGCCTGACCTTGACTAACATCGTCTCGTCAGTATGTTCCGCCTGACCTTGACTAACATTATCTCATCAGTATGTTCCGCCTGACCTTGACTAACATCGTCTCATCAGTATGGTTCGGCTGACCTTGACTAACATCGTCTCATCAGTATCTATCGCCTGACCTTGACTAACATCGTCTCATCAGTATCTTTCGCCTGACCATGACTAACATTGTCTCATCAGTATGTTCCGCCTGACCTTGACTAACATCGTCTCATCAGTATGGTTCGCCTGACCTTGACTAACATCGTCTCATCAGTATGTTTCGCCTGACCTTGACTAACATCGTCTCATCAGTATCTATCGCCTGACCTTGACTAACATCGTCTCATCAGTATCTTTCGCCTGACCTTGACTAACATTGTCTCATCAGTATGTTTCACCTGCCCCTGACTGACATCGTCTCATCAGTATGTTTCGCCTGAGTCTGGCTAACATCGTTTGATCAATACACATCCAAACGTTTCTGGCTCAGAATGAATATCACTTTTGTGCGAGGCGCGATCAAATGAAATCGGACCTAACTGCACCAAGTGAACATACGTACGATGCGCACGATGACGTCACTTCTGATGTAAACAGCACATACCAACTGGAAAGTTTGCAAAATTTCATTATCCTCCGACTCATAGTTTCGTCAGAAGTCCGTTGAAAATATGGCGGGTGTGATACGGAATCCGCCCAGAGTTGACCAGCGAGCAGTGATTCGGTTTCTAACAGTTGAAGGATGTCGACCAATTGATATTCATTGCATAATGCAGGCAGTGTATTGTGACAAAAGTGGGGCGAACATTAGATCAGGCGACGGTCCACCCGAATTTCTGCATCAATTTTGGCTATGGCATCTCTGACGCAACAACATGCGTCTGAACTGGTCTCAGAAGATCTTTCGTTAACTCACGTTCATCTTTAAATATCGTTGTTCAGTTCTTAACCGTTGTCTTCAACACACTTTTGTCACCATACACTGTCTGCATTCTGCAATTAATGTCAACTAGTCGACAAGGGTCAGATGTTAGAAACCGAATCACCGCTCGTTGATCAACTCTGGACGGATTCCGTTTCACCCGACATGTTCTCAACAGTCTGCCGAGGAAACTATGAGCCGGAGAATAATGAAATTTTAGATACTTGACGGTTGGTATGTACTATTTACATCAGACGTGACGTCACCATGCGCATCGTACGCCTGTTCACTTGGTGCAGTTAGTTCCGGTTTAATTTGAACACACCTAGTATATAGATCCCGTTATTGGCTGGTCAATCCAGTAAGGCTGCTTTCCTAGAGGAGAGATACCTTTGGCAAAAAAACAACTGCCGCCTGACATGTAGGCTGGGGATAGCCAAAAGCCAAGAGATCACCGCAAACAGATGCATGCTGAAGGCGGATGCACTGGATCCATGGGCGCAGAAAACAGCACAGCGTAACCCGCCTCGTAACAAAAAAAAACATTAAACTACAGACGTGGCTTTGCTGGAGCAGTTATTGTGGATATTTGATGAACAGCAAGAGAACAAACGCGTTGTTCATTTCCTGGATTGTGAATTCAGTTTAAAATTGAGTAATGTTTGCTTTGGCGGTCATTTCTTGTGTTCTTGTTGTGTTCTTAACTGATTTGTTTAGCTGTTTCCTGATTTGTTCTGCAGGCTTTTGTATAACATTTGTTAAACATCTGTGCCTTTTTTGTATTGTGCGTTATGATTTGTCCACCAAATCTGAGTGGTTTTGAACTTGTGATATCTGTCCCACCAAGACAGTATAGTGAGCTTCAAACCTTGTGCACTCGTTATTTGAGTTCGAGTTGTTGCAAGTTTCTGTCAAGGATTTGTCTTTTTTCGTTTCCTGTTCTCATGTGGTATCTTGCAGGTGCTGTTTGTTTATTGTATGTTGTTCTATTTTCTCTCTGTTCTTTATCAGTCTTTCTTCTGGCTGGTTTTCTTTTTTTAACAATTGTTTCTAGATATGATCCGGTTAAGGCTGAAGGGTTTGTGACTACCTCTTCGTAATCTCATTTTTAGCTATTTCCAGAAAATCTTTGTGAAATTGCTGTACGTATTCTTTATAATGTATTCTTTCTATCCCCATGATGACTCCTAGACATTACAGTCTCCAGTTATTCTTTCGTGAAAATATAAATGTTGAGGGGGTTGGAGGAGGGGGAGGGGGAGGTTAAGGACAGTAACAATTGTATATCGTATATTCATACCAGTCAGACCAAAGATTCAGGCAGCACTGCGAATGAACTGACAGCATCCAGCGACTCGTAGATCACTACTTGCTTCAGGGTCACACTCATAGCTGGCTGCTTGCATCGGGATAAGGGACACATAACTGACTTCTTGCGTCAGGGTCAGAGACACGTAACTTACTACTTACGTCATGGTAATTGACAGAACTGACTGCCTGCATCAGCGACACAGGGCTGGCTGCTTGAGTCATGGTTAGTGACTCATAGCTGACTGCTTGTGTCACGATCAGGGACTCATAGTTGGCTGCTTGCGTCCGGGTCATTGACACAACTAACTGCCTGCGTCAGCATCAGTGACACGTAGCTGGCTGATTGAGTCATGGCTAATGACTCATAGCTGACTGCTTGTGTCATGATCAGAGACTCATGGTGACTGCTTGCGTCAGGGCCATTGACCCATAGCTGACTTCTTGTGTCATGGCCAGTGGCCCATAGCTAGCCGCATGCGTCAGTGTAAGCGAGCTAGAACTGACCAAGACTCTATTCCACCTCCAACATAGAAACATGCTGCACTAGTGCAGTTGTGTCTAAGACATTAAGGCGGCTGAGGGACGGTAAGCCTGGTACACACAATTACCCTGATGCATTAGAATGTGTCTGACCAAAAGGCGCATATATCGCCGCCTTGCTGTAAAATACAACACAATGTCACATCTTTTCATAATGAACGCCGAAGAAGAAGACGACAAAGGAAAACAAGAGAAAGAAGAAGAAAAAAAAAGAAGTGTGAAGTGATTCAGCGAGTGTCTTGGTCAGTGCCCCGGGCCAGTGTAAGAAGTCCTACATGCCACTGCCAGTACCTCGATCTAGCGGAGAGCCTTCTGCATGTCACTGCCAGTAGACCTGGAGATGGTTCGCACTTCTGCTTCAATATCATGTCTTCCGAGTTCCACAAGCCCTTGACAGTTCTTGCATTGACAGAGGTGCAGGGTGTATGCGGCTTTTCATTGGGAGGGTTTTAGAAATTGCTGCAATGTGGACTTGTCGCCATCTTTGGCTTCGGGCACCACTTTCTTCTTCTTTTGTGGTACACTGTTCGATATCAATTATCTTCTTTCCCCCAACTGTACGTCAGATTGACGTTTACAGCGGAGTAAACTAGAGCGTCTTGTTACCAGAGAGTGAACTTTAATACTTAGCCTAGACAAGAAAGCTAACCGCCCTGCCTCCCACTTTGTCTCCCACCCTGTCTCCAGACTGATCTCACGCTTTATCTCCCACTTGATCTCCCACTTGATCTCCCACTTGATCTCCCACTTGATCTCCCACTTGATCTCCCACTTGATCTCCCACTTGATCTCCCACTTGATCTCCCACTTGATCTCCCACTTGATCTCCCACTTTATCTCCCACTTGATCTCCCACTATCTCACACTTTCTCTCCCACTTTATCACACACTTTATCTCACACTTTATATCCCACTATCTCACACTTTCTCTCACTTTGCATGTAATAAATGTTCTGATCTGACACACATTCACAGTGCGCCTAACAGAAGAGGCAGTTCCGCAAACTTTTTTTCTCTTTAATATATAATAAATCTTGGCAACCAGCGCCCAACAGAAGTGCAAAGAATAGTAACACTGTAACCTGCATGACATGGTGTAAAGGAAGGCTAAAGACGGTTGGACTGGCTACCTGGTCACGTAAAGGGAGACTAAGGAGTGATGGACTGGCTACCTCGTCACGTAAAGGGATACTAAGGAGTGATGGACTGGCTACCTCGTCACGTAAAGGGATACTAAGACGTGTTGTACTGGTATCGCATTACGTAAAGGGCTACAAAGGAAGATTGGACTGGGTATCGCTTTACGTAAAGGGCTACAAAGGAAGATTGGACTGGGTATCGCTTTACGTAAAGGGCGATAAATGAGGGTTGGACTGGGTATCGCTTTACGTAAAAAGTGACTATGAGGGTTGGATTCGCTACCTCTTTACGTAAAGGGCGGCTAATAAAAGTTAGACTGACTATCTCATAACGTAACGGGCGACTAATGAGAGTTAGACTGACTATCTCATAACGTAACGGGCGACTAAATAGAATCGGACTGGCTACCTCATCACGTAACGGGCGACTAAAGAGAGTTGGACTGGCTACCTCATCACGTAACGGGTGACTAAAGAGAGTTGAACTGGCTACCTCATCACGTAAAGGGCGACTAAAGAGAGTTGGACTGGCTACCTCATCACGTAACGGGCGACTAAAGAGAGTTGGACTGGCTACCTCATCACGTAAAGGGCGACTAAAGAGAGTTGGACTGGCTATCTCATTACGTAAAGAAGACTAAGAGTGATGTAATTTTAAGCCACAACAGCCAACTGTATGTAGACTGCAGCCACATTTGATGAACTAGCATATATTTTTGAAGACCTGTCCTCCACAGAGAGCCACAAACGTATTGAATGATTAATTAAACCCGTCAAGCGAATCAGAAGAGAAAGACACGGCGCTGGGTACCATATCCCTTACAAGCTAATAACAGTATGAACAAGGAAAGGAAACTTATACACACCAACCAAGACGAGGAGCTTGAAACTAATGAACTTGTTGCTCTGTAGATTTATCTTTTAGAGAAGGTACGTATCCATCGCCGACGTACAGTCCTATCGGCTATATCAAGGTGAGTGGGCTTATCAGTGACGTACAGTCCTATTGGCTATATCAAGGTGAGTGAGCATATCACCGACGTACAGTCCTTTCGGCTATATCAAGGTGAGTGAGCATATCACCGACGTACAGTCCTTTCGGCTATATCAAGGTGAGGGAGCATTAAGAAATGTGTTGCCAACGTTCTTGTATCGGGTTAACGAGCATTAAGTTACGAAAGGTCTGTGCCCCGAGCAAACTGTCGAGCGTTTGAGGAATGGATTAAATCCTTTCAGTTCATATTGTACCGCTGCTTTATATATATATATATATAGAGAGAGAGAGAGCCAAAAAAAGCATTAGTTTTATCAGTGGTAGAGATCTTCAGCAGGCTAAGACCCGCTGGTCTATTTGAATTCAACTAGCAGTCCTCTTTGATGTTATCCAAACTTAATGAATGTTGCAGGTGTAAAACCAGGAGTAGGTCATTAGAGCCGGCAAATTTAAATCATGAACAATTTTTATGTTCAAGAACTTTAACCAATTTGTTGGCAAGTTATTTCTGTTAGCATCTGTTTGATGCGTTAGGTTTGGTTGTGATCAGGCATACGTGCTGGCGAAGCACAGTTTCAGGTCGGAATTGTCGTTTTTCTCTTTTGTAATTCGTTTTCTTCTTCTTCCTCTTCTTCTTCATCTACGTTCTATTCTTCTTCTTCGTTAGCTCTCAAATAACCAGATGTTTTTCTCAATAAACATGGCGGACGAGTTTCGAACATCTGTCGTCACAATACCGTTTATCAATTGTAAAGGTCAGTGCTGACACTACGCATGTCTCAGTTACTTACTTACTTACTTAGTCGCTCCTCTTTTACCATGAGGTGTAGAGCGTTGCCAGAGAGAACGCGTCACTGCTCTATCCGCGTCTTTCTCCTGGCCTCTTTCCAATCCAGCTGTTGGTCACGTAGGGACTTTCGAATGTTGTCTTTCCAGCGTGTTTTGGGACGTCCTGGGGGGTCTGCGTCCTTGACTGTTTGCCTCTTGTGATCATCTTGGTATCCGATCCTCCCCCCTTCTACATACATGGATAAAAAACTGGCCAAACTCTTGTCCCTTTTCTTCACCAGAACCGCCTTTCTTAGGTACCTCATTTCAGAAGTTTGTAATTGTCTTTCTTTGGCTGTGGTCATTGCCATGAATGACATCCGTATGTCAGGATAGGCACATAGGTCGAGCGGTATACATCCATCTTTGCTTTCCTGCTTATTTCTCTTTTGCTGAGGAATCCTCTGTTTATTGCATGGAAAAGTCTACCTGCTGCTGCCTTTCGTGCAGTTAACTCCTCTTTGATTCCTCCCCTTTAGATATTTGAAGTTGCTGAGTCGTTCCAGTGCTCGTGCTTCCAGGGTTATTTGATGTCTCTTCTCATCTCTGGCGATCACCATGGTTTTTGTCTTGGAGTTGCTGATTTGCATTCCTCTCTTCTTTAACTCTTCTTCCCAGACCTGCAAGTTGATCTGGAGATGTGCTTCGGATTTTATAATCAGGCCCACGTCATCTGCAAATGCAAGCTCTGATATGCAGCTTGGTCTCATCTTCCAGTACTCTACTTCATAATTTTGTGTCCGTTCCTTGCAGGCTTTGAATACTTCATCCGCAAGGAGAATGAAAAGGTACGGTGATAGAATGTCCCCCTGTCGTACTCCGCTAGTGATCTTGAACTTTTGATTTGATGTCCGCACATAATTTCTGCATGTTTTATAGAAACTCTGTATGGCAGAGATCAGGGGTTCTGGTATATTCTTCCTTGTCCGGCAGTCCCAGAGTTTGTCCTAAGGGACAAATGCTTTCTCCAAATCCAAAAAGCAGAGATGCATCTCCTTATCATACTCAAGAGCCTTTTTGCTCAGCTGTCTGAGTGTAAAGATAAGGTCTTGAGTACTTATGTTTGCCCTCAGCTGTCTGAGTGTAAAGATAAGGTCTTGAGTACTTCTGTTTGCCCTCAGCTGTCTGAGTGTAAAGATAAGGTCTTGAGTACTTCTGTTTGCCCTCAGCTGTCTGAGTGTAAAGATAAGGTCTTGAGTACTTCTGTTTGCCCTCAGCTGTCTGAGTGTAAAGATAAGGTCTTGAGTACTTCTGTTTGCCCTCAGCTGTCTGAGTGTAAAGATAAGGTCTTGAGTACTTCTGTTTGCCCTCAGCTGTCTGAGTGTAAAGATAAGGTCTTGAGTACTTCTGTTTGCCCTCAGCTGTCTGAGTGTAAAGATAAGGTCTTGAGTACTTCTGTTTGCCCTCAGCTGTCTGAGTGTAAAGATAAGGTCTTGAGTACTTCTGTTTGCCCTCAGCTGTCTGAGTGTAAAGATAAGGTCTTGAGTACTTCTGTTTGTCCGAAACCCACATTTATTCTTATCCATATTTGGTTCTCCTAGACTTGTTAATCGCCGTTCTAAAATCGAAGAGCAGACTTTTTCCGGGGACTCTGAGAAAGGAAATACCTCTATGGTATTCACAGTGTTGATTGTTACGCACTTTAAATATTGGTATTATTATTGCAACCTCCCAATCTCTTGGTATCTTCTTGTAGCGCAACGCTGCCTTAAGAATCTTCATGAATATAATCTCTCCTGCCAATCCTATCTATTTAACCGTTTCTGGTGTTATACCATCATGTCCTGCTGCTTTACCAATCTTCATTTTCTCCAATGCTACCTTTAGTTCTTTCATTGTGATATTATCGTTCCCCTCCATAGCTCTCTCTTCTTGAATTGGGACTTACTTCAAGAACTTGATTTTCCTTCACTTCAAGGAGATCTGAGAAATATTCTTTCCATCTTGCGTCTTCTGGGGCGGTCCGCAGTGTCCCTTGTTTATCTTTAACAAATTTCAGGGGGCATTCCTTTTTGTTCCACGTGTCTGTTAGGGTCCTGTAGAACAGTTTCTGGTTTTCTCCTGCATTATTTTCTAGTTTCTCTCCAAATTCCTCCCAGTATTTCTGTTTGGCCTTGACCACAGTCTTCTTTGCTTCTGTTCTAAAATTTACATAATCTTTTTATTTCTTTGTTTGTTCTTTATTCCTAGCCTCTAGGTATTACTTCCTTACCTTCTTTTCTCGTATTATTCTTTTCACTTTTTTCTGTCCATCATTGTGTACTCTTTCTCTTCAACCCTTCTCTGGTTTGAAGGCATGTCTCTAATACAGCCTCTTTGAGGATGTCTTTGAATTTTACCCAGAGCATTTAAATATCTAGTTCAGATTCCTCTATCCTTCCTATTGCTGTTGCTATGAGCCTTTGATCTCTTCTCTTAACTTCTGGTTCTCTTAGTTTGTAAGCCTTTATTTTTTTTCTTCTTCTGTGTTATGTTTTTTTGCTTGTTGATGGGTGTTGCCTGGCTGGATAACCTTTTAGATGTATGTCTTTATTGTAACTAGGTAACGGTTGCTTCCTATCTCTGGCCATCTGAACAATCTAGCCTCCTTAAAATCTCTTTTCCTCACTATTGCATAATCAATTATGGATCTTTCATTTCTTGACGGCTCACATCTTGTGTAGTCATGGATACGGTTGTATGGAAACCTTGTATGTGTAATTACAAGGTTGTTTTTTTTTTCCTGCAGTATCTCAGCAGTCGTTTTCCATTTTTATTTAAGACATCTTCTCCATACCTACCGATCACTCCATCCCATCTAGAATAGCCTCCAACTCTCTCGTTGAAGTCTCCAAGGAGAAGTATTTCCTTTTGGCAATCGTCAACGGTCCTTTGAAGGAGCTCATAAAATTCATCTTTTATGTCAGTGCCCTCATCTTTTTTTTGGTGCATACACAGTGACGATATCCATTTGACTGTCTTCCTCTTGTAGACTTAGAACCATCAGTCGTTCTGAAATGAACTTCCATCCTTTGATGTTTGCTTTTCTATTACTGTTCACTATACAGCCCACCTCTGCCCTAGCTCTTTAAGTCGTGGGAACTCCGCTGTAGAGTAACATGTTGCCATCATAGTCCAGAGCGCTCTGTCTCTTTTTCTTTGTTTTTGTAAGTGCCAGGACTGTCAATGTTGCTCTCTTCGTCTCCTCTATTAGTTCATGTTCTTTCTCGTTTATACTTCTTACATTCCATGTCCGTAAATAGTGGTCCACATTTCTGGCCTGTTCGTCGCCGTTAAGATCAGTCTGGTTTTCTCTATGGTTTGACTTGTAATCAATTGTTAAGACAAACAGATGATTAGCCTGTTGTGTCTTTGCAAGGTGGAAGGGCTGCCTCCGTACAGTCTCCATGCCTGCCGACCAGTTTTTGTCCACGACTACTTATTTCCTATTTGCAGGTAACCTCCAAAATTCGGAGGCATTTCAGCAATCTGCAGCCCTGCTGACGCGCTTGGTAGGAGGTAGATTCCTCCCCCTGGTACGCTTGTCTCGTGGAGTCAAAATAGATGGTTGCACGATCTACTCTTAGGCTGATGACATATGAGTACGCATTGTGCTATTCGCAGTCAGAATATTGTCGCTTGATCTGTTTTTGTAATGTTTGATGTGGATTTCTTATACCAAACTGTTTTCTATATGTCTTTTGTCTGTTGTTATTTTTATCCCATAGCTGTTGAGCAAGCCTGCTCTTGGCATCCCAATGCCATTCTTATATAGGTACGGGTCTTCTTCAGTTGTTTCACTGCTCCGTACAGTGTGTTGGCAATTGTCTGTGTTAGTAAGAATCTTTTCCTCGTGTCCGCAAGCGCCTTGCACTCAATGAGTAGGTGTCGGATTGTTTCATCAGGATGAGAGCAATGTCTGCACAAGGACAGGTGCTGGGGATGGATGCGGTTCAAGTGGTTATTGACTCTGGTATGTCCTGTTCGGAAGGGACGATGAGGCTAACGTCTGGTCAGGCAAAGCACACTGATCAAACAATGTTAGCTAGGGTCAGGAGAAATACACAGGCCAAGACCTTCACCTGCCCTCCTCGTTGGTCAGCATTGGAAAAGGGCTGTTGTTGAGAAAAACAGTCTGCCTAACAGGTGAGGTTTAATGTAATCCCCGAAGTAGTTAGTGACACGCAGATGAAGCCAAGCATTGCATAACTGCCTGGAGGACCAAGGTCCACTCCATCAGCACGCTCGGGATGTCAGGAAAGCTACTTCAATCTGCCACAAGTTCCATCCTTTTCAGGGCGCACAAATGAATGACCAATCCATATTGGTCATTAGCAGCTAACCATGTTCTGTTCGGAACTGAAAGATGAGACACTTTGATCTCTTCTATGTAGTGTTTTTATGTCATCGTTACTTTTTGACTGACATTTCGCTAAATACACTGTGACCTGATGTTCCCGTCGCCCTTTTCATCGAGATTTCCCGAGTATTATTCTTAATAATTCGTTTTACTGTTGGTTACTGCAGGGTATATCTTCTTCTTCTTCGTTCGTTCTCAATCTCCCACTACCAAACCCCGAAAGGGCTTAAGTAGCAGAATGTAGTCCAGAGAACGGAATGCGTTGTGTCGTAGTTTACAGCTTGGCTGCGATATTTGCACCTTTCGGTTCAACACATCCGACTTTAGCAAGCATTTTTTTAGCACCGGGTTAGTATTCCCTCTTCGATCCATTCTCCTTAGTCAGTCTGCCCTATTGCAGCTTGTTATCCAGGATCACCGAGTGGATGTGTAAAAGGGTCTTGGCAGCTATGGTTCGCTGGCCCTGACGCTAGCAGTCAGCTATGGGTCGCTGACCACTGCAGCTCATGCGCTGCTCGGCATCTTGATCCCTATCTAATTGTTGTTTCGAGGCTCCTGTATTTGCTAATATGACGGTCATCTCATTCCCTAGTATCACACTATCTCCAGGGATCCATTGCAAGGTGACATTTATCCCGTGGGCAGTGAATACCTCCTTTTCCTCGTAAGGAGTGTTCTTCAGCGCCTCCAGAACCGACTTGGTGCAAAATCTCAAACGCTGTTTATATAGCCTCGGCTTCCGCTTCATCATTTGAACGGTTTTCGGCGCATAAATCACAAACCTCGCGTATGGATCATCCGGGTATTTCATATGGATACCATACGCTGCAAAAGAGGAAGATTTGAATGTTGATCCATCTGTATAGACGAGGACCGCCGCTTTTTGGTAGCTAGAGGCTGTCTCCAAAGAACATGTCTTCATGATGTCTGTAAGGATGTTTTTATCTTTGTTTCACATCTTCTTTACGTGCTGACCATATTTCAGTTTATATTCCCCCCCCCCCGCCCCCAACCACCTTCCATCTCTGCTTTGACTAGTATGTCCGCGTTCTTGTATTTATTTGTCTTCTTGATCTTGTTGTTCTTCTGGGGTGGGGGGTTGTGTTTCGACATTTAAAGATGCACATTCCCTATGCTTAGTAAGTCGAAACAAAAAAAAAACAAAAAAACCCACCGGGACTGGAATACAGACCAATGAAGGCTAATTATAACAAACTGCTTAATAAAAACAAAATATTAACAAGTAAAAGTCTTGAGAGCCTGTGTCTTTTCTGTAGCAGCAAATGGCTTGAAGAATGCCGGTATCAAAACATCTGGAAAGTGGAGTGAGTATTTGGAGTCAAAATGTTACAGAAAGATCCTCAGAATAGCATGGAGGGAGACAATGACAAATACACATAGAACATAGAAGAGAACTAATTAATAATTTCTTCAGCGCCAGAAAGTGGAAATACTTTGGTCACATCAAGAGACACAGCGGTCTTGAGAGGATATGGCATCGGACAAAAGTGACAAGGGCAGACCGAGAAGACGATGGCAGCAAGATATCAAGGAATACCTGGGCATGACTATGGCGGAGGCTGAAGATTTGGCAAGGCAACGAGTTTCTTTCAGACGTGCTGTGTTGGGAGCGACGTTCTACAATAGACATGCTACATGATGATGATGCATAATAAAAGGAAACATGTTGGCTACCTAGCATGAGGTACAAGCTATCTGCTTGGTAGAATACTATGATTGCAGTTTGCATGACTCAGTAGGGCGTAGTCTTTGTTTTATTGGAGCGCTGTGACATCTGCTATCAGAACTAGTCAATGCGAGAGGAGAACGCGGCAGGGAGGCCTTGAAATCCAAGGAGGGTAACTGGAGGCATGTCACTTGACTTTTCCAAGCGTATTTAGTTCATTCAGACACCAGGCTGCATCCATCACTCTAACACATAAAAACAAAAAAACGTATCTAAATATTAGCAGATGGAAGCCTTTTCTGGGAATGCTAAACTATTATGTCCGCTCGCTTAAATAAACGATATTAATACAATGGTTATTGTTCTATTAATAGAAACACATGTTGAACAAATTCAAAAACTGAACAGGAAAATGGAATGGAGAAAGCCAAAAGTTGACAAGCCTGCAAGTATTTGTGAATTCTATTAATGGACTTGACTGTTCCCTTCCACCAATGTCCGCGCTGGCGGGAATCGAAGAAGAACGTCAGGGCCACATGGGTTAGGTTGTTGCTGTATGTCCGCGCCATTGTGGTTTATCCGCGCCATTTAGTTGTATGCCCGCGCCATTGTTGTTTCATGGCCACGTTGTTGTTACATGCCCGCGTTGTTGTAACTCACGTTGTTATTGTATGCCCACGTTGTTGCTGCATGCCCATTTGTTTTTCTTCTTGTCTTTGTGTTTCAGTTATGTGATCTTAATCGTGTGTGTGTGTGCACCATACTCTCTGTTGCTATATGTGTGCAGTGGTAGTGGACTCTAGTGAGATTACAGAACTATGGCATCTATGATGCCACGCTATGTCTCCGATACGACTTGTTGTTCTCACACTATTTCTAATGTCATTATTTCACATTATGTCTACTCCGGTGACATTGATGGCTTATCTGAGTTATTTTTTTAAAACGTAATTTCTTTCTCCTGTGGACAGGACGAGAACTGCACCAAGAACTGGAGCATAAAGATGGTGTAAATATATGAAGACTTTCCACGTTCGTTACAACGGTTTTCTGGTATTTCTTCTTCTTCTTCGTACACAGTCAGACAGTAACCATTATTTTTTCGAAAAAAGCGGCGGTCATCCTGAGGCTGTCGCCACTGCCATAGAGCTTGTCTTGCAGTTCCACTGGTGATGGCCACATCTGCTCTCTCTGATCCTCGTATGTCGGGCAGTTCTGCAGCAGATGTTCAGCGGTCATTTTACCAGTACCGCACGGGCATTCGTCGGTCCCACCTATCTTCAATTTGTTGAATATGTGGTACCTCAGTCTATTGTGGCCAGTGCGAAGTCTGGAGACAACGACCTGCTCTCTTCGGTTCAACTGGTAATAGGCAGTGTAACCAGTATGTTCGGTTTCCCATTTGGTCATGTTCTTGTATTTGATTTCTTTGACCAATTTCAGGTTGTTATTGTTTAATGCCCACAATGAGTAAGTTGACACTCTTGTGCGCCCTGAAAAGGACGTTAAGTGGCGGGTTGTAGTAACTTTCCTCACGTCCCGAGCGTGCGGATGAAGGTCGATTGGGGTCCTCCAGGAGTCTGTACTATGCTTGGATTCATCTACGTGGCCCCTCACTTCTACGGGGATCACATCGATCAAAATCGCGTCAGACAGGGTGCCTTGAAAACAGCTTATTTCCAGGGAACGCTACATGGAAGAGAGATCGTGGTCTTTGTGAGTGTATTGTATCTGACCCTGACGCGACGTCTTGGTCAGTATGTTGTGTCTGACTGGAGTAGCGTCTCAGTTCCCTAACCTGTTTCAAGTGAACATTGTTTACATGCATGTTTTGTGTACATGGCGATCTGTTCATGTTTTGTGTACTTGGTGATCTGTTCATGTTTTGTGTACATGGTGATCTGTTCATATTTTGTGTACTTGGTGATCTGTTCATGTTTTGTGTACATGGTGATCTGTTCATGATTTGTGTACTTGGTGATCTGTTCATGTTTTGTGTACTTGGTGATATGTTCATGTTTTGGGTACTTGGTGATCTGTCCATGTTATGGGTGTTTAATGATCTATTCATGTCTAGTATACTTGGTGATCTGTTCATGTTCTGGATTTTTGGTGATATGTTCATGTTATGGGTACTTGGTGATCTGTCCATGTTATGGGTACTTAATGATCTATTCATGTCTAGTATACTTGGTGATCTGTTCATGTTTTGGATTCTTGGTGATATATTCATATTATGGGTACTTGGTGATCTGTCCATGTTATGGGTACTTTATGATCTATTCATGTCTAGTATACTTGGTGATCTGTTCATGTTATGGATTCTTGGTGATCTGCTCCTGTTATGGGTACTTGGTGATCTGTTGATATTTTGTGTCACTATTTGTGATCTACTAATCTTAATAGTTTCATTCTTCGATGTGTTTATCTTGACAGTACAAATTTCACAGTCTACACGAACTGAATTTATTAGATTCTCAAGTTTATCTTCTCCCTCGTATATTGGACTTCAGAAATCTAGAAAGAGTAGTTCATGCAACGCTCTGGGCTTCTCGCTATTCGTGTTGAGTTCTATTTTTGATTTAATTTGGTTGACTTGTGTTATTGTTGTTGTCCACACCAATGTTGAAAACATAAACATTCCCTGCCGTGTTCCTATTGTTATTTCTTAAGTATTTGTGATTCCCTTAGTTGTTTTCATTACATTAGTATTGCGGTCGCTCTCACATTATCTAATACCTGTTGTTTTCAAAGTCCTTTAATATTGCCCAGAGTTTATTCATCCTAATCCTACCAAAGTTTATCTCTTGATCAATAAATGGTGTGTTTATGTTCTACTGTAAGTTACTTTTCCGTCCCTTTATGTCATTGAGTGCTATGACAAGCTAAGTCGTCTATCCTGCTCCAAGTGCTTGCGTAGGCCATTGTGAGCCCGTGTCGATGCAAGTCAGATCTACAAACGATGTAAGCCATCAGTGAAAGTTGATGGGAGCACATTTTCATGATATGATCGAACCAATGTATTTTATTTGTGCCTTGAAATGTACTCTGCACAAGACCTAGTGTCCACCATACTTCCAGTGTCTTCGTTTTACATTCTATCTTTTTCTGTAACACAGATGGCCGTCCGTGGAGGTTTCATTTCCCTTGTCAAAATTCTGCTCATATGCCCCTTCGACAGGGGCCATGTTTGGCACAGGCAGAACAGAGTCTACTGTACTTTCGCTTAATTGTCTCGAGAGTGAATAAAGTCAATTGAGCTATGCTTCTCAATCAGAGGATACCAGACTTTCCGTCTAGATAGAGAAGGCCACAAAGGAGGGGTCCTGATACTGACCAGAAACAGCATACCGAGTAGCGCGGTACCTGTCAATCACACCGGACAAGCAGAAATTGTAGGAGTTGACATAATGGCTCAAGAGACGAAGCTCCGCATTTTCAATCTGTACGGACCACCAAACAGAGACCTATCGCTCTCGAGTATGGAGGTCAGAGACTCCAACTGCATAGTGGTTGGAGATTTCAACAGCCACTCGGAGAGATGGGGATACTCTGACACAGACAGCAGAGGTGACGAAGTAGAAGATTGGGAGATAGATGCAAATCTCTCCCTAATCAATAGGCCGGAGGATAGCCCTAGCTTCTATTCAAGAACATGGCATACCACCTCGACTCCAGATTTGGCCTTCTCCACACAGGACATACACTATAAAATAGACCGCCAGGTGCTAAACCAACTGGCAGGTAGCGACCACAGGCCGATCAGGCTAACCATTGACATGGAAGTAGGCCCACAGGAAACAAAACCGCTCCCACGTTGGAATTACAAACGAGCCGACTGGGACAGATTTGCAATCCTGACAGATGGGCTGTGTGAAACCATCAACACACGAAACACCAAAATGAAGCCCATGGTAGAGAGCCTAAGCAAGGCAATAATGCAAGCCGCCACTGAAACCATCCCAAGAGGAGCTAGGAAAAACTATAAGCCCTACTGGAATGATGAGTTACAGAAAGTGGAAGATGCAGTAACAAATGCTAGGAACATGGCAGAACGAGAACAATCCGTGGAGGCAAACATCGCCCTCAAAGCCGCCGCGGCGAAGTACAAACACACTCTCAAGCAAACAGCAAGAGAAAGTTGGAAAAATAAAACGGAAAGTTTAAACCTGGACAAAGAAGGGAACAAGCTATGGAAGCTAGTCAGAGCCATGAACGACGAAACCCCGTCAAATAAACAAATTACTATCAAGCAAGGCGAGAACTTGATCACAGGTAAGAAAGCCGCAAACGCCTTTGTCGATCACTATGCCAGAGCAAACCACATCGAGGTCCCTGCAGATAAGCATACAGACATTAGCGAAGAGCTAAAGGGGCACGAAAACATAAATACGGCTCCTGAAGAGCACATGATGGCCAAACTAACAATGCGCGAAATGGAAGAGGCTATGAGAACACTAAAGAGAAGGAAATCTCCCGGAAAAGACGGGATAACAAACGAAATGCTGATGGGGCTGGGCCAAACAGCGAAGGAAAAACTACTATCAGTCCTGAACCAAAGCTGGAAAAGGGGTATTGTACCCCAGGCATGGAAAGATGCAATACTGGTACCAGTACCAAAAACAGGAAAGGACAAAACAGATCCGAATGGATACAGGCCCATAAGCCTACTGAGCTGTGTCGGCAAGCTGATGGAACGGATGATAAACACCAGACTGATGTGGCATCTGGAAGAAAAACGAATACTAATTCCACAGCAAGCCGGCTTTAGACAGCACAGATCCACTGAGGACCAGGTCATCCTCATAGCCCAGGAGATAGAAGATGCCTACCAAGCACAGAAACACACAGTAGCTGTTTGGGTGGATCTGGAAAAGGCATTTGACAAAGTCTGGAAGGATGGACTTAGAGTCAAGCTAAGAAGAAGTGATGTTTGTGGGAAGATGTACAAGTGGATCAACCACTACCTCAAACAAAGAACGGCCAGTGTCCAAGTACAAGGGCAGATGAGCAAAAAGGTGACACTCGAGCAGGGAGTACCCCAAGGGGGAGTACTGTCACCCACACTCTTCCTGGTATATATAAACGATATTACAGAGAATATACCAAGAAGAGTCCATAGCTCAATGTTTGCAGACGATCTGGCTATGTGGACCTCTGAAAAGAATCTCACCATAGCAAGAAATCGGATGCAAACGGCCCTAACATTGCTGGAAGAGTGGGCGAACTCATGGCTGGTCAAAATAAACGAGGAGAAAACCACGTGCACAATATTCTCGCTCTCATTAAAACCCCAAAGTACCAAATTAAGCCTAAATGGCAAAATCCTGCAGCCAAACGACAACCCAACCTATCTGGGAGTCACATTTGATCGGCGCATGACATGGAAAAGTCAGATTGAGAGAAACCGAATGAAAGCCAGAGAAAGAATGGCGATCATGAGGAAACTTGCTGGCACAAGCTGGGGAGCAGACGAAGGCATACTAAAGAAACTGTACACTGGAAGAGTGAGACCAGTTCTCGAGTATGGCATCGCGGCATGGACAACAGCAGCGAAGGCGAACTTCGATAAAGTTAACAAACTTCAAAACCAAGCCATGAGAATCATAACAGGTGGCATGAAGTCAACGCCAATTGTAGAACTTGAAAAGATTACAAAACTGCAATCCATGACCGACAGAAGAGACTGCAGAGCCCAGCTGCAGTCAGAGAAACTCCGAAGACTGACGGACCATCCAATGTACCAGAGGCTAAACAATTTGGGAACTGGGAAACTAAAGCGGAGAAACTTTGCAGAAATAGCCAAAGCAAAGATGCACGAAGATCCCATAAACGCACTAACAACACCAAAACCCATCACTACTGTACGAAAACCTACTTGGAGGCAGGATATATTTCCAGAGGTGGTAGAAAATATACCAGGTATTGCAAACAAAAACTGCCAGACCGAAAAAGAAAGGAGAGACACTACCTTAAGCTTCATAACGAAAAGCTACCCAAGCATGGACTGGACCCATGCATACACCGACGGTTCTGTAACAAACACTACACAGAACGGAGGGGCAGGAGCATTCCTGAACCTACCAAATGGCAGAAAAATAACACTGTCATTCGCTACTGGTAAGTACACGAGCAATTTCAGAGCAGAGGCAGAGGCACTGAGGGCGGCAGTGGAAGAAATGGTAACACACAGTGAAAATGAGAGCCATATAGTCCTGCTGACAGATGCTCTCGAAGTAGTCACAGCGCTAAAAAGCCAGAAAAACACTGAGCTTAATGACTTAAGAGCAGCACTCTGCAAACTGTGCCAACAGTCCGCACCAAAAAGGGTAGTGGTACAGTGGGTTCCGTCACACTGCAACATCCAAGGCAACGAGGAGGCAGACAGACTGGCAAAAGAAGGTGCAAGGCTACCACAAATAGATACCAGTATGACGTACGAAGAGTCAAAACGGCTTATCAAAGCCAGGTACATGTCCAAATGGGAAACCGAACATACTGGTTACACCAAAAACGATGCCTATTACCAGTTGAACCGAAGAGAGCAGGTCGTTGTCTTCAGACTTCGCACTGGCCACAACAGACTGAGGTACCACCTCTTCAACAAATTGAAGATAGGGTGTACCGACGAATGCCCGTGCGGTACTGGTAAAATGACCACTGAACATCTGCTGCAGAACTGCCCGACATACGAGGATCAGAGAGAGCAGATGTGGCCATTGCCAGTGGAACTGCAAGACAAGCTCTATGGTAGTGGCGAGAGTCTCAGGATGACCGCCGCTTTTTTCGAGAAAATAATGGTTACTGTCTGACTGTGTACGCAGAAGAAGAAGAAGAAGAATTGAGCTATGCTCGTTTGAAGTTCCACAATTGGTCTAATTGCATCTTGAAGTATTTATGCTTGACTTGGATGCTCTTAATTAGTATTACAGTTCTGGTACGGGATCGCGATAAAGATCTCAATAGATCGAAGCATTCGTGCCTTTCTGTTGATGTGTTCTGGTCAAACTATAATTGAACATTGTGTCTTATTTAGTTACCAGTAGTATTTAGTTGAACTCGCATTCTCAAGACTCCCTGAATGCACATAATGGGGAGCGAGATTGAATATCAAGACCGGAGACAGAGATTCGAGGGCCAGATTGAATAAAGATGATGATGATGAGCGTGATGAAAAATATGGTGTCCTCTGTATGGTCAGTTAAGGAGGATACACTTGCCAAATGAATCGACACTACAATCAAAGATGTATGGGGCTAAAGAGCAACTGCAGTCTAGGGTCGAGTTCATCGCAGAAACTCGCCTCAAAGCGTAAACATCGATGATGCGGTCACAAGAAGACTAGCTACCAATTATTGTAGATCAGAACAAAATGTTCTGCCACGACTCAGTAATGGTCTAGTGACGATATGATTCTTGTTCAAGGTTTGCCATAGTGGAGTTAATGAGTATGTCTTTCTACCATTTTTGGTATCTTGTGCTGTTTGTTAACTTTTGATGTTATCATTTACACATAACATAGCATAACACAGTACAGCGTGCGTACATAACAACATAGCATGCATAGATACATACATACATACCCTTTTATCGCACTCTAAGTAATTTCAAAGACCCTAAGCTTTTTTAATGGTACAGTGCATGGTATGAACGATAAAGTACTATTAATTTGCTATTTGTACACACTCCTAAGCCTCCTCCCAGGCCCCCCCCCCCCTTTCCTACTTGACCAACGTTCTGTGGATTGTCCATTCATCGAACAATGGCAGCGTCCTGCCCTTTGTTTTCGATTTTTCTAAGTTAAAATATTTTGGGCAAAGGTTCAATTCTTTTACCACAGACACGTTCCTTTTGGTTATATCAGTCTGCATGAGCCATATAGCTGAGTAATGTATTACTTTAATTAATAGACTTAATTATCAATGAATTTGTGTTAGTTTGCAATGGTCAAATGAAGATTGGTGATGAAGACGCAGTCAATGAGATGATAGCAGTCAGCGATTCCTAGCTGACTGCTTCCATCAGGAATACAGAGTCAGAGCTGATCAAGGTATTATTCACTCGCCAAGTTGGCAGCCCTGTATAAAGACTACGCACGTGCAGGCTGACTGAGAGAACAATGAAAGAAGATGGAAGTCAAATCTGGTTATCAAACCCTGCGATGAAACGGATGTGCCGGGATGAAATGCGCAGAAATAGATCTTGCTAGAAACTACAACACGACTTAAGGAACATCCTTTCCTGGAGGAACTCAAAATAAATTATGTCCATGTTATTCAACAACATTCTAGATTGCGTATCTTCCGTCATTAATATAAAATCCTATTAACATAAACCTGTTTTTATTTCGCACACACAAACATTTCTCGTTGACTGCAATATTAGCTGCAGGATTTGCCTCAATAAATCAGCAGTTATGTCCCGTCCACATAGTTGTCTGCCCTGACGGATTAACGACAGATGGAGATGGAAATGTTAGAATGTCTGATGCTGAAGGAGATATGTGTTTCTTCTGGTGGTAGACTTGATGGAAAATCCTGGTTCAATCAAGTTGGCTCACTTTGTGGCAGTGAATTCGGAATATTAAAAAAAATAAGCAAGAAAGGCTTAGACATTCAAAGTGTGTTAACTCATTGTCAATAATTTCCATCCACGTGATGTATTAGTGCACGTGTGTTACCGGGGCCTGGTGGGAACAACGAATAGTAACGCTGAATCACCCCTGGCATGTCGTAAGAAACTATTAAGGAGGGTTGCACATGGGCCCAGCAACCACCGTACTTTACAACCTGTAAGCCACAGGAAACAGAACTGATGACCTCTGCACCACGTAGTATGTGGTCAGTCATAATATAGCTGTCTATACATAACACATAGAACACTTGCTTACACTGAAGGGATTACGGTGCTGAGCAGTGCATGAGTTGTAGCGGTCGGCAACCCAAAGCTGACTGTTAGCGTCAGTGTCAGTACCCAACCCTACCAAAACCCTTCTCTACCTCCACGTGGTGATCCTAGATAACATGCTGCAACCGAGCAGACTGGCTAAGGAGAAGGTATCGAATAGAAAAGGCTAACCCAGTTCCGAAAAATGCCTGCTGAAGTTAGATATTGGACCGACAGGCGCAAATATCGCAGTCAAACTGTAAACTACGACACAAAGTATCCCGTTCTCAGGACTACATATTGCTGCCTGCAAATCCCTTTTCAGGGATTTGCTCTACAGCCAGGAGAACTTAGGTCCACCTCTCAAGTACGCATCAGGATGTAAGAAGATCCCCCTTGCAGTATAGTAAATAGTGGGTACAAAAATCCAGGTACCAAAGATTTTGAGCTGAAACCGGATGTTTTGGGCCGAAATGCTCAGATATCCCTGCTATAAACTACGACATCACGTCATAAAACGTCATTTTCAGGACGATAACCGGAGGAAAAAATGACTTTTTCCATCCGAAGCGTAAAAGAAGAAAAATAAGATGATGAAGAAGAAGAAGAGGAAGAAAAAGAAGAAATTACACTTATGTTCTCTTATTGGTTCTCATAAATGTACAAAGAAGTAGCGCAGTTTAAAGATTCACCTCCATGTTTCTGTTGTCAGTCACCGTCAACCCTTTACAACCTCATGAGGTAACAAGAAACAATTTATTGTTTCTGTTCCGAGCTGTCAGATTTTAAATTTAAAAACTGACGAATAACCACGTTTATTCCCAATTAATTCGAAATCGACGATATGAACTACAGCAAAAAGTCCCATCAGCGATTTAATTTATTATTTAAACTGTACAGGCGAACTCATTTTCCTCTATTTGACATATGACATTCATAAAACATACTAACGCGTTTTTAATATTCTTCACAAACTGTCGATATTTCTAGGGCGGTTTCAGTCTCCCAGAGAGCTTGCACTGCCCAAAATATGAGCTGTGTAAACCATTATTGTTGTTTTTGCGACAGACACCTGTCTATAGAGTCAATCATATTCCCGAGGGTATATATATATATCATATTCACAATATAGCAATTTCTCAAACGTAGTCAGACATGCCTAGTCTCTCATAGGTGGAAGTCGTTTGTCGGGACCATGTTCCCGAGTCGGTGAATTCGATAGAGCGGTTAATGTTCTTGGTTCTTAATCTGGAGACATGAGTTTGACGCTCTTTTCAATTTATGTATTTTTTTGGAAGACTGGAATACAAATTTAACTTACACACTATGTAGTGACCGTCAGGCTAAGCGGTCTTTATTCCTCAAGCATATAAATTCCGCTGTCAAAATCCGCAGTTACATAGGTTTTTCTATGTCCATGATATCGAGGTTCTTCTTGTAGTCGTCTTTTCTTTTTCCTTTTCTTTTTCTTCTTCATCGCTCGCCCTGAAAATGACGATTTGTTACGCTGTGTGAAAGTTTTTACATGGAGGCTGCGATATCTTTAAAAAAAAAACTAGTCTTATTTAAAGGAACTAGATTTAGTCTTACTTGAAGATACAAGATTTAGCCATACTTAAAGAAACTAGACTTAGTCTTACTTGAAGATACAAGATTTAGCCATACTTAAAGAAACTAGACTTAGTCTTACTTGAAGATACAAGATTTAGTCATACTTAAAGACCACATTAGAAACTAGATTTAGCTCACTTATAGATTAGATTAAGCCTTATTTAAAGAAACAATATTTAGCGTTATTTAAAGTATTTATTTAACCTTACTTAAAGAAACTAGATTTAGCCTTAGTTAAAGAAACGATTTATCCTTCCTTAAATAAACAAGATTGAGCCTTAATGAAATCAATTACTGACAGAAATTAGATAATATATTCTGTCATTATTTTGTCTAAGTCACTTGACAGTTTCCCCTTTCTCTTGTCTTATCTTGTTGCCTATAGCTTTGACAGGTTGGGATAGCTAACCCAGCGAGCAATTCTATGTTGTCACCTCGAACGATCTGGCACAATCTCCGAAATTTCTTCTTTTTTTTTTTTATTGCGTTCGCCTTATTTCTCTTATCACCAAGGCGGTGTGCGTTGGACTGTGGTTTTTATTTTGCTCCTGTCGGGGCAGTGCATCCGTCTTCAGCATGCATTTTATGTAAGGGTCTGCTTCCTCCTGCATTTTCTAAGGGTTTGCATCCCCGGGTTAACGGCCGGTGCTGTGATGGGGATCGAACCGATTACCTTCGGGTTGTGAGCCGTGCCACTTAACCACTAGGCCACGCCGTCCCCTAACTGCGAAATGAGAACTGTTAAATCAGATGGCTGGTTTGAAGCGAATGTAAAGGATACGATACCCGTCATTGAGGTCAAGTGCTGTGCTCTGATTAAATACAAGCAGCTCCCAAATGCAGGCACTCTTAACAGCCAAGTTCGCCAGAAACCAGGTGCAACAAACAGCTCGTCGTTGTGCAAGTGTGTTTCGGCTTCAGCTTAGTTAAAAGATCCTTACTGCAGCATAAACATGGAACATCAGCCAAATGTACGATAGTATAAAGAAAGCTATTGGTCCAGTAATTAGGAAAATTGCCCGCCGAAGACGGATGTGTCGGACCGAAATGTGCAAATATTGCAGTCTAGGACAACATCCTGCTACTTGCGAAACCCTGTTCAGGGCTTGGTAGCGAGGGATTGAGAACGAACGAACAAACGAACGAGCGAACGGAAGAAGAAGAAGAGGAAAACTGAACCACTCAAATCCACCACTGACAAGAAAATAAGAGATGAAGGAAAGTAGACGGAGCAATGGGTCGGGCCCTATTCTGAGGTCTACTCGTCTGATAATATAGTCATTCCCACAGCCCTTGACGCTGTCAAAGGCTATCCTAATTTGGACAAGCTGGACATAGAACCATCTATAGAAGATCTTAATAAAGCTATTGACAGCTTGGTCCCGAGTAAAGCACCAGGCAGCGATGGGATCTCACCTGATCCAGAGTTGTAAGAATACACTTTTGCAATCGCTGCGGTGTTGATGTTTTGCCAGTGCTGGAAAGAGGTCATTATTCATCAGGATACCAGATATGCACATATTGTAACATTCTACATCAGGATATGAGAGATGCACAGATTGTAACATTATATATCAGGATATGAGAGATGCACAGATTGTAACATTATACATCAGGATATAACAGATGCACAGATTGTAGCGTTATACATCAGGATATGAGAGATGCACAGATTGTAGCGTTATACAAAAACAAAGGGAATAGAAGTGACTGTAATAACTATCGAGGTCTCTCTCTGCTCAGTGTTGTAGGCAAAGTCTTTGTAAGAGTTATCTTACTAAGACTACATAAATTGTCTGAGCGTGTGTATCCGGAGTCACAATGTGGATTCAGGTCTGGAAGATCAAGGATCGACATAATTTTCTCTCTTCGACAACTTCAGAAATATCATGTGAGCAGAACCAACTCTTTTATATCAACTTCATTGATCTGACGACAGCCATTGAATTGATTAGTAATGATGGATTCTTCAAAATCCTCTCTGGAATAGGCTGCCCAAACAATCTGCTAGAGCTAATAATATCGTTTCATGAAGGCTTGAAAGCAAGTCCAAATTGATGATATCAAATCACAACCATTTGGTATTTGAAGTGGTATTAAACAGTGCTCCGTTTTGGCACCCGACACTGTTGGGAATCTTCTTTGCTCTGTTACTCAAGCTTCCATTTCGTAACGTACTAGGCCAGTTGGTCGTCTGTTTAACCTTATATAGCTCGGTCAAAACGAACATCAAGGAGATCACCATAAAGGACGTGCTTTTAGAATATAATGCTGCAATCGTCATCCACAACCAACAGGAAGTTTAGAGCTTGATAGATCGCTTCTCCAAGGTTTGCATCGCTTCTCCAAGGTTTGCAAAGAATGTAGACGTATTGGCTAGTGGATGGATGCATGTGTGTTTCTGTTTGTAATATGGACGTATTGGCTAGTGGATGGATGCATGTGTGTATCTGTTTGTAATATGGACGTATTGATCTTCGTATGGATGAGTGTGTGGATCTGTTTTTAATATGGACGTATTAACCAGTGTATGGATGAGTCTGTGTATCTTTATGTAATGTGGACATATTGACCAGTGTATGGATGAGTCTGTGTATCTTTATGTAATGTGGACGTATTAACCAGTGTATGGATGAGTCTGTGTATCTTTATGTAATGTGGACAAATTGACCAGTGTATGGATGAGTCTATGTATCTTTATGTAATGTGGACATATATTGACGAGTGTATGGATGAGTCTGTGTATTTTTATGTAATGTGGACATATATTGACCAGTGCATGTATGAGTCTGTGTATCTTTATGTAATGTAGACATATATTGACCAGTGCATGTATGAGTCTGTGTATCTTTATGTAATGTGGACATATATTGACCAGTGCATGGATGAGTCTGTGTATCTTTATGTAATGTGAAGATATATTGACCAGTATATGGATGTGTGTGTGTGCGTTTATAATGTGGACATATTGACCAGTGTGTGGATGTGTGTGTTTATAATGTGGACATATTGACCAGTGTATGGATGTGTGTGTGTTTATAATGTGGACATATTGACCAGTGTATGGATGAGTGTGTGTGTGTTTATAATGTGGACATATTGACCAGTGTATGGATGAGTCTGTGTATCTTTATGTAATGTGGACATATATTGACCAGTATATGGATGTGTGTGTGTGTGTGCGCGTTTATAATGTGGACATATTGACCAGTGTATGGATGTGTCTGTGTGCTTTTATAATGTGGACATATTGACCAGTATATGGATGTGTGTGTGTGTGTGTTTATAATGTGGACATATATTGACCAGTGTATGTATGAGTCTGTGTATCTTTATGTAATGTGGACATATATTGACCAGTGCATGGATGAGTCTGTGTATCTATATGTTATGTGGACATATATTGACCAGTGCATGGATGAGTCTGTGTATCTTTAAGTAATGTGGACATATTGACCAGTGTATGGATGAGTCTGTGTATCTTTATGTAATGTGAAGATATATTGACCAGTATATGGATGTGTGTGTGTGCGTTTATAATGTGGACATATTGACCAGTGTGTGGATGTGTGTGTTTATAATGTGGACATATTGACCAGTGTATGGATGAGTCTGTGTGTGTTTATAATGTGGAAATATTGACCAGTGTATGGATGTGTGTGTGTTTATAATGTGGACATATTGACTAGTGTATGGATAAGTCTGTGTGTTTTTATAATGTGGACATATTGACCAGTGTATGGATGAGTCTGTATCTTTATGTAATGTTTACATTTATTGACCAGTATATAGATGTGTGTGTGTGCGTTTATAATGTGGACATATTGACCAGTGTATGAATGTGTCTGTGTGTTTTTATAATGTGGACATATTGACCAGTATATGGATGTGTGTGTGTGTGTGTTTATAATGTGCATATATTGACCAGTGTATGGATGTGTGTGTTTGTATCTGTTTGTAATATGTTCCACTACGACAGTTTTGCAGTACAGTAATTTTGCCAACCTTTTTTGTACGTGGAGAAGTGATCATACCAAGACAGATCCCTGATATGTCCAGTCAAACTGGGCATGATGTGATTTTGAACCGCGTATGTTGGGATTGCAATAAACCTGGAACGTAACTCAAAACTGCTGGAGAAATGGACAGAAGACGACAAAGGCAGTAACTACTGGGTAATAGATGGTACAGAAAAAGTTATTAATTAACAGAAGTGGTAGCCACACTAGAAACATAAGTTATGGAAAGACACTGTCCCATACACCAATCGGCGGGACATTTACAAAGAAAACAAAGTGAAGGAAAGAAGAAAAATAAGTCGAAGAATACTAGTCCAGATAGGACACATTGATAGTCTTGATAATAACGACAATAAACCGCATTATCAGTTGGGAAAGTGCTAGAACGACCTGTTGGCTTCTGCAGGAAGGTGTTACACAGAGGTTTTAGCTCGACACGCGGGTTCCGCTGATGTCGTTAAATAACGTGGGCTCACCACCGAGGACGTCAATCAATGGGTGGCCTGGGGTACTTAACTCAAGGTCTATATACTGGATTAGGAGACTCTGCAGGTTCTGTATACAACTAGTTTCATTTACATTTCCTGGCTCTAAAAGCTATGAGTATCCAATTTATTCTTGAATGCATTAACTGTCCTTGTCTCCACTACTTCATGTAGCAATGCATTCCAAGCATTCACCACTTGCTGACTAAAAACATATTTCCTAATATCTAATCTGGACCTTTCTTTAGCTAATTTGTAGCTATGCCCTCTTGTTCTTGTAGGTGGTTGGTTTTTTGAAAAAGAAACTTGTTGTAGTCTAATTTATCCTTTCCTTTGATTATCTTATAAACATGCATTCATTCACCTCGAATTCTTCTCCTTTTTACTATACCAAGTAGGCCGGGTTTTCTGAGTCTTTCTTCATAACTGTAATTCTGGAATCCCACTATCAGCTTTGTCGCTCTTTTTTTGGTATCCTTTCCAGTATGTTTATATCTCCTCTACTATAAGAACTTCACACCTGTACACAGTACTCCAATCTAGGTCTAATAATGATTTATACAGTTTGACAATGACTTCATTGCTTCTATGTTTAATATTCCTCTGTATCATACCTAACATTGCATTTGCGTTTTAAATTGCTAACTGGACTACTTGCTCACTCACCTTACCTGTATGATCTATTATAACCCCAAGGTATCTTTCCTTCTCTATCTTTCTAATATTGTTCTCGTCCATTCTGTAATTATGTTATATATTGGTTCTACTCATGTGGATTACTGTACATTTATCTACATTAAACTATATTTTCCAGATCACAGACCATTCTCGAATTTTATCTAAATCCGACATCAGTATATCTTCTATTCCTGCTTTAGATGAGACACTACTGCATAGTTTTGTGTCATCCGCGAATTTTGCAATCAAATGTTTTATCAATGTCCAAATCGTTTATATATATCAAGAACAAAATTGGTCCCAAAACCGAGCCCTGTGGCACTCCCCTTTTTCCTTCACACCACTCAGAGTACACCTTATTTATGCCCACTCTCAGCCTTCTTCCTGTTAACCAATTTTAAATCCATTGAACAACTTCCCCACCTATTTCATGTGGTTTAACTTTCTAAACAATCTTTGATGAGGTACTCTAATAAAGGCCTTTCCAAAATCTAGATAAATAACATCCACTGGCTCCCCATTATCTATCATTTTAGTAACCCCCTCCATGAATTCTAATAGATTTGTTAAGCACGCTCTCCATCTAGTAAACCCATGCTGACTATTTCTGATTAGATTAAACCTGTCTAAATGCATTTCAATGTTTTCTTTGATTATTAACTCTAATACTTTACAGACTATGCTCGTTAAACTCACTGGTCTATAATTTCCTGGCTCTGATTTTTTTTTCTTTTTGAAAAAATAGGATCACTCCTGCATCTTTTCAATCTCCTGGAAAATCCCCTTTGAAAGTGATTGAGAACATAATATAGCCAATGGTTTTGCTAGTCGGTCTCTAATTTCAAACAGCAATTTTGGATGAATACCATCTTGACATGGGCACTTATCCACTTTCAACCAATCCAATTTTTGTAAAACCATTTCCTCCGTAATACAGATTGATGTTAATCCCGCTATATCCATGTCTTTTTGGAAAGTATCTAAAGTCTTTGGGATCTTGGAGTAGTCTTCAGTTGTGTAGACTGTGCCAAAGTACTGATTGCGAAGATTAGCTGCCTCCCTATTCTCACTTATTATTTTTCCTTTGCTATCTATAAGAGGGCTACTTTCTCTTTCGTTTTTTGTTTATTTCTAACATAATAAAAGACGCTCGTACTATCGTTCTTGATCTCATGAAGTCTATTTCTGCTGCTATATTCACTTTCTCGGCTATGGTGACAAAATTGTGTCGAAGACAACAGTGAAGAACTGGACAATGACGTTTAAAGAAAGATGTGATCTAAATATCTTCCGAGACCAGGTCAGGCGCACAATGTTACATTCTTTCATGGTATGAACGCTTCTACTAGTCGTAAATGGGTACCTGACAAAGTCAGAGGCAATTTCAGAGTCGCCTAGCGGTAGCAACGGGGTTCGTGCTCTGTTGTCACTGTTTTGAAATGGATTGAGCACCTCTGTGGCGGTCTGGTGTAATGGGCTCTGTTCTATAAATCATTTGCCATTTCCCTTTATGCAAAGATAAAAAAGTCGAGTAACCCATAGCATTACTGCCGTAGAGTGTGAGGATGTGTGTGTTGTGTGTGGGGCGTGTGGTGTGTGTGTGTGTGTGGGGCGTGTGGTGTGTGTGTGTATGTTGTGTGTAGGGTGCGTGTTGTGTGTGTATGTGCGTGGGGCGTGTGGTGTATGTGGGGCGTGTGTGTATGTGTGTGTGTATATGTATGTTGTGTGTGGTGCGTGTGATGTGTATGTGTACGTGTTGTGTATGGGGCGTGTGGTGTGTGTGTGTGTATGTGTGCGTGTTGTGTGTGGTGCGTGTGTTGTGTGTGGGGCGTGTGTGTGTGTGGTGTGTGTGTGTGGTGTGTGTGTGTGTATTATATTACAAGGCGAGCATGCACAAGGAGCACGACGTTACAGGACAACATTTTTTAAACAAATTAAAGGCTTGCCTTTCTGGATTCCTCTTTCCATCCCCGTATCTTTCGTCGATATCATGGCGTATTGTCCAGTGTATGGAGCCGTGTGTGTATTTGTTTGCAATGGTAACATTTATGTAGTCATTATAAATAGAGACTAAGAGTGAAACGACCGTTTCCCAATTCCAACGAACCAGGTACGTATCCTGTCGTGGACAGATTGGCTGGGGCGTTTTTTATTTTTGGTACGATCTTTTCTCCACGTACGGAAAGTACTGTCAAGATACCGCACTGCACACTTGGCAAGAAACATATAACAGCCAAACAGGTTGGTGGTTTGAAGAAGCTACGTTCTGCGGAGAATATGCTACTTACTCTGTTCATGAGAAAACAGTGGATGTTTGTGTTTGAAAGGCCGCTGTCGTGTACAGAACATGAATGTACCCCGACACTTTATATCTTCCGATACAGGGCAAAACGAGTTTATTAGTTTGTGTTGATATCTTGAATTTCGAGACGCTTCAGTCAACCTAATTGTAAATCGTTTCTGTTTGGTTTCTGTTTCTAAGAAACGACGTCGCTGCACTCCGGGCATACCCATAGGTACTCAGTTTCTCTCAGTAAATGGTGCAAGGTGTGAATGCTGATGATCCCTGTAGCTCGCTAGTTGTACACTCTCTTGTTCAGTCTTCTCTTGCGCTCTACTCCGCTCGAACCTCGTTTAATGTCGAAACTTGTGAAGTCTGTGGATTGCTGCTTTATCTATTACCGTGTCCTCATATAACAGGCGGGCATTAATTGATTTCAAAGTGTCATTCCTATCCATCACTAACGTGCCTATGATGGGAGCATGTGAAGGCAAGATGTCAGCCCTTTCGTTGCCTTGAACCCCAGCATGACCGGGACAGTAGATCCATATCAACTCTTGGAGGTTTTAGGTCTCAACAGCTGTTGTCCACTCGTACCTAAGCCATCCCTTCTGAACCTTTTGAAGTACGGCTTGCGCCTCTGTCTCGATGACCACCCTTGTTATAGAAGTCTAAGATAACCACCTCAGTTCGAGATCACCGCTTCTGTCTCCATTCTCAAACGGGAGTTTGTTGACATGTATGTCCCACTGCGCTCGGCAATGACCTGTCCTGTCACTAGTCGAAAAGCCCCAGTCTGATGTCCTACTGCGCAGCATTGATTCGTCTGTGTATATGACGGCATTACTATGTTGCGTGTTCTCCATTATCATCATAATTCATATTGTGCTCTACTCTCCCGTTGCTCCATTCTCTGCATTCCGTACCTAAGGATATGATGACACTTTGGTACTCTATCATTCTATACCAGTGTGGATCCATTCTTCCCCCTTGGCTATCGTCTCACCTTGGGTGACATGTCCAATTGTGTTTCCTGCTTGTGCCATTCGTGAAGCTCCTCTGTTGATTCTTGATCCCTTGATGTCTGAGATACTACTGTATCTAGGGTGTCGCGTGTCTGTTGTGACACGCATATAAGCTTTGAATTGTGCCAGTTTATGTCTGGATGTCACCGATAAAAATCCCAACACGCACTGCATCATCCCAAACGGGATATCTCTACTACAGCCCAGAACCAGTCACATACCTTCATTCTGGATGCGGTCCATCCTTTCTCACTGTGTTCTTGATAGTGTGAAGATGCCCAGTCCGTAATCGATAACCGACAACACAACTTGACGAAATAGGATGAGCCATTGTAAATCGTTACCTTTGCTTACTGTTAGAAATAGAAAGGTCGAAGGAAAGAGATCTGGCCACCACTGCTCGCAACATGCTGGAAAAGTATATAATACTTCCTCCCCGACAGCAGTATCTGCTATGGACCAATTGTTCCCTTTACCTGGTATCATATAAGAGGTATTGTTGTGAAACATTCTTTTGGGCTCGAATCTACAGCCAAGCGAATGAGCTGACAGCAGCCAGATGCTCAAAGATTGCTGTTTGCATCAAGGTCAGCGAACGAGAGCTGACAAAGGTCTTATTCCGTATCTAAGCAGTTGCCATGGTAATAGGTTGTCCTAGGGTAGTCTGGCCAAGAGAATAGGGTAGTCTGGCCAAGCAAATAGGGTAGTCTGGCCAAGAGAATAGGGTAGCCTGGCCAAGAAAATAGGGTAGTCTGGTCATGCGAATAGGGTAGTCTGGACAAGAGAATAGGGTAGTCTGGCCAAGAGAATAGGGTAGTCTGGCCAAGAGAATAGGGTAGTCTGGTCATGCGAATAGGGTAGTCTGGCCAAGAGAATAGGGTAGTCTGGCCAAGAGAATAGGGTAGTCTGGCCAAGAGAATAGGGTAGTCTGGCCAAGAGAATAGGGTAGTCTGGCCTAGAGAATAGGGTAGTCTGGCCAAGCGAATAGGGTAGTCTGGCCAAGAGAATAGGGTAGTCTGGCCAAGAGAATAGGGTAGTCTGGCCAAGAGAATAGGGTAGTCTGGCCAAGCTAATAGGGTAGTATGGCCAAGCTAATAGGGTAGTCTGGCCAAGCTAATAGGGTAGTCTGGCCAAGCTAATAGGGTAGTCTGGCCAAGCTAATAGGGTAGTCTGGCCAAGCTAATAGGGTAGTCTGGCCAAGCTAATAGGGTAGTCTGGCCAAGCTAATAGGGTAGTCTGGCCAAGCTAATAGGGTAGTCTGGCCAAGCTAATAGGGTAGTCTGGCCAAGCTAATAGGGTAGTCTGGCCAAGCTAATAGGGTAGTCTGGCCAAGCTAATAGGGATTGCAATGAAACGGCAAACCTGGCACTACCCCTCTCCATCCCAAAAAATTGAGCTGAAAATGAATGTGTGGACCCAGAAGGCGCAATTATCGCAGCCCCGCCGTAAACTACGTCACACCGTCCTTTACAGGACGACAGTTGAAAAAGAAAAAACTTTCTTCAAAGCACAGATGTCTTCCCGACAGCCAACGCGACGGTTTTATGTCTGTGGTAGTGACGTAGATCGAACTCATTGAGTTGGAGATATTCTACCCTATAGAGGTTTTATCGCACTGTTACACGCCTCTTGTGAAATGGTGTCAGCATGGCAGGAGTCTCTTCTCGCCTCTCTAGCCCACGTACTTATCCAGGTCACCACTCCGGCAACCCCAGGACATAATTCAGTACAGTTTTGTCCAGCTCTCGAATTTCCCAGATTCTGTCAATCTGATCATCATATCCACCCGTATACCTGTCGTTTACCTGAAGTGTATGCATTATCTTAATTTCGGGTACAAAGGATCAGTTGAACTACTAGAGCCTGCAAGACGCTTAGATTTAATTTGCATAATCTTGAATATATCACTGACAGCCGATTTTGGACAATTCTGCATCAAACCTGCTTAGTTTTGGTAATCAATTTGGCAGCATGTTATTAACATGACTTGAGTTCTGCGGTCAAAGACAGACAGGCGCCAGCAGGTGTTGCGTGTACAAATCAACCAAATCTTAACTGCCTCTTAGAATTTGTGCATGAAAAAACAAAAAAACGATTTCTATAAAATATGAAGATTTAATATCGGAGCAACTTCTCTTTGCGCATGTGTATGTCTCAGCTGCTCCATACATAATTTGGTCTGCGTGCTTAAATTATATTAGGGTCAAATAGGCACGATGCCAGTGTATGCCGCACCACGGGTTGGTTTTTGCGGCATACAATAGGCAATGTCGTAAAATAATACAGTGTGAAGAGGGCATTATGTCCTTTCATTGTTCACGAAACTAGATTGTGAGTTTTTAACAATTCTTGTGATTTATAGTTTCGAACAGACAGCAAGCGGTAGGGTTCAATTGCCAAATGACGTAACACTTTAAAAAACATGTTCACAAAAGATTTCAGTCTGAAAGATGTGTGTACACGTACATGCATGAATTAGGAAAGCAGATGTACTCACTCTGATTGTGTGATCGGTAATGTGCCTAAGATTTTCCAGATTAGCCTGAAATCTGCATCGACTTTCGCGCCGCATATATAAGATAATAGTCGGCTTGTTATTTTGACATGGAGGATTACGGGGTAACTGAAGTGTGCAGGCGGCTTATGAGTTACCGGACTTGCTTTGATCTTGGGGATAAACCCAGGTAGGAAAATGGGACTGAGATTTCAAAGGAAACGTGGACATTATAATTTGGGCAGCCTTGAGTGCACACGCGAAACAGAGAGAGAGAGAGAGAGACAGAGAGAGAGAGAGAGAACGAGAGTGATAGTAAGAGCGAGATAGTGAGAGAGAGATAGTGAGAGAGAGAGAGAGACAAACAGACAGAGAGGGCACAAAGACTCGCATCTATCCAGGTATTATGTGCATGTTTTATGATAGATACACAAAGATGGGTGCGTGCGTTTGTTTTATGGCACGTAGGATGAGACGTGTTAATAGCTGTAGATGTGCGTGTGCATATTTATGGTCAGAAACGTATGCTTGAGTGTGTATGTGAGTGTGTATGTGTGTGTGTGAGTGTGTGTGTATGTGAGTGTGCATGTGTGAGTGTATGTGTGTGTGAGTGTGTGTGTATGTGAGTGTGTATGTGTGAGTGTATGTATGAGTGTGTATGTGTCAGTATGTGTATGTGAGTATGTATGTGAGTGTATATGTATGTGAGTATGTGTGTATGTGAGTGTGTATGTGTGAGTGTGTATAAGTGTGTATGTGAGTGTGTGTGCATGTGTATGTGTGAGTGTGTGTGTATGTGTGAGTGTGTGTGTATGTGTGTGTATTGTGAGTGTGTGTATTGTGTGTATGTGTGAGTGTGTATGTGTGAGTGTGTATGTGTGAGTGTGTATGTGTGTATGTGTGAGTTTGTATGTGTGAGTTTGTATGTGTGAGTGTGTATGTGTGAGTGCGTATGTGAGTGAATGTGAGTGTGTATGTGGGTGTGTATGTGTGAGTTTATGTGAGTGTGTATGTGAGTGTATCTGGGTGTGTATGTGTGAGTATATGCGAGTGTGTATGTGGGTGTGTATGTGTGAGTATATGTGAGTGTTTGTATGAGTGTGTTTGACGAATACAAAATGACGTGTTAATAGATACGAGTTAGAGTGAGTGAGTGTGTGTGTGTGTGTTTGACGAATACAAAATGACGTGTTAATAGATACGAGTTAGAGTGAGTGAGTGTGTGTGTGTGTGTGTGTGTGTGTTTGACGAATACAAAATGACGTGTTAATAAATACGAGTTAGAGTGAGTGTGTGTGTGTGTGTGTTTGACGAATACAAAATGACGTGTTCACAGAAACGAGTTAGAGTGAGTGTGTGTGTGTGTGTGTTTGACGAATACAAAATGACGTGTTAATAGATATGAGTTAGAGTGAATGTGTGTGTGTGTGTGTTTGACGAATACAAAATGACGTGTTAATAGATACGAGTTAGAGTGAGTGTGTGTGTGTGTGTGTGTGTTTGACGAATACAAAATGACGTGTTAATAGATATGAGTTAGAGTGAATGTGTGTGTGTGTTTGACGAATACAAAATGACATGTTAATAGATACGAGTTAGAGTGTGTGTGTGTGTGTGTGTGTTTGACGAATACAAAATGACATGTTAATAGATACGAGTTAGAGTGTGTGTGTGTGTGTGTGTGTGTTTGACGAATACGAAATGACATGTTAATAGATACGAGTTAGTGTGTGTGTGTGTGTGTTTGACGAATACAAAATGACATGTTAATAGATATGAGTTAGTGTGTGTGTGTGTGTGTGTTTGACGAATACAAAATGACATGTTAATAGATACGAGTTAGAGTGAGTGTGTGTGTGTGTGTGTGTTTGACGAATACAAAATGACAAGTTAATAGATACGAGTTAGTGTGTGTGTGTGTGTGTGTCCTGTTTAAAACAAACAAGCCCAATTAGCAGGCACGGCCACAAAGGGTGTAGTGTTAAAGGGCTATGGTTACACTTTTTTCTGAGGAAAGGCAACAGTTCCCTTCCTTAGTGCTGTAATTGGCGCCCATTGACTGTAGCGTGTGGAGACCCCGAATACGGAACTGACCTTCCTTGGTATCAGAAGAGCGGATCTTGCTCGAAAGAGACGCACACTATTGTTTCACCTATATTATAGTCAAGTCTCCTTCATAATGTGCCGTTGTTTTTCGGGGTAGATGGGATTTCAGCGTTCGTCCTGAAAAGGACGTTACGATGTTGTGTTGAGGTTTACAGCGAGGCTGCGATATTTGCGCCTTTCGTCCAGACACATCTGATTTCGGGCTTACTTTTTTTAGTACACGGTTCGCTATCCATCGACAGACTTGACTTGTGGAGCCTGTTTCCAAAACAGGCCGTTCGCTGACCCTGATGAAAGCATCAAGCTATTAGTTGCTCGTTGCTGTCAGCTCATTCACTGCTGCTTCTGGCCTCAATTTGACGTTCAAGAAATTAGCTATTCTCACCTGATAATTGTGACACACGGCAGTTCACCTTACCTGTCATTTCCTAAAACAGGCGTCGGTGAACAGGGGTCGGGGAATAGGTGTCAAGTAACATAGTCAGGAAACAAAGGCCGCGGAACAGGGGTCGGATGCCGAGGAACAGGGGTAAATTATAAAAATGAAGAAAACAATCTTAAATTTGGTAGTAGGCCTTAAAGAAAACATGAAAGTAAATCAATATATGTTATATTATCTTATTTCAAGAGAGGTGTGAACAATTTACGAAACGACAATACTATTGTTGCCTGTTCAGACTATTGTACCTAACAGCATATATCTGGTATGGGTCAAATGAAAGGTACGTGAATAACGCACGATAAGACATTTTGCTGTTGCTGTTATTGTTGCTGTTGTTGTTGCTGTTGTTGTTGAATGCCCACAACGAGGAACTTGTGCGCGCCCTGAAAGGGGTGATAGGTAGCTGGTTGCCTCAGATTTTACCACATCCCGAGCGTGCTGATGGAGGTCTACCAGGGTCCTCCAGGCTGTTGTACTGTGCTTGGCTCCAAGTGCGGACCCATCACTACTACAGGGATCACTTCGATCCATTCCTCGTTTCCAAGGAGAACTGCATGAAAGTGAGGTGTGGTCTTGGTCAGTGTGTTCATCTGACCCTGACTAACATTGTCCGATCAGTATGTTTTGACTGACTTTGACATTATTCTCCTCAACCCGTTTGACCTTTTGAATATGCCTATCGAGTGACCCATAACCCAACCACAAGCAAGGGAAAGATAGAACCGCTTTGGTGTTCAGTAACCCAACTACAATATTCTTCTCCTCTTTCTTCGTTCTTTATCAATCCCCCACTACCAATCCATATTTCCACCTTTCGGTTCGATACTTCCGACTTCTGCAGACTTTTCAGTACCTGGTTAGCCCTCCATTTTCGATCAATACTCCTTAGCCAGTCTGTTCTGTTGCAGCCTGTGTCCAAGATTACCGCGTGGAGGTAAAGAACGGTCTTGGCAGCTCTGGTTTGCTGGCCATGACGCTAGCAGTCAGCTCTGGTTCGCTGACCCTGACGCTAGCAGTCAGCTCTGGTTCGCTGGCCATGACGCTAGCAGTCAGCTCTGGTTCGCTGGCCATGACGCTAGCAGTCAGCTCTGGTTCGCTGACCCTGACGCTAGCAGTCAGCTCTGGTTTGCTGGCCATGACGCTAGCAGTCAGCTCTGGTTTGCTGGCCATGACGCTAGCAGTCAGCTCTGGTTCGCTGACCCTGACGCTAGCAGTCAGCTCTGGTTCGCTGGCCATGACGCTAGCAGTCACCTCTGGTTCGCTGACCCTGACGCTAGCAGTCAGCTCTGGTTCGCTGGCCATGACGCTAGCAGTCAGCTCTGGTTTGCTGGCCATGACGCTAGCAGTCAGCTCTGGTTTGCTGGCTATGACGCTAGCAGTCAGCTCTGGTTTGCTGGCCATGACGCTAGCAGTCAGCTCTGGTTTGCTGCCATGACGCTAGCAGTCAGCTCTGGTTCGCTGACCCTGACGCTAGCAGTCAGCTCTGGTTCGCTGGCCATGACGCTAGCAGTCAGCTCTGGTTTGCTGGCCATGACGCTAGCAGTCAGCTCTGGTTTGCTGGCTATGACGCTAGCAGTCAGCTCTGGTTTGCTGGCCATGACGCTAGCAGTCAGCTCTGGTTTGCTGGCATGACGCTAGCAGTCAGCTCTGGTTTGCAGGCATGACGCTAGCAGTCAGCTCTGGTTCGCTGACCCTGACGCTAGCAGTCAGCTCTGGTTCGCTGACCCTGACGCTAGCAGTCAGCTCTGGTTCGCTGACCCTGACGCTAGCAGTCAGCTCTGGTTCGCTGACCCTGACGCTAGCAGTCAGCTCTGGTTCGCTGACCCTGACGCTAGCAGTCAGCTCTGGTTCGCTGACCCTGACGCTAGCAGTCAGCTCTGGTTCGCTGGCCATGACGCTAGCAGTCAGCTCTGGTTTGCTGGCCATGACGCTAGCAGTCAGCTCTGGTTTGCTGGCCATGACGCTAGCAGTCAGCTCTGGTTTGCTGGCCATGACGCTAGCAGTCAGCTCTGGTTTGCTGGCATGACGCTAGCAGTCAGCTCTGGTTTGCTGGCATGACGCTAGCAGTCAGCTCTGGTTTGCTGGCATGACGCTAGCAATCAGCTCTGGTTCGCTGACCCTGACGCTAGCAGTCAGCTCTGGTTCGCTTACCCTGACGCTAGCAGTCAGCTCTGGTTTGCTGGCCATGACGCTAGCAGTCAGCTCTGGTTTGCTGGCCATGACGCTAGCAGTCAGCTCTGGTTCGCTGACCCTGACGCTAGCAGTCAGCTCTGGTTCGCTGGCCATGACGCTAGCAGTCAGCTCTGGTTTGCTGGCATGACGCTAGCAGTCAGCTCTGGTTCGCTGACCCTGACGCTAGCAGTCAGCTCTGGTTCGCTGACCCTGACGCTAGCAGTCAGCTCTGGTTCGCTGACCCTGACGCTAGCAGTCAGCTCTGGTTCGCTGACCCTGACGCTAGCAGTCAGCTCTGGTTCGCTGACCCTGACGCTAGCAGTCAGCTCTGGTTCGCTGACCCTGACGCTAGCAGTCAGCTCTGGTTCGCTGGCCATGACGCTAGCAGTCAGCTCTGGTTCGCTGGCCATGACGCTAGCAGTCAGCTCGGGTTTGCTGGCCATGACGCTAGCAGTCAGCTCTGGTTTGCTGGCCATGACGCTAGCAGTCAGCTCTGGTTTGCTGGCATGACGCTAGCAGTCAGCTCTGGTTTGCTGGCATGACGCTAGCAGTCAGCTCTGGTTTGCTGGCATGACGCTAGCAATCAGCTCTGGTTCGCTGACCCTGACGCTAGCAGTCAGCTCTGGTTCGCTGATCCTGACGCTAGCAGTCAGCTCTGGTTTGCTGGCCATGACGCTAGCAGTCAGCTCTGGTTTGCTGGCCATGACGCTAGCAGTCAGCTCTGGTTCGCTGACCCTGACGCTAGCAGTCAGCTCTGGTTCGCTGGCCATGACGCTAGCAGTCAGCTCTGGTTTGCTGGCATGACGCTAGCAGTCAGCTCTGGTTTGCTAGCATGACGCTAGCAGTCAGCTCTGGTTCGCTGGCATGATGTTAGCCGTAAGCTTTGGGTCGCTGAGGAAGATGAAGAAGGTGCCTACAACGAGGCCGATATAAATCTTTGCAGTAAATATCATTCAACATAAATATATTTTGATAAATATCCCAACAATTTCCCCGGACCTTTTTCTAAAGGCTAAATGAAACTACATATCTGCTTTAACATGGTAGTGTTAGAGATAGTCAAGATCGAAATCACGGACAGACAGAACAAAAATCCACGCGTGATTCGTTGCTGGTACCACCGCTCCTTTAGTCAATCCAGGTGTAAATGGGTACCTGCCGTGTGAGTTACGAAAGGTATAAACAGGAAGGAAAGGAACATGCCACCCCACCTCACATAGGCTGCGGCTTAGTACATGAATTGTTGCCATGGGATCCACCGTTACCTTGACCTTCAGACTAAGTCACAGCATGTACGAGATGGAGTAACTAGATCCTTTCCTCGCTGCCTTTCTTTTCATTTACGTAAGTTAAGTACCCATTTACAGCTGGGTCGACTGGAGGGAGCAAGAAGCAGGAGTTGAACCACGTACCTTTACTATGAAAAATGAGTACTCTACCGCTAGACTAATTACACACCCCAGACCCTAGGCTAACATATTACCTGTTTAACATTAAACAAACTGTCTCACCTGAAGTGAAACCCCAAACTAGCCTGCAGCACTTTAAAAGAACTTGGAAACATCCACACATTTGTTAGTACAATTCGGATCGCGCACACCATCAGTGTACATAGACTCCATGGAAACTGTGTGCCAAGTGCGCACGAATTGTTTGCATGAACGCCAAGTGTCGCACAATTTAGTCTCTTCCAGTTTGTGGAATCTGGAACGCTTTAAGTCGCCTTGCCGTCCACTTATGTTTGTCTAATTTTGGTTCTGCCATCCATGGCACTTAGAAGTTTCTGTTGGTTAATTCAAGCAAATTTAACAAACGAGTAGCCATGCAAGATCAAATAGTTAAGGTTAGGGGCGACGGTTAGGCTTGCTAGGGAAAAACCGGATGCTGGTGGCGTTTTGGTGTAAACTCGTCTGCCCACAGATGTGTGCGCTGATGAAAGATGTGTTTTTAGTCTGGCAATCAGGTTTTGCTCTTTACTGTATAATTATTGGGGGACATCCTTTGATGCGGGATAGTTTGAGGCTTGATAGCAAGTGCTCCGACAGTGGGTACTGGGCTAGTGGAAATAACGGTTAACCTTTAAAATTAGGTTGGGACTTATCTGTACTCTGAATAAAACAGGCCAGTGAGAGGGAATTGTAGGGAGTACGCCGGGGTCCAAGTGGGAGCCTGGGAGTCAAAGTATTAATAGTAACCCATATTACACGTTATTCAACAGTTCAAATATTGTTAATATAGCTAACGATGATAACTCTGGTCGCTAGCTTGGCTAAGCATATTAAAAGGATCAAGCATCACATGCTGTACGTCCTGAATAAGCCGATGATTTGATGCTACACAGAAACAAAGTAGGTGTAAGGGACACATAAAAAGGTAATGTGTTTATTAATATCATCATCATCTTCATGTAGTATGTCCTTTATAGAACGTCGCTCCCATCACAATCTGTCTAAAAGAAACTCTTTCCCTTGCCAAAACTCCAGCCTCCGCCACATGCATTCCAGGATCTTTGTGGCATTGTCTTCTTGGTCTACCCCTTCGTTTTTTGCCTGACACCATACCTTCCATCACTGTTCTATCAAGACCGTTGTGTCTCTTGATGTGACCAAAGTATTACAATTCTCTAGCTAAAATGGAATTGATAAACCAGTTCAACTCCATGTTCAACTCTTGTCGAATGTCTACATTTGTCTTTTTCTCCGTCAATGGTTTTGTAAGGATTCCTGAAACATTTTGTCTTGAAGAATTCGATTCTTTGTCTAGAAGTTTTGTAATCGTTTATGATTCGCAGCCATATGTTGCCAAATAAAAAACACAGGCGCTCAACACTTTCATTTTTATCGTTTTGTTGGTGCTTTGCCATAATATAATATCATCAGACTATCGAGTCTGCGTTGCATGGCTAGCCTTCTTCTGATTTCTTTCGAGCAGTCGTCATTTTTGTCAATTCTGGTGCCCAGATATTTAAAATACGTGACCTGGTCTATTGCCTCACCACCCACTGTAAATGTATGTTGACATTGTGTTTCCGATGTCGTATGTCGCGTTAATTATAGAACTACTGCTACTATTTCCACTACTTTACTAGTAGTCAACTACTACTACTTTTACTAGTACACACCTACTACTACTACAACTACTACTACTATTGGTACTGTTACTACTACTATTACTACTACTACTACAACTACTACTACTATTACTACTACAACTACCACCACTACTACTACCACTACTACCACCACTACCACTACTACTAGTAGTGACAGAGCGATGTCTGCTACTTAAAACTATAGGTGGTACAAGTTTAAATGCTTTTTTGTTCTTATGCGAAGATATCTTGTAGGCAGAAACATTAATGACAGTAGGTACATGAGAACTAGTTTAGAATATATTAGCAGACAGGGTAATGCTATTGTTAACTTTGCTAAGTCTAGTGATAGTGAGTAGACTAAGTGAGGTCAGTAAGAGCGGACGATATAGATTAACGGGTGGCTAATTTCTTGGCTCTGAGCACACGTGAATATGATAGTCGTGGATTAGGCTAGAGAGCATTACAAAGACGATAGTAACGGTCGCGAAACTGAGGATTGATTCGCTTAATCACACATTTGGGGTGGAGAGAAAACTAGATGATCAAGGAGAATGAAGCAGAAGATACATATATATTTATATATAACGAGAGAAAAATAGCAAACAAGGTCAACAAACGTTCTTTCAATTTGCCTTCTGCTCCTTCAAAGCAGTTCTCATTGACCTCGTCCATAAAGTTGAAAAAAGAAGCTGTTGGAAACCTCATCTTCAATTAAGAAGTTCATGCTTTTGCTAAACATGTACGCTATTTTTTCTAAAAGGACATAATTAAAAACAATAAAAACACACAGACACAACATGCATGCGCACGGGGAAGTGATTTTAGTAAATCAAAGGAGAAATTATCATGTAAGCCTTGACGTTGGACAGACGCCAACCAAGTTTCAAACTCCAAGGTAATTAGAGATAATTCGTTTACGAGTGGTCATATCCCTCTGTCTAAGACATTCCGAAAAGATACCAGTAATCAAGTTTTCACAGAAAGCGTTCTCAAATGTCAAAGAATCCATGGAAAATGTCATGTAAGATATTGACTTGTCAGGAGTCAACATATACAAGCATTGCGTTGCTTTTCATGTCCATTACTTTGGCACAAGACAGTTAATGGCCTCAAAGCTAGCACTTCTGCGTTCAAATCTGAACTGGGACATGGTGAAAGTTGGTATTCTAATGGGAAGTCGTGGAAACCTTTCTAAACAATCTCAAAAAAATGAAAATGAATTGAGTTACAGAGAATGTTAGCTAACTTGTCGAGAACTAAGACGCCGCCTGTCATTTGGGACACGATATGATGCCATCTTAGAAGCGTCAGCCAGAACTGAACCTGTGTACAACGTTTTTATGCGCATCCTAGTCTCGTGAGAACGTGATTTGATTCGAAATGTTTCACGCAATGGCCAGAAAAGCTCTTTTGTAAAGTAAGTACTTAGCTCATGTACCGTTTTGTGTTGTTGGTGTAGTTGTTAATATGACAAAAATAAAGATCCTAAGGTTATGTCTCTTCTCATTACCAATGTACGGATGCGAGAAGTAGACAGCCACACAAACACAAAGGGAGAAGATTGGAACCTTCGAGCTAAATTGTTTCTGGAGAATGATAAAAATACCATTGATAGTAACTAAGAAAAACGCAGAAATCCTAAAGGAGTTGGCAATGGAAGATAAGTGGCTAGGAACAATATTACGTTTAGGAAACCAGGATACTATGGCCACATCAAACGACAGAAGTGTCTAGAAGAAAAAAGATACTGGAGGGTATGGCACTTGGCAAGCAAAGCAGCGGCAGACCATAGAAAAGACGGACACGAACCAATATAAAGGTTCTGAGAATCCCTGACAGGAAGCAGGAAGGATCGCCAAAGATTCATGGTTTAGAAGATCGACTGTTATTGGAGTGGCGATCTGCAAAGGACATGTTACACGATGATGATGTTATGAATAATTAGGACCTTTGATGATCTGATGTGCATTTGCAATGTAAAAGAATGTTTCAATATGAATTCTTTCTTATTTTCTGTATTGATGTATAGACACAGTGCTCAAAACTTCTATCTGATCTACGACTTTTTTAAGTGGATGCTTCGGTAGTTAATGGATTGACCAAATGAAAGGTCTTTTGCAGGGGACGCTCTACTTCTCATTCTTCTTCTTCAACGTTCGTCCGGAAAACGACGCTGTGACATTCTGTCATTGTTTATAGCGAGGCTGCGAATATCTGTGTCTTTCGACCCGACACAACTGATTTCAGCTGGTTGTTTTGAGTACTGGGTTTGTCGTCTCACTACGATCCCTATCCATTGCCTTACACTAGTGATTAGTGCAGCTAGTTTCCTGGGTCGCCTGGCGGAGACGGAATGGGCTTTTGCTCAGCAAATGATACAGTACTCGAAGAGATACAAAGACAACTTATTGCAATGATCCGAACTAGGCAGTCATCCTTTTTCGGGCATGTTACGAAAAGAGGCGGCTTGGAGCACGTCGCGACAACGGGAAAGATAGCAGGGAAGAGAGACAGAGGACGACCGAGAGAGAAGATGTTGGACAGGCTGGGAGAATGGCACGGACGACAATCAACAAAAGAATTGGTAAACGACACACGTGATGGAAGGGGATGGAGGTCCATGATAGCCAGGTCCGCTGAACCTGTGCCAAGCAGTCAGCTATGAGTCGCTGGCTGCTGTCATCTTGGCCCCAGGGAACTATTGGTTATTGTGTTAGTTGCAATAAACTTGGAGGCTTCTTTCGTATCTCTCACCTGTGTTATCCAAAGTGGAAGATACTGAGTAGTCTCCGAACTGGTGTATCGCGAATCAGGAAGAACTGAACGTTACAGGGATATAGTCATGATGAGATATACTTCTCTGGAGCTGGAAAGGTTTTGATTGATTGAATTGCGAAATATTCAATAATCTTAAGATCCAATAACTTAATAGTCAAAAAATCTAGAAACGTTTTGGACGGTGGTAAATTCAATTTGAAATCAAAGGTAAACCATTCTAGTATTTCATTTACCTATCCTATCTAACTAAAGGAATGGCTACAAATTCCGCCATGTCCAATTTGGCAGATACGGGTTTTCTTTTCTTGGTACAATCGCTTCTTCGCGAACAGAAAGAAATGGCAAACTACGTTACTGCACACCTGCCAAGAAACTGTTATCAGTCAAATAGGTTGGCGGTTGTGAGAAGCGACGTTCTGTAAAGGACATGCTACTTACCTCCATACTAAGCTGTTGTTGTTGGTTTTGTTTTTTATCTGGTATCATTCGGGCTCTTGCTATTCGACCCAATGCCATGTAATTATATCTTCTCATACCTTTCAGATGTTTGCCATACGTTTTTAACTTGTCTGGTCTAGGAGAAAGAAGCATTTTCCTAATATCATTGATGATACACTCAATGAGATGATGATCAGCAGTTTCCTATAATGTGTATATAGCTTGTACTCTGGAGTACGTTGTGGTTGGATTCGGTTCATGTATTTATTTAGTGGGATGTGCTTGGTTCTAATCCAGGAAAAATGGTGTCACGATTTCCTCCTCGTGCGTTGATTGATGCTGTCATTTGGGTTGGCATGTCAAATGTATGTTGCTCCCGGAGCAAAGAGAACAGGCCCACTAGTTCTTTCCTTTCATGTCGCAAGAAACGACTAAAAGTAGATTGTACAGGTGACTGACAACCTCACCATATAAAAACTATTGCTAGGAAACCGAAATGCAGATGATTAGAATCAGGTTTTAATAAAAAGCTGGTTAGGGCAAACCAAATACAGTGTCGGACCTGCCCTTCAACAGGTACAGCGACCAGAATGTTATTGATTGATTGGTTTGTAAATATCTGTCCCAGTGGTCTATCTCTTCAGTGTCCTTGGTTGACATTGTTTGGCCCTCAGTTCATCACATAACCTATTAGGTCGTTGGGGCCTACATGAAGACACTCCCAAAACCGCACGCATCCCTCTCTGTCTGTCGCTGCCTGTCGTATCTCACCGGGACGAAGGCCTGACCACTCAGTGATGTTGTCCATCCATCTCTTCCTTGGACGTCCTCGCCCTCTCTGTCCCGGTACGAAACCAAAGAGTATCGAGTTGGTAATTCAGTTGGACCTCGCGACGTGCCCGCACCAGGCCATCTTTCGTCTTTTGATAGCTGTGAACAGATCTTCAAAAGCACCAATATCGTCTAGTACTCTCTGACATATTTCTACGTTCGTGACACGATCCTTATACCGGTATGTAACATTTAGGAGTTTTCTCGGATCCAGACGCTGAGCGGCGCATGAGCTGCAGTGATCAGCGACCCATAGCTGACTGCTAGCGTCAGGGCCAGCAAACCAAAGCTGCCAAGACCCTTCTACACCTCCACGCGGTGATCCTGGATAACAGGATGCAGCAGGGCAGACTGGCTAAGGAGACGATATCGAAGAGGGAATGCTAACCCGGTACTCAAAAATTGATTGCTGAAGTCGGATGTGTTGGACCGAAATGTGCAAATATCGCAGTCAAGCTGTAAACTACGACACAACGCATTCCATTCTCTGGACTACATTCTGCTACTTAAGCCCTTTTAGGGTTTGGTAGCGGGAGATTGAGAACGAACGAAGAAGAAGAAGGAGTTTTCTATAGCACCTCATTTCCATTGTATGCATTCTGCCCTGGATATCTGCTGTAATGGTCCAGGCCTCGCAGGCATACACAAATATTGATAGCACCAAAGAGCGCATTAGTCTAACTTTTATCCCGAGGGCGAGCCGCTTGTCTTCCCAATAGGAAAGTTAGTCAAATAACAGAAATTGCAGTCGGGGATAAAGTCTTAATATTTCATTGTGCTTGGCCCTGGCATGTTCCTGATTTCACCGCTTTTTACCTTCCATAACTGTAACTCCGTCACTCGTCATTTACAGCTGTGTAAACTAAATCATGTCGACCCAGGGAGTGAACTAGCTACCTTTGCCAGGATCAGCAAACGCTCTAACTACTTTGTCCCACGGACGCGATGCGTAAACACTGGAGTGATCGAATTGGTGGTTGCTTGTCACACAGACATGAGTGCTGTCACGTGAAGGTAATGTGTGGAACAGCACGCGAGATACGTGACGTATTCCAGCAGTCAATCGATAGTCTCCGAACTGTGTACCTGGGAGCCACTCCCATAGTGTCAGAGATGTCAGGGCGAGGCAAATCAAAAACGGAGGTTTCACGGCAGGAAATCGAAAACTAAATTAGACAGCCACGGTCTTGAGCCAATCAGGAATTAGTTTATTTATTCGTTGTATGAAAGTGGTGACGCCCGAGCCTGGAATAGACACACTGTAATCTGACAGGCATGTCGTAAGAGGCGAATAAGGTGGGTTTTACCTTGTGTCGGCTACTCCATCTTATAGAAACTGTAAGCACCAAGACAAAGAAAAGAAGACTCTACACTACATGGGTGAATATGAGTGACTAAGTCAAGTCGAGAAAAATGGAACTGTTTTGCACTACTGTCTCGTGGATCATTTGGGTATCAAACACATCAGCCTCACCAAACACATCAGCCTCACCAAACACATCAGCCTCACCAATCGCGTCGACCTGATCAAACATCAGCCTGACCAAATACATCAGCCTCACCAAACGCATCAGCCTCCCCAAACACATCAGCCTCCCCAAACACATCAGCCTCCCCAAACATCAGCTACACTAAACACATCGGCCTGACCAAACACATCAGCCTGACCAAACACATCAGCCTCCCCAAACACATCAGCCTCCCCAAACACATCAGCCTCCCCAAACATCAGCTACACTAAACACATCGGCCTGACCAAACACATCAGCCTGACCAAACACATCAGCCTCACCAAACATATCAGCCTCACTAAACACATCAGCCTCACCAAATACATCAGCCTTGATAAACACATCAGCCTCATCAAATACATAAACGTCACCAAACACATCAATCTGACTAAACAAATCAGCCTCACCAAACACATCAGCCTACAAACACACACATGAGCCTTATCAAACACATCAGTCTCACCAAACAAATTGCAAATGAAACCTCCATTGACAGAACACAAAATGAAGGTTTACCTTGTTTTTTTTTGTACAGAGGAAACATATGTATTGATAGATGTTAGGATAAGAGCCAGATGTTAGGACTAGAGCCAGATGATAGAATCAGAGCCAGATGATAGAATCAGAGCCAGATGATAGAATCAGAGCCAGATGTTAGGACCAGAGCCAAATGTTAGGGCCAGAGCCAGATGTTAGTATAAGAGCCAGATGTTAGGATCAGAGCCAGATATTAGGACCAGAGTCAGATATTAGGACCAGAGCCAAACATTAGGACCAGAGTCAGATATTAGGACCAGAGCCAAACATTAGGACCAGAGTCAGATGTTATGACCAGAGCCAGATATTAGGACTAGAGTCAGATGTTATGACCAGAGCCAGATATTAGGACCAGAGCCAGATATTAGGACCAGAGCCAGATTTTAGGACCAGAGCCAGATGTTATGACCAGAGCCAGATATTAGGACCAGAGCCAGATGTTAGTATAAGAGCCAGATGTTAGGACCAGATACCAGGGGGATTATATCAACACCATTGGAAAGCACAGAAGAACTGAGTATACAGAAGCTCTGTGGTTAACATTTAAGACTATTCTAAAGACAGCAGCAATAATTACATGTGGTGAAGTCAGAGTCAAGAAGGATATTAAGAGGGCACAATGGTGGAGAGAAAAAGTCAAAATTATAATAATGGAATGGCAGAGAAATGCAAAGAGTATTTATCACTCAGAACGTAACACGAGAAAACAGTACTAACAGCAAAATTCAAATACTGGGAGGAATTTGAGAAAAAATGAAGAAGAAAAACCAGAGCCTGTTCTACTGGACCTCAAAGAACACCAAAAAAAAAAGTGCCAACTGAAATTATAAAAGACAAACAAGGCGCTTTACTTACCACCACGAGAGAGTTAACAGGTGACTATTTCTCAGAGCTTCTATATGCAGAGGGAGACAAAGTTCCAGGTACGGCATACTCTTCTAGAATGGAAGGCAGCTTTGGGGGACGTAGAGGTTGGTAATGCAACTGGACATGATGGTATACCACCAGAAACGGCAAAGTACATGAGAACGGCAGGTGAGCTTTTTATTCCTGAAGCTTCTATGGGCAGCTTGGTTAAACAAGACTATACCAAAGGAGTGAGGGATATTCCTCATTAAACAGGTATTCCAAAATGGCGACAACCGACGGTGTAAAAGACAGAGGCATATCCCTCCTGAGTATCCATGGATACTGGAGCAGAGACTAAGACATTTGGCGAACCCCAATGCGATTTCGAGACCTTTTACAATCAGAAAGCGGAATGAAACAGGTCTTGAGTACGATGAAGAAATGTGTCTCTGTTTCTTGAAACAAGAAAAGGTCCCCTGGAGTAATCTCTGGCAATTTCTGGATATGAAGGACATGAGTTCACTCCTGATATGAGGTATGTTGTTGAGAGTTTCTATAGAAGTTGCAGAAGCAAACATGGGCAATGATCACAATCCAGAAAAGTCAGCTCTACCTCTCTGAAAAATGAAATATTTAAGAATGGTGGTCCAATTAACGTAGAATAGACACGACCCGCAATCAGAAACATGTCACGATCTAGAAACCCAGGCGTCGCAGACTCAAGTGGAGCGATTGCAACTCCGAATGGATTGAGCGTGTCTACATAATACAAGAAGCACGGAATGTGAAAATAAGAACCATTCAATCCATACCCCAAGGACGACCCAACATACGAGAGGATGACAATATGTCGGTTTTAAGGGACCGTTGACTAGAAGCAGACCAAGAGGAACAGCGGATAGAATGGTCCATATAGCGCTCTATCTGGCAGAAACATACACCTTAGGATAGAAGAGCAGTGTGTGTGTGTATGTACGTGTGTGTGTCTGTGTGCGCGGGCGCGCGCGCGTGTGTGTGATAGAGAGAGAGAGAGAGAGAGAGAGAGAGTGCGCGTAAAAAAGAACTTTTATGACATACTAGTTTCAAGAACGTGATATCAAAATGGCGTGTCTTGCCCAACATAGCGATATAGCGAAATAAGAGTGTAGTCTTATATGTGTATGTGTGTTTGTTGTGTAAGATAGATAGATAGATAGATAGATAGATAGATAGATAGATAGATAGATAGATAGATAGATAGATAGATAGATAGATAGATAGATAGATAGATAGATAGATAGATAGATAGATAGATAGATAGATAGATAGATAGATAGAGATAGAGAGAGAGAGAGAGAGAGGGGCAGAGAGAGAGAGTGAGCTGGGTGTTGAAAAGATAATTTGTTTGCCTTCTGTCGAGTAATCCATTTCTCAGCAAGGACAGGAATGTGTCACTGCGATGGAGTCAGTCACGCTAACAGGCACGGAGAGGACAGGAGACAAACACGCGCGGATGGAATAACTGGTGCCCAGAGGACAGAAACCCACGAGAGACGGACACTAGACACGACAGTTGATCAAAGGATGTCACGGATCTACTTGTCACAGAGTTGCCTCAATGTCAGTTGGGTTGTTGTCGTTTCTAGGGCTTTATAACTGGTAGAAGGATACTGCCTCGGTGACTGTGCGTGTATGTTTGTGCATGTTGAGTGTGTTTGTGTGTGAATGTGTATATATGTGGTGGAGAGGCTTGGTTTGCAATCATATCCGGTTCGAAATCACTTCGTGGAAACTTTCACTGGGCATGTCCGGATTTTTCTCGGTATAAACCACTTCTTCACGTAAAAATAAGTATTGACATCTGTATTATATTGCAAAAATGCCATTGCGGAACCCATTACAAGCAAATACACACACGCATCCACACACTGGTAGATCCGTGCACATTACAAGCAGATACACACACACCCACACTGATAGATCCGTCCACATTACAAGCAGATACACACACACACACACACTGATAGATCCGTCAGCATTACAAGCAGATACACACACACACACACACACAAACACCAGATACACACACACACACACATCAACACACTGGTAGATCCGTCCACATTACAAGCAGATACACACACACACATCCACACACTGGTACATCCGTGCACATTACAAACATATACACACACACATCCACACACTGGTAGATCCGTCCACATTACAAGCAGATACACACACACACACACATCCACACACACACACATCCACACACTGGTACATCCGTGCACATTACAAACAGATACATACACACACATCCACACACTGGTAGATCCGTCCACATTACAAGCAGATACACACACACATCCACACACTGGTAGATCCGTCCACATTACAAGCAGATACACACACACATCCACACACGGGTAGATCCGTCCAAATTACAAGCAGATACACACATGCATCCACACACAGGTAGATCCGCCCACATTACAAGCAGATACATACATGCATTAACACACAGGTAGATCCGTCCACATTAGAAACAGATACACACACAGGTAGATCCGCCCACATTAGAAACAGATACACACACACATCCACACACTGGTAGATCCGTCCACATTGCAAGCAGATACACACACACACACACACACAGGTAGATCCGTCCACATTAGAAACAGATACACACACACACAGGTAGATCCTTCCACATTTGAAACAGATACACACACACACAGGTAGATCCGTCCACATTACAAGCAGATACACACACAAACACATCCCCACACTCGTTGATCCGTCCACATTACAAACAGATACGCACACACAGGCCAACACGCGTTGATATCGCACAAAAGACAATGGTCTGGGGTGGAAAGCGACTGGTAATACGAAGTATCTTCAATAAGCTTTCGAAATTGGATAGAAATAAGTTACAATAGAATTATCTACACTACATTTCATTCAAAGTAGTTCCCCTCGGCAACTACACACTTTTGCCAACGTGCACACAGCTGCTGGAAACGTTCATGGAACCTATTCTTTGACACCTCTCTCAGCTGCTCGAAACGTTCATGGAATCCATTCTTTGACACCTCTCACAGTTGCTGGAAACGTTCATGGAACCCATTCTTTGACACCTCTCTCAGCTGCTGGAAACGTTCATGTAACCCATTCTTTGACACCTCTCTCAGCTGCCCTGTCGCATTGGTGATACCATCATCAGCATCCTTGAATCGCTGTCCTTTCCGTGCCGATTTCAGTCGCGGGAACAAGAAAAAAATAAACAGGGTGTCAGGCTGCGAGAATATGGAGGATGTTCCAAGGTAATCACATTGTGCTTTGTGAGGTACTGTTTCACCAGTAGGGATCGATGTGCTGAAGCAATGTCATCCAGCATAATCCAACTGTTTGTTTTCCATTTTTCTGGTCGTTTTCTTCTGATTACATCTCTTAGACGACGGAGGATATCAACGTACATTTCCGTGTTAACCGTTCGGCCTTCAGAAATGAAATACCCTGAGAATTAAAAAAAAATTCCAACATAACTTTTTCTTTGCTCATGTCCAAACGAAATAGCTGTGTCCAGGGAGATAACGTGGGAGATTTCCATTCAGAGGACTGACGTTTTGTCTGTGGATCGTACAGAAAACACCAGGTCTCATCTCCTATGATTGTGTTGTTGAGAAAATTGCTATCTTGATCAGCCATTGTGATTAGGTCTCATGCTAGGGTCAATCTCGTTTCTTTCTGTTCAGGAGATAACATTTTGGGAACCATGTGTTGACAAACACGATTCATGTTCAGTTCATTGGGGAGAATACCTACAACTGATATTCCAACTTCTGAGGCTGTTTTCTCGACACTAAGTCTTCTGTCAGCACACACAACGTTCCAAACACGCTCAATGTTTTCATTGTTGATCGAGGTTGACGGTCGTCTACACTACGTGCATCATCATCGACACTAACACGACCTTCACGGAAACGCTACCACTCAAAAACTTGCGATTTTCTTAATTGCGGTATCACCATATGCTTTATTAAGCAATGGTTGTGTCTCTGAGAGGGACTTCTCAAGGAAAACACAGAATTTGACATTTGTACGTTGTTAAATCAAGGATGATTTTAAACTCTAACGATGCAACGAGTACAAGACACGCACAAAAGTATATAGCTTCTGTTCGAGGGTATATGTGAAGGTCACGTTTGCCATGCCATTTCGTAACGGTCACTACCAACTTATAAATATATATTCTCCATAATATCATCTTTCATTCAAACACGAGTCGCCTATTCCGCGACTTTTTGAAGCTACCTCGTAGAATTAAAAAAGGGAAATATTTACTTTTAAAAAACAAAATAGCCACTGGTTAGGTCAGGCAAAGTATACTGATAAGACACGTTAGTCATAGTCAGGTAAAATATACTGATAGGACACAGTCAGGGTCAGATACAATATACTGATAGGACACGTTAGTCAGGGTAAGGTAAAATATACTGAAAGGCACGTTAGTCAGGGTCAGGTAAAATATACTGATAGGACACGTTAGTCAGGGTCAGGTAAAATATACTGACCAAGACACCACATCACTTACACGCAGTTCTCCAAAGAAAACCAGATGTTTTATGGCAGACTGTCTAGCGAGGTGGGTGTCAAAGTGTACCCCGTATTAGTGAGCGACACACAGGAGAAATCAAGCACAGCACAACCGCAAAGAGAAAATAGGTCCACCTTCATCAGCACGCTTGGAATGGGTTGGAAAGGTACTGCAACCAGCCATGTGACGCCCTTTTCGTGGCGCATTAAAGAGTAGCGTTACTCATCGTGGGTATTCATTCAACAACATATACATATGTGTGTATAGATCATTCATTCAACAACATATACATATGTGTGTATAGATCATTCAGTCAACATATACACATGTGTGTATAGATCATTTAGTCAACAACATATACATATGTGTGTATAGATCATTTAGTCAACAAAATATACATATGTGTGTATAGATCATTTAGTCAACAACATATACATATGTGTGTATAGATCATTTAGTCAACAACATATACATATGTGTGTATAGATCATTCATTCAACAACATATTCATATGTGTGTATAGATCATTTAGTCAACAACATATACATATGTGTGTATAGATCATTTAGTCAACAACATATACATATGTGTGTATAGATCATTCAGTCAACAACATATACATATGTGTGTATAGATCATTCAGTCAACAACATATACATATGTGTGTATAGATCATTTAGTCAACAACATATACATATGTGTGTATAGATCATTCAGTCAACAACATATACATATGTGTGTATAGATCATTCAGTCAACAACATACACATATGTGTGTATAGATCATTCAGTCAACAACATATACATATGTGTATATACATCATTCAGTCAACATATACATATGTGTGTATACATCATTCAGTCAACAACATATACATATGTGTGTATAGATCATTCAGTCAACAACATATATATATGTGTGTATAGATCATTCAGTCAACAACATATACATATGTGTGTATAGATCAATTGCATCATTAGGTTAATCCAGAACCTGAATGAAAATCGTAAGAGATTATATCAGTCAAAGAAAGATTAACAGATCCAGCTTCAATAAAACAGAATATGACAGGGATGCCTGGTTTCACCGAGTCTCTAAAGCGGATATTCTGAGATCATGGTGGAAAATGTTGTTAGGGGTTGTAGCAAGGGTATCAAAATCAATGGTATGAAAGGTCATGTCATCAAATTTGCCGATGACCAGCCATAGTGGGTGGTTCAGTAGCAACGTTATAATGGATACACACACAAATTAACAGCACAGCCACATCTTTTGGCAATAAAATAAACACATTGAAGACATAGACTTTGGTAACAGCTAAGCAACATAGGCAAGTAAATATCATCAATGGAGAAATACATGAACAAGTGCAGAAGTTTATATGTTTGGGGCAAATCATCACAGAAAATGCACACAATGAAAAAGAAATTAAGATGAGGATTGCAATGGAAAAAAAACGGCCGTCAAAGAAAAACAGAAATTGCTAACATCAGAGGAGATCAAGTATGAACTAAGGAAACGAATAATTACCACTCCTGTTTGGCCAATTCAACTGTGTGGGGCTGAAACATGGAAACTAGCAAAGAAAGATGAAAGCAGAAGGTGTAAACATCTTGATAGAAAAAATTAGGAACATAGCTAGGCTACACATCAGAGCACGTCTGTGCAGACTTCCAGAAAAATACCATATTAACGAACTAAATTGTTCCATGAATACCCACCCTGGGAACCAGAGCAAGAATGAACAAAATATGACATACTCAAGCCATCATGCTAATGGTGTTCCTAATACCATCGACATTGCACTTTCATCTTTTAACGATCTAACCCACACACGTTTTACACGGAGCGATCGCAGTAAGCAAGTACTAGCTTAAGTACATAATCTGTGCTCTCCCTCTTCTCAGATCTTTTGAGACATATCAGCAAACTTAGTGTTATTTTATAACTAGCAGAATCCTGCTTTGTATTTGCTCAACCAATACCGGCTGTTTGAGCATTACCATGGTAACTCTTACTAGTGACTCGCGAAACAGGACAACATAAAGGGAGGTCGTCATAACCATAACGTCTCTTCTTCGTGATAAAGCTTTCAACCTAAATGTAATTTGAAGAAATGTGAATCCATTTTTGTTTCCATTTTAGGGATGATATCTAAAAAAAACGTTCGTAAAAGGAAAACATTCAGTTGGCTATATGTGATTAAGATGCTGAGCAGCGCATGAGCTGCAGCGGTTAGCGACCCATAGATGACAGACAGCGCCAGGGTCATCAAACCGGAGCTGAGCAGCGCATGAGCTGCAGCGGTTAGCGACCCATAGATGACAGATAGCGTCAGGGTCATCACCACGGAGCTGAGCAGCGCGTGAGCTGCAGCGGTTAGCGACCCATAGATGACAGATAGCGCCAGGGCCATCAAACCGGAGATGAGCAGCGCATGAGCTGCAGCGGTTAGCGACCCATAGATGACAGATAGCGCCAGGCCCATCAAACCGAAGCTGCCAGGACCCTTCTACATCTCCACGTGATGATCCTGGCTGCAGCAGACCAGACTAGATAAGGAGAAGTTATCGAAGAGGGAAGGCTAGCCGGGTACTAAAAAATGCATGCTGAAGTCGGATGTGTTGGACAGAAATGCTGTAAACTACAAATCAACGCATTCCGTTCTCCGGAAAACACCCTGCTACTTGCAAAGCCTTTTCCAGGGCCCTGTAGCCTGTCGCGGGAGTTTGAGAACAAACGAAGAAGTATTGACTATATTGGATTTGGCGTCATTTGACACATGATTGAAGTGGCTATATCGGATAAGCCATAATTTGACACATAATTGAAGGGTAAGTTTACTTCTTAATTTGTTCTATAACAGTAGCATTGATAAAAGAGAAGATAGTCGTGACTACGATATCATGCATGATGAGACTTTCTGCTTTCGCTGAAATGAAGAAAGCGTTCTGAAGCTTAGATAAGTCACTTGTCAAACATCCAGAAATGTCATAGCGAACATTGACAAAATAACATGCAATTCATAATACATGAAGATGTGGTGCTTTTATTACATGTTACATCGAGACAACAGGAATTGAATGTATCCTCGTGTGGTCATCAGACTGGTTTGAGTTAAGACCAGTGGTGCAAGTCAATAATAGCTGATTTCCCTCCAGATTTTGTGGTTGATCTGGAACTGAGGACCATATCTTGGACAGCACCGTTTCAGATTATGGCTGTTGTCGGTAGAACATTGCTTGTCACGGGATGTACTTGACGGGATGTACTTGACGGGCTAAAATAAGTCAAACGTATTAATTATACTAACTTAGTCGCTCCCTTTCTACTCTGAAGTGTAGAAGTTTGCCAGACAGAGCGGAAGTTCTTTTTATCTGCTGTCTTGGCTGGACTCCAGTCTAGTCCACAGTCTCTGAAAGAATATCTTGTATCGTCATCAAAGCCGCACTGTAGGTTCCCCTGGGGGGCTGGAACCTTGATTCTTTGCCTCATATGACTGCCGTGGTAACCGATCTTCTTTCATTCTGCAGACATGACCAAACCAACGCAGTTGACATTGCACCATTTGATTCTGCAAGGGCCGTGGTTGGGAGAGCGTGTCGTTTTGTCTGATTACGTAACCATGTCTTTTCTTGTTACTTGGACAAGATTCCTTATATATCTCATTCCTGATGCCTGAAGCTGGCTCTTCTGGGTTGTTATCATTGCCCATGACTCACACCCATAAGTGAAAACTAGTACATAGGTGAAGTGGTACATTTGGTGAAGTGGTACATAGGTGAAGTGGTACATAGGTGAAGTGGTACATTAGGTGAAGTGGTACATAGGTGAAGTGGTACATTAGGTGAAGTGGTACATAGGTGAAGTGGTACATTAGGTGAAGTGGTACATTAGGTGAAGTGGTACATAGGTGAAGTGGTACATAGGTGAAGTGGTACATGGGTGAAGTGGTAAATAGCCATCTTGGTTATCTTAATTATTTCTTATCTGCCGCGGAATCCTCTATTTATGGCATGACAAGTTACCATCTGCTGCCCTTCACGTAATCAACTCTTCTTTGGCTTGGCTTCGTTCATTCTCAATCTCCCACTACCAAACACTGAAAGGGCTTAAGTAGCAGAATGTAGTCTAGAGAACGGAATACGTTGTGTCGTAGTTTACTGCGACATTTGCACCTTTCGGTCCAACACATCCGACTTCAGCAAGCATTTTTTGAGTACCGGGTTAGCATTCCCTCTTCAATCCCTTCTCCTTAGCCAGTCTGCCCTGCTGCAGCCTGTTATCCAGGATCACCGCGTGGAGATGAAGGGTCTTGGCAGCTTTGGTTCGCTGGCCCTGACACTAGCAGTCAGCTATGAGTCGCTGACCACTGTAGCTCATGCGCTCAACTCTTCTTTAACACGTGTCTTCCGGTTTGTCTAAGGTATTTAAACTGCATGATTTATTCAAGAGGCTGTTCATCCAGAAAAAGTGATGTCACTTCTCTTCTTTTCTCTTCTCTGGAGCACGCCGATAATTGTTTTGTTAAACTGCCAATGGTCATTCCTCTCTTCCCCAACCGTTCTTCCCGTGTATATATATATATATATATAAGCACAAAACGCATGTGAGAGAACATTTTGTTTGACGTATTAATTATACAAATGATAAAAGATACAGAGGAGTATGTGCACGACCGGTGTGAATGATGGTCTCTTGATAATATGAGGAAGGGCTTAAAACCCAGGTATGTTGTACGTTTTTTAATTATTTATGTTTTGTTATCGCTGGTGACATAAAGCACACGCCTGCACACTGTGTGGCGACTGCAGAGTCAAACGTCCATTATTTCCCTGCCTTATTGGGGAGGAATACAAACGTCTGGTCAGGCACAGCATAGTGAACAGACATAAAACATTAAATATACTGGCCAAGGCCTTCCCCCCCCCCGCCCCCCTCCTATCGACTTCAACGTAGTCCTCCCTGGAAACGGGATGTCCTTCTTGGCAGCCTGACCAACAAAGTGGGGGATCGACGTTATCTCCGTAAGAGTGAGCATCACGCAGATGTAGCCAAGCATAACATAATCGCTTGGAAGGCTCCAGTCCACCTTTATCAGTCGGGATGTGAGGAAAGCTTCTGCAAACCGCTACTAAACGTCTTTTTCAGACGCACAAACGAGTAAATCAACTTATTGTGGGAATTCACAACAACAACAACAACAACAACCGTGTCTTATTACCCCCTCCCCCTTCTACTTCCCCTTGCTCCTGCTGGCAATGATAACTAATTCTACGCTGATAACTTGCACTAAGAAAAGTTATCGAACAAAATACATTTTTAGGTGTGCGCCTATTTTGCTCGCTGAACTACACTTAGAGTACCCTGACCATATGCACGTGTGGTAGAAATATTTAGATGAATAACCGAAATTAACAGCCCTAATATTCAACTTACTAGCATCATGTGTCAAGCTGATTGACAGAGCACTTACGTGCATTCACTTTTTTGGCTGCAAACACCAAAAACATTAAAAAAAACACAGATAACCTGTAATTGAATCCAAATGTGACACGGTCTAAAATATTCCAATAGAAACGAAGTACAGAATAAAATTAAATATCATTAAAGAAGTACAGATCAATGTTTTTTTAATATACGCTCGTGAATATTTTATGACGCATGAATCATATGAGAGCAAGTTTTAAATTTAACAGTGAAAGAAAGATCCAGTCTTATTAATGGGAAGAAAATATCTCTAAACTAACAACAGCGGCCTATCCGTCTTCGTCTTCTTTCGTCCGTTCGTTCTCAATCTCCCGAAACCAAGCCATGAAAATAGCTTTGTATACAGCAGGGTATTATCCATAGAACGGAATGTCGTAGTTTTAGTTTGACTGCGATATTTGCACCTTTGGGTCCGACACATCCGTTTTCAGCATAGCATTTTTTAGTACCGATTTACCTTCTCTCGTCGATCCATTCTCCTTACACGGTCTGCTCTGTTGCAGTCTATCAGTGAACTATCAGGACTTAACTACATATAAACGTTAACAAGGACAGGAAAGCTGTCACAGTTAGAGTTCGACCAAGCATCTAGCCAAGCTAAGATATTAAAGCGATACTTAACCTAGCCTGATTGTTAGAGCTACAGGATCAAGACACTGAGCAGCGCAAGAGCTGCGGTGGTCAGCGATCCATAGCAGGCTGCTAGCGTCACGGTCAGCGAACCAGAGCTGTCAAGATCGTTTTACACCTCCACGCGGTGATCCTGGATAACAGGCTGCAACAGGGCAGGCTGGCTAAGGAGAAGGGATCGAAGAGGGAAGGTTAGCCCGGTGATAAAATAATGTAATGCCGAAGACGGATGTATGGGACCGAAGGGTGAAAAAATCGAAGTCAAGCTGTAAACTAGCGACACAACGCATTCCGTTCTCCGTACTACATCGTGCTACTTGCAAAGCCCTGTTCATGGATTGGTAGCGGCAAATTGAGAAGGAACGAAGAAGAAGAAGAAGAAGAAGAAGAAGAAGAAGACGAACAAGAAGAAACAACAGCGTTGTCCTAACGCTCCCCAAAGAGCCTAACTATTAATATATATATAAACCCATGTTAAAAACAACGCTGTTGTTCCTTCCTTGAGGGGAGTCTGTGCCAAAACATGTGGTTTGGTAGTCACCGTTTCTGTAGCATTGTCTTTTACAGAATGAAATTGCCGGCCTCATTCACAACTCTCACTAGTGGCTTTTTACGATATACATAGAAGAATGGTATAGGCCTGGTTTTCTTGTTACCTACAAAAGAGACTCGTAGCAAATAACGGGAGTAACAATGCCTTAGTATTATGCTATTTCTGATATGATTCTTGAGCACAATCTAGTATAATTTTCTGGTACATAGCTTGTTTATTATGTGGAGGCATGCTGAAGTCGGATGCACTGGGCCGACAGGCGCAAAATAAAAACCACATTGCAACGCACACCGCCTTGAAGATCAGAGAAATAAGACAAACGCAAAAAAAATAACCATAGGTGGGGTGGGCAGCTGCTTTCCTGCCAGCCTTTCTTTCCACAGTGGCATGTCAGGTCTTTTCCCCAGCTGGGTCGACTAGACAGTGTCGATAACGGGAGTTGAACCACGTACGGGATCAAGATGCTGAGCAGCGCAAGAGCTGCGGTGGTCAGCGACCCATAGCTGACTGCTAGCATCAGGGCCAGCGAACCATAGCTGCCAAGACCCTTCTACACCTCCACGCGGTGATCCTGGATAACAGGCTGCATCAGGGCAGACTAGCTAAGGAGAAGGGATCGAAGAGGGAATGCTAACCCGGTACTCAAAAAATGCTTGCTGAAGTCGGATGTGTTGGACCGAAAGGTGCAAATATCGCAGCCAAGCTGTAAACTACGACACAACGCATTCTGTTCTCTGGACTACTTAAGCCCTTTCAGTGTTTGGTAGTGGGAGATTGAGAATGAAGAAGAAGAAGAACCACGTACCTCTGTCGTGAAACCTGAGAGCGCTACCAATAGCCCAAATAAGACCCCCCCCCCCCCCCCACGGGTATGACTCTGGCAAACCGATTAACCGTATAAATAATAGGTTTTATGGATGGGCCGCTGAAATGGGGGTTGGGGGGGGGGGGAGGAACGTAGAGTGGAGAGGGTGGTTACTTTATTAACAATTTTGACATTCTGTCCTTGTCGTTCGTCACCTTCAACTTTCCGATAACATCGGTGTCGATTCTTTTCGCAAAACTTTATATTCATAATGATTTCTTCTCAAATATCTATACAAGAAAAGGCTATGTTAGCGTATCTTGCTCCTGTTTGATTGTCGTGTGTTTGTCTGCTTCAGTATATCTCTATTACTATTAAAAGGCCACAATGATCCTACAACGCGCTTCACACTCACTGAAAGGTCACGAACGAGCAAAGTTCGTAACTCTAGCCGCTAGCAAGATCTTCTCTAACTGATTACAAGCTTTGAAAAATGATCAGGACAGCCCGCTACCACTCTGTTTGCCCTTGTGGTCGCCTCGTCAGGTAAGCTCGAGTTTGTGCTATCCGGCAGTAGTGCGCACACTAGCATATCAACGCCTGGTAGTCTGGGATACTCCATCTAGATCTCAGTCATTCCTGAGAGACGAACAACTACGACATCTCCGGTCGTCTCCGACTGAAATCTGAGATCCCCAGCAAACAAAGGGGCTCCCGAGCAAGTTGTCAGTCCTTGCCCTTAGAAGTCTTCTCAGATCTCGGATCCCACCCACATTTTGAGATTTTAGGGGGCCGCCAAAACCTGAACAAGGCTCGACTGTATTGCGAGTAGACTGAACATGTCTTCCGTCATTTGAAGTCCTCAGCGAGGGTGTGATTGAACCTGTCGAGAACATAGTCAGGAAGACCCGTGTTTGACAGACATATCTGGGAGGAATACGACCAGGATCGCTTTGTCTTAATAGGAAGGCAACTCTGAATGATGAGTTCTCTTCTGGAACTGAAGTTTGCTTACACGCTTGAACGCACCGCGAAGAAATGTGAATTGAAGACAACGATGTATGTTAACAGCTGGAGGGAAGGAAATAGAGAGGGGGGGGGGGGGCAGCGCGCGCGAGAGAGAGAAGGGGGAGGGGACAAGAGAAAGATAGTAGAAAAACAAGCAGGAATTTCACGTGAATGCAGACATTCCAGTAGGAGTTAAATTGCTAAGGGGATAAGCACTGATAATTTGCACAGCGAGCTGTGGCACACTCTCTGAACAGACAGTGATGGCAGTCTATCTGAACAGACAGTGATGGCAGTCTATCTGAACAGACAGTGATGGCAGTCTATCTGAACAGACAGTGATGGCAGTCTATCTGAACAACCAGTGATGGCAGTCTATCTGAACAGACAGTGATGGCAGTCTATCTGAACAGACAGTGATGGAAGTCTATCTGAACAACCAGTGATGGCAGTCTTCTGAACAACCAGTGATGGCAGTCTATCTGAACAGACAGTGATGGCAGTCTATCTGAACAGCCAGTGATGGCAGCTTATCTGAACAGCCAGTGATGGCAGTCTATCTGAACAGCCAGTGATGGCAGTCTATCTATCTGAACAGCCAGTGATGGCAGTCTATCTATCTGAACAGCCAGTGATGGCAGCTTATCTGAACAGCCAGTGATGGCAGTCTATCTGAACAGCCAGTGATGGCAGCCTATCTATCTGAACAGCCAGTGATGGCAGTCTATCTGAACAGCCAGTGATGGCAGTCTATCTGAACAGCCAGTGATGGCAGCCTATCTGAAAAGCCAGCTATGGGAATCTACATGAATAGCCAGCTATGGAAACCCATCTGACAATGAACATGTCACACTATATTTAAGATTCCTCAATTTCTTCTGTGTTATTCGTTCTCAAACCCCTTTACCGAGCCCTGAAAAAGGCTGTCCAATTAGCAAAATGTAGTCCGGAGAACGGAATGTGTCGTGTCAAGTTTACAACTTGCTGCGATAATTGCACTTGTCGGTTCGACACATCGGACTTCGGCAGGTACTTTTGGGTACCGGGTTTGCCTTTCCTCCCCGATCCCTTCTTCTTAGCTAGTCTGCCCTATTGCAGCCGGTTAGCCAGGATCACTGCGTAAAGAAGGGCATTGAATGATCTAATTCGCTGGCCCTGACGCTAGCAGTCCGCTGTGGGTCGCTGATCGCGACAGCTCATGCACTGTTCAGCATCTTGGTCCGAATTCTCCGATTCAAAAAACAAAAATGACAACTGCAAATGAATCTGCGATTTTTGTTTCTGAAAATGTTTGTTAGACAAAGATAGTTAAAGTTGGTTCCATGGTAGTAACACTTGCATCGATTTTAGAACCTTCAGTTTACTAAGCGACAGCTTGTTTGAGTAGGGTGGCAGTTCCCTTCCTCGCTGAATTTTACTTCCTAAATCGTATACTAGGTACCTATTTACAGCTGGGTCAAATTTAGCGTGACGTTGGTTGGAGATGAATCCTGTACTTTTGCCATGAAAAGAAGTGCGTATTCGTGTCTAGGCAGTTACAGCAGTTGGGCGCAACCACCGTCTACTGTAGATGCAGGGCTTCTGACTCACGGGGGAAATTAATCTGAAACGTCACATTCCAAGGCTGACTAAATAAAAGAACATGCATGTGTGAACTATAATAGGCTCTTCTGGAAACAAAGATGGATATACAGTTGATTTAGGGCATGATTCTGTGAAAGGATAATTTTTAGCAGTGATTTGTTGTGTTTTATTTCTCTGTGTCGAGAATGGATTGATTATAAACCTTGGCACAAAATGAGTTCCGTTATTTAGTTGGCTGTAGAATGTGACGCTTAAAAAGGATTTCCTCTTGAGTCAGAAGGCCAGTTTGGGTTCCCTGTAAATTGTTAAGGAGCCATCGACAAGTTAACGAAACTTGGCCTCTGCCTCCGATCACATTAAAATAAAACACTGGTCTAAACTAGGAGTTGTAGATGATCTTCGTAACAATTTCAAATCTTCTTCTTCTTCCTCCTCTTCTTCTAGTTCGCCATGTTTTGTATTGTGTCTATCTCTGAAGTACAGTTCTCTGGATAAAGGAAGCTGCGATTGAGAGCGTTTCAATTATTTAGGCTCTCAAACAACTTTGAGTGGAGGTCCATGTGTTTACTCTACTTCTCCGCACGTACACGTGGATGATAAGGCCAGTATTAGTCTGGTGAGTGTCTACTTCAAGATTTCAAATGGGAATCTAAAAATGGAGAGCAACACTTCCTATATTCAATGATCGATCTCTCATTTCACGCTCGCTTCGTCAAACAATTTGTGTCACTGTTTTTGATGCTCCAATAACAGTGGTTTTCTTGTCTTGTTCCTTTACTGTATACATCATAATATTTTAATATTTCAAGTCAGATAAAACGTTGTTGCGTGCATGATAGCTTTGAATGGCATCAATAATTGTTGATGTTGGATGCATGTATTTCAAAATGTAAATGCGAAGGTAATTTTGTACCATTTGCTTTATTCACATCGTAAAATAGTATTTGAGTAAAATAGTATTTCAGTGCGATTTTCTAAATCAAATTATATTTTAGTGTAGTCTTTTAAATCAAATAATATGTGTGTATGGTCTTTTAAATAAAGTAATATGTTAGCGTGATTTTCTAATTAAATATTATAGTGTAGTTTTCAACAAAAAAATATATATTTTAGTATGGTCTTCTAAATCAAATAATATTTTAGTGTAGTTTTCTAAATCAAAACATATTTATGTGTTGCCTTTAAAAAAAATTATTTCATGAGGTCATCTAAAAAATCATATTCCACTGTAGGTATCCTAAAAAATATTTGTATCTTATTCTTCTTCTTCTTTAGTTCGCTTGGAGTATGTCTACATCTACCTTCTGCTGCAGCTCACATATAGGTCCATATAAGTTGCCCTTCCAGTGTTGCTCTTGGCCAGTATGTCCGCCTCAGTATCTCATACTCTGGACAGTCCTGAAGTACATGCTCCGCAGTCTGGAGTGCCTGTCCACACGTACACATACTTGAGCTGCCAATCCTAAATTGTGTGTACATGTGGCTGCGGAGTCGGTTGTGTCGCGCTCTAAGGCGCAGTATGACAATCTGCTCTTGCCTACGTATATTATAATAGTCATCTTGTATTTGTATTGGATGCTCTCTCATTGATTTAATCATCTTTTTTCTTTTGTTGGTATGTAACTGGTACATCTGGCTGCTCCTTGTAAATCTGGTTGCTCGTCTGCGGCACCTTCCCTCGCCAGTGTGTCAAATCTCTCATTTCTTGGTATTCCGCAGTGAGACGATATCCACTGCACCGTGATTCTGCGCTGGTTGCTCAATGTTGACAATAAAACTTGATTTGTATCTTATATGTATTTGAGTGATCCTAGACTAGACTTACCCTAATCTGTTTTTAGGAAACCTTGATTGCAGTCATCTGGTGTACGATTTTTACAGCAATCGCTTCTACAGGATGAAGTTGCCAGTACCATGCACGACCTTCTTTAGTCTCCTACCGGATGCGAGGAAGGAACCAGTGATCCTATTCAATTTGATCCGAGACCCACCTCGATACGTACAGTATCAAAGCTGAATGTGGCTGCCACCTAATGAGACCTTCACAAACTACCAGCTGCACTTTTCAGCTATCTCATATCAGCTTGTCCTACTTACTGACTTACCCTCGGGTGTGAGTATATATTGATATGTGTATATAAAATGCATTTGTGTGTAGCTGAGATGGTGAGAGAGAGAGAGAGAGAGAGAGAGAGAGAGAGAGAGAGAGAACGAGGGAGAACGAGGGAGGGAGTGATGAGAGAAGTTGATTGAGAGAGGAAGAATTCTCGTCATTAAATTTCATGACATGAAAATTTCGAAATGGGAAATTATATACACGAGAAGAGACAATGATACCTACGCCAGTCACCACGTAATTTATAATAATGATGATGATGACGCTGATGATGATGGAGAATGCACAATTATCAGTTCCGGATATTTTCGTTAAAGTCCGTGAGACAGACAGAAACATATTTCTACATTGACAAATGAATAAAATGACCTTCCACTAGATGTTATTGTCATTACAGCAAATTTAATAACAAGTAAAACAAGACCAGGGCATTCCAACTCCCAGAAGATAGAACTACCAAGTCTAACATTTTCCAAGCATCGAGATATGAGAAAATACTGTCTTTGAAGACCTGAAAGCTGTTGGCTTATTCCAGCACAAACGACGTATTTATGTTCACAAATGTGCAGTCATAAATTTAACAGATGTGCCTGGAGAATGGTGGCGTTGATGTATAGAAGAGAATGTGCGCTGCAGATAGGTACTGGACCGCTAACTGTAAACACATTTGTATGTTATTCCTGTCACTTCTGGTTTCTCAGTCTGCATTTTATTGTGGCGTGTTTATGGCTCGCTTGGTATGAAATTTGTCATGTCCTACATTCTGTTTGTGTGTGTATGTGTTTGATTTTATTAGCTGTCAGGTAAAGTGTTGAAACAGATCTTGTGGGCACGCACGCACACACACATACGCACGAACATACACACTAACACATACACACATGTATGTATATTTATTTGTATTTATATTTATATGTCTGATGTATATTTATATGTATGTATGTATATTTATATATATCTTTGTATATTTATATATATCTTTGTATATTTATATGTATGTATGTATATTTATATGTATGTATGCATATGTATATGTATGCATGTACATTTATATGTATGTATATTTATATATATATATATACGTATATTTATATGTATGTATGTATGTATGTATGTATATTTATATGTATGCATGTATATTTATATGTATGTATGTATATTTATATGTATGTTTGTATGTTTATATGAGTGTGTGTATGTGTATGTATGTAAGCAAATCAAGCGTAGTGGTATAGCACTCGCTTTTCACTGGAGTACTGCGGTGATCCACGCCCGTTACTATCTCGCTGAGTTGACCCTGCTGTAAATGGGCACATTACTCAATGTTAGAGAAGGACAAACAGCAGGTAATAACATGACCACACCAACTCACAAACAAGGTGTGGACATGTTCAACGAAGTTTCTAACACCACACTTAATTCTCGACAACAATGTCTGCTATGTAATTTCCTTTACTTTGACTATACAGTCCCGTTTGGTCTGATTAGATGCACAACCATCAGTTGCAGACCGATTATATGAGGTTCCGTATTGAAAAGGTTGTTTCGTCGCCTATTTCAGACCTAAAAATGGCCGAATATCTTTCTCACATGTAATATAATAGATAACAGTTTGCCTTTTTTTTTTTTAGTGTAAACTATATTTGTAAGTGCTCAATTACCAAAACCAAAAACCTTACAAACCGAAAATGTTTCTGAAAGACCATATTTTATATATATATATATATGTGTGTGTGTGTGTGTGTGTGTGTGTGTGTATGCTCAAATCAACCAGGAACTTTTTGTTCTAGTTCTACCTGAATGGGTTATAGCGTACTGAAACTACTACCTTAGTTAGGGGAACTTGTGTTCTATTTCTGCTAGGTGGCCCACTGGCATTGGCAAGTTACGTGACAGATAAACACAAATGGCGAACAACACTGAGTGTTTGCATGGACCAACGTGTTGAAATGAAGTTTCTCGTGAAAGAATGAGTGAAACCTGTGAAAAATTACAGAAGACTGCAATCACAATACGGTGATGAGACACTCAGCCGCAATAAGACAATTGAATGGTGTAAACGTTTAAGAGAAGACTGTCATGCGGGAGGGATGATCCCGACCGTGCTGCTCTCAACCCACCAGTCATTTCTGTTCAAATCAAGTTTGTGAAAAACCTTATCCTGGAAAAATCGACGCATAACCTGTTGCGAAATTGTACAAGAGGCAAGTCTTTCTCTGGGTAGGGTGAACACTATTATTCACAAGAGGCAAGTCTTTCTCTGGGTAGGGTGAACACTATTATTCACAAGAGGCAAGTCTTTCTCTGGGTAGGGTGAACACTATTATTCACAAGAGGCAAGTCTTTCTCTGGGTAGGGTGAACACTATTATTCACAAGAGGCAAGTCTTTCTCTGGGTAGGGTGAACACTATTATTCACAAGAGGCAAGTCTTTCTCTGGGTAGGGTGAACACTATTATTCACAAGAGGCAAGTCTTTCTCTGGGTAGGGTGAACACTATTATTCACAAGAGGCAAGTCTTTCTCTGGGTAGGGTGAACACTATTATTCACAAGAGGCAAGTCTTTCTCTGGGTAGGGTGAACACTATTATTCATGAACATTTGCATTTTTGGAAGGTTAGTGCATGTTGGGTGCCAAGACAGCTTTCCACTTTTGACCGGCAGAGAAGAGTTCAAGCCTGCACTGAATTGAAGGAAAGTTTAGACATGAAAGGGCATGACTTTTTGGATCGCTTCATGTGACGAATCCTGGGCGCACCATTATACTAATGAATCGAAACGAACATCCAAGTGGCTACCCCACTATGTGCCATCTGCAACAACTCGCCTGCGAAGTATTGTCACATCCACATTTACAGTCCAGACCTGGCTCCAAGCGAATTACAATTGTGTAACCACTAAAGAATTCCTGGGAGGTCAGCACTTCAGCACTGACAACGAAGTGAAACAAGCTTCCTGGATTGGTCAGACAGACTGACAAAACTTTGTGCTCTAAAGATTTTCAAGCATTACTTAAACGCTGGAATAAGTGCATAGATGTTGCTTGAGATTATATATTAAAAAAATAAATGACATTTTGACTGATTGAAAATTAGTTTTTTCTCTCTACAAAAATAAGTCCCTATTTCACTGGCACGACACTCGTGTGTGCATATATATATATATATATATATATATATATATATATATATATATATATATATATATATACAAGGCATATTCAAATAAAACCGGACGAAACTGCAACATGTCAACATACGTACGTTCTGTATGACGTCACTTCTGGTGTAAACAGCACATACCAACAGTCAAGTTTGCAAAATGTCATTATCTTCCGTTGAAAACATGGCCGGTGTGATGGGGAATCCGTCTAGAGTTGATCAGCGAACGGTGATTCGGTTTCTAACAGCTGAAGGATGTCGACCAGTTGGCATTTATCGCAGAATGCATGCAGTGTACTGTGATAAAAGTGTGTCGAAGACAACAGTGAAGACCTGGACAACGATGTTTAAAGAAGGACGTGAGTTAACGAAAGATCTTCCGAGACCAGGTCAGGCGCATACTGTTGTGTTAACTCACGTCCTTCTTTAAAGATGGCGCCGTAAATGGCTGTGGGTCTACATTGCTCTACTGTTTTGGTTCATTGTGGATGCCGCCAGACCACGGATTTGTCTAGAATTCACACTAGTCGACGATTTACACTTGTGTTCACGGAAACGTGTTCTTTTCCGTTTGGACTGGTAAATTCGTTCGTTTTTTTTGGTGATTTTTACCGTCAGCTATCAAAAGACGAAAGATGGCCTGGTGTGGGCACGTCGCGAGGTCCAACGGAGTTACCAACTCAATATTCTTTGGTTCCGTACCGGGACAGAGAGGGCGAGGACGTCCAAGGAAGAGATAAGTGGGCAACATCACTGAGTGGTCAGGCCTTCGTCCCGGTGAGATACGACAGGCGGCGACAGACAGAGGGATGGCGTGGGATTTTGGGAGTGTCTTCATGTGTGCCCCAACGACCTGATGGGTGACGGGATAAACTGAACTGAACCGTCAGATTATCCTGGTCTGGACATCGGCTATATGAATGACACTACGCTTAAACCTGTGTCGTATTTCACGGCCTAGTTCACACGGCAGAACTTCACGAAATTATGAACTATTATGAACTGAATACTACCAGGGAGAGATGCCAGTCTCACTCACACGCTGAATGATGTCCCTACGACCTATTGTGGTTATGGAAAAGGCACGACACACAACGTTAGATGTCATCCCGGCACCGCTGCATTGCGGGATATCTGTTTACTCGAAAGGCTTCGGGAGTAAACCCTGAGGAAAAATGTTCATCCTGTGCTATCTCCAGTCGTCTCGATAAATATCTTGCCACTGGCCAAGGGTAGCTCAGGACCAGAGAGTGAATTTGACATAAGGCGCAGCTACTTTCTCACTTTAATCAAAATAAACCCGCATGTAACCCATTTCAGCGGACACAGCAAGAGAAAATATTGTCCACACAGCAAAGAGAGTGGTCTTCCTCACATGCGATGGACGAACATCAATAAATATATATATATATATATATATATATATATATATATATATATATATATATATATATATATATATATATATATATATATATATATATATATACACACGAGTATGTATAAAAAACGCTGCTGACACTTTTTGCCGGTTGTTTTTTCTACTCTAGCTGCTACATCGCCTGATGTGGATTAAGAAACACTAATTTTAACAATAATAATTATTATTTACCCATCACAAGCGATGATGGCGCCATTTTCATAAAGTTTTGTTCGTGATTATATAATTATATAACTTGCACTGCATTTGGATTACCGTGAGGAAGAAACTGTGGTGGTTATTAACTTCACTCTCTGGTCCCGAGTTACCTTCAACTAGGGGCAAGACATAATTCAAGATGACTGGACGAAACTCAGGATGCAGACGCAGTTGTACTACCTTCCTTGAGACCAGAATTCGCTTGGAACTTGCGGAATTCGCTCCCCCATCGTTTCTGTGCATCAATGTGATTGTAGAACACCCTACCTCTCGACAACATCACTTACCGTGTGAGCGATGTGGCATGGACATGCTGCTAACCGGGCAGGGCCCAATCTATCCAAGGTGATGTGTCATGGACATGCTGCTAACCTGACATCGCCCAATCTATCCAAGGTGATGTGCCATTGACATGCTGCTAACCTGACAGGGCCCAATCTATCCAAGGTGATGTGTCATGGACATGCTGCTGAACTGACAGGGCCCAATCTATCCAAGGCGATGTGTCATGGACATGCTGCTAACCTGACAGTGCCCAATCTATCCAAGGTGATGTGTCATGGACATGCTGGTAACCGGTTACGGCCCAATCTCTCCAAGGCGATGTGTCATGGACATGCTGGTAACCGGACAGGGCCCAATCTCTCCAAGGCGATGTATCATGGACATGATGCTAACCGGACAGGGCCCAATCTCTCCAAGGCGATGAATCATGGACATGCTGCTAACCTGACAGGGCGCAATCTCTCCAAGGCGATGTATTAGTCTGTTATTATTGGCCCGTGTGTACATTTCCCAGTCACAACAAAACCGACACTGTCAGCAAGCAGCTCGAAGGACGTCAATCTCGTGAAGTTCAGCCGTGTGCACTGGGCCGTGGAAATACGACACAGGGTAACCGAAATACTATTGCAAATAGTCGATGACCATGCCAGGATAAGCGAACTTTAAAACCACCACAAAATGAACGAACTAACTAATCCAAATGGAAAACCACAACCCGTTTCCGTGGACACAAGTGTCAAACATCAATTAATGTCAATTCCAGTCAAATCCGTGGGCTGGTCGCATCAACAATGGACTAAAACACGAGAACAAGACTATACCTCGGCTGGTTAGGCGCCATCTTGGGGCGGCTTATCATGCATAGTCATAGCTTGCGTGCGGTGAGGGTAGCAGTTCCCTTCCATGCTGCCTTTTCCTTCCATACAATAAGTCAGGGGCGTATTTACAGCTGCGTCATTTGGAGCGTGCCAGTAGCGTGAGTTGAACACTATACCTTTGCAATATATATAGATATTTTTCTTTCTTGAAAAGAATAAGTTATCCATAGAACCGACTTCCTTTCACCGGCGCGTTCCCTTGTGCTCAGTTCCTCTTATTCCCGAAAGTACTGACGATAGAGCTTCAAATCTGTAGCTTCCGGAGCGGAACTCAAATTATTCCCGTACTTCGCCAGAAACCCACTTTCAGTTAAGTGCACTGGAAGAAAAGTCATACCATGAAAAAACCCACGTTATGACTGTGAAATTAGGTATAATGAGATTCGAATCTGTTTCGTTGGGATTCTAAACCAAGCGTTTAACACCCCACAGCCACCGAATGTCATGTGTATACACATGAGTGTCATCGGACCAGGAAGATGAGGGAAGAATAATAGCAATGCAGCCTGCCAGGCATGTCACAAGAAGAAACTAACGAGAGTTGTTCATGGTGCTGGCTAGTACATCATACAGAAGCTTTAAGCCATAAAAACTAACATTTATTGGTAGGTCAACATTCAATGACATGACGTGCATTTTTTAATCACTAATGCTCCACGGGGATCTGAAATGGTTTTGCTTGATTTATTTAGTGCACGTATTCGTTACCTCATAATACCTTTGAAGATCCGTATATTTTACTAGTGTTAGCAATGTTATCTAGAAACCTTATTTGAGTACAAAAGCGTAAATGTACAAATAATTTGTTAAGACAACATCTACATTTAACAGTTGTGTTTTATGTAACAATGTACATTTAACAAGTGTACATCCGTTTTATGTAACAATGTACATTCAACAAGTGTACATCCGTTTTGTGTAACAATGTACATTCAACAAGTGTACATCCGTTTTATGTAACAATGTACATTCAACAAGTGTACATCCGTTTTATGTAACAATGTACATTCAACAAGTGTACATCCGTTTTATGTAACAATGTACATTCAATAAGTGTACATCCGTGTTATGTAACAATGTACATTTAACACACACGTCCGTTTCATGTAACAATGTACATTTAACAGACACGCGTCCGTTTTATGTAACAATGTACATTTAACAGACACGTTCGTTTCATGTAACAATGTACATTTAACAGACACGTCCGTTTCATGTAACAATGTACATTTAACAGACACGTCCGTTTTATGTAACAATGTACATTTAACAGACACGTCCGTCTTATGTAACAATGTACATTTAACAGACACGTCCATCTTATGTAACAATGTACATTTAACAGACACGTCCGTTTCATGTAACAATGTACATTTAACAGACACGTCCGTTTTATGTAACAATGTACGTTTAACAGACACGTCCGTGTCATGTAACAATGTACATTTAACAGACACGTCCGTTTCATGTAATAATGTACATTTAACAGACACGTCCGTTTCATGTAACAATGTACATTTAACAGACACGTCCGTTTCATGTAACAATGTACTTTTAACAGACACGTCCGTTTCATGTAACAATGTACATTTAACAGACACGTCCGTTTCATGTAACAATGTACATTTAACAGACACGTCCGTTTCATGTAACAATGTATATTTAACAGACACGTCCGTTTCATGTAACAATGTACATTTAACAGACACGTCCGTTTCATGTAACAATGTACATTTAACAGACACGTCCGTTTTATGTAACAATGTACATTTAACAGACACGTCCGTCTTATGTAACAATTGCATGTGAACTTTGTATTGCTACCGTTGCTAGAGAGACTTTGCTCGTGTCTCTCATAAACTGTATTCTCGTCAGTCTTGTCAAGAAATTTGCTGTAATGCTTTACTTCAAATGAGGCTCTGATGAGATAGAGTTGACTACACCTTTCTTCAGCATTTCAAGAAGTGTGGTGCCAGAACAGACAATAAAAACAACAACAGCATGTGCTTGCTCTACTTTTTCTCACAACCCTCCTCTGGTTTGTTATTTAAGGATTTCTTTCATAATCTGTTATTTAGGAAGCTATTTATTTTCTTGTTTCATCGGCAATCTCTTGTTAACGGTGCTCTTATTTGCTTGTTTGTTGAATATCCTTACCCAAGAAAAGCTTCTTTGTTATGTTGTTACAATGTCTACGTTTCAACTGTGTTAGATAGCACCTTTTTTATTATTGTAAAGATGATATTTTGGTTTCCGTTTTGTTTTCTGGACGATGTGCTATACTGACACAAATATTAGTGAATCTGACACGTTGTTTGACATGTCTACATCTCTAGTCCCACTGAAGCCACCATGCTGTGTCTTGGCCACAATAGCTTTCTTCAAAACCGATCATAGTAATCGGTCTTGAAGATCCGACAACCGTTTATTTTCGAAACATGCAATTTCACAGTTGCAGATTAATGCTTCTGTTTGTTTTATTTTTTCTCAACTAACACGGGGCATCAGTCGATGTCTGATACTCCGTGCAAGAAAGAACGCAAGAAATAAACAGAGTTTGTACGAGATGCATCTACAAGTTGTCACATGGCATGGCCCCTCAACCACTCAACCAGTCAAGACCATTATTTGCATATTGTGGAAAGTTCAGATAAATTGCCTAGTCTCTCAGTAGGGACGTAATTTAGGCAAATATGTGCTGCATTGAAACCCACAAAGGAGAAAAAGAATGAGGTGGTTATATACCATTTGAAGAGGAATGGTAAATAAAACGACAAGGGCAACTCAATCTCATTGATAGTTTAAAAAATTGCACAATATAGGAAATAGGAGTTTATCTTTGCAGCCATGTGTTATAAGGAAAACTCGTTTGACTCGATTAATGTTAGGGATGAATAGAGTAAGCTCAGTGTAACTCTCTTTGCATGTCATAAACAGCGACAAGCGATGCATGTGCTTGGGACTGACGACCTCCCCATGTAAAGAAACACATTACAATAAGCGACATAAGAATGTTACATACAAGCTTCTTGTGAAGTGACCTGCAGCAGGTAAAACCTATGTTTCACCCACACTGCGATTCAAGGACGTATGCAAGACAGTCATGCCAATTCTGGCTGCAGAGGAAAGATAAAGAATGAAGAGATCAAGGAACAGCCAGGCAAGTCACTTTCCTCAGTATGGTTGTATGATCTATGGCAGGGACTGCACTCGCGGATCGGCCTTTACAGCCATAGCAGACAGTGAAATACAGGAGGCAGAGCTGGACAAAACTCACAGGGCGCCACGCGCATGCTCTATAGAGACAGAGCTGAACAAAACTCACAGGGCGCCTCGCGCATGGTCTATAGAGACAGAGCTGAATAAAACTCACAGGGCGCCTCGCGCATGCTCTATAGAGACAGAGCTGAACAAAACTCACAGGCCGCCTCGCGCATGGTCTATAGAGACAGAGCTGAATAAAACTCACAGGGCGCCTCGCGCATGCTCTATAGAGACAGAGCTGAACAAAACTCACAGGCCGCCTCGCGCATGGTCTATAGAGACTGAGACGCCTATGGTGATGAATAGGAGGTCAACTGCAGTGGTGACCTACGCTTTACATTGATGCAAGTCAAAGAATGAATGCATGCTAAGAAGGCAGTGGGCCTCTCTTCTGAGCAACTCTGGTGTACATGGTGTCACATGGATCTACTACCTGGGACATGCAGACGTCCGGGTCAACGAAAGAGCTGATTCAGTGGTGGGACGAGCTGGGGTGAACGACGTGGTGTGACGAGAGACAGGGTTGAGTTGATAACGGCAGTCATTGACAGTCTACAGAACACTGAAGAGACAGAAAGTCGTGAGAATGCATATGTGCAGAGGATGATAGATTTAGCAGTGACTAAAGAAGAGGGGACAGAGATTGTCCTGTCTGGAAAGATCCGAAGAACACGATTTTTTTGGGATTTTTTTTGCTTAGATGTTTGCCTCACTAGTTTCTACTGGCGGAGGCGCGCCATTTTCCACCCCAGACCGTAGTCCATTGGGCGATATCAGGACGCATAAACCAGTGATTGGATGCATGTGTGCGTCTGCATGTACCTATGTTAGGTTTGTGCGCCCTCAGAAGCTAGCCCAACCAAAGTGCAATGGAAGGGCCTCACCATGAGGGCGCGTGGGAAAGTTGTGCAAGAATTTAAACACCTGACTGGGACTTTATATATACGCTTGGCTGGCTCCTTGGGTGGAGAACGGAGCACTTACGGGAATGTCCCCTGTGTGGTGATGTTGGTTCATGGAATCAGGAATCGAGAAACGAATGAATGATGAATAAACATAATTATTATCCTTCATAGTCGAAGGTGTGTAATCAGAAAGTAGCTTATATTATCAATAGGGAAATTATAATTAAAGTGTCTAATGATTTACCTTTGTAAATTGATGGTGAATCTGTCCGTTTTTTATGGATTTTTTTTCGTTGGTGTGTAGTTGCTATTTTTACATCCTGAGCGTAATGAAGAAAGTCACCCTGTATCTGCCACTACGTAGAGCGATGGAAAGCTTATCAGCAGGTTCACGACTTTAGAAATCATAGTATTGATCCATACCTCATTGGATCGGTAGGTGTAACACAACCTTTCGAAGTACACGACGCTGATGTGAGATAGGGTCAAGGTCAATATTTTTCACTTCCTTCTGACGTGGGGTGTGACTTTCGCTAGTCTGTTACACGTAAACTTCATGAGAGCGGCGTTCTTCGTGACGTGAGATGAGTTCTTGGTAAGTATGTTTTACGTTCCTAAGAAGTGAGATTTGGCCTTGTGAGTATGTTTCACCTAACACTGATACAAGATGACGTAATGGCAAGAATATTTAATCTGTTTCTGAAACGGGATGAGGACGTGGGGAGTATGTTTCATCTATCCCTGACGTCAAGTTGGTCTTGGTCAGCGTCCCGCCCCTGACGCTAGGCTTTGCACCACTTGCTTCTATTAGACGTGCTATCAGCCTTCCTTTTGCTCCTAGCGAAGCCTGGGTCACCACTGTGAAAAGTTTCTTACTGGAAATATGCGTCAGAATACTGTGCACTCCAGCGGTTTCCACATCTATGTTCTACATAATGAAGTTGCTAGTCCTATTTTCAACACTTGTAATTGCCTTTTACGACATAAACGGAGATGCACTGAAGTAGTTTTTCCTAGTCAGTTAGGGTCCCTTATGTCAAATTTGTAGATCTTTACATGTAAGTCTCAAAACAGAATTAAAACTTGTAGAAAAACCAGTTCCCGAGATTAACGAGAACCCATTATGTCTCATAGAGACGCTATACGAGAAGATACGAACGACGCGATCTCTCCAAAGCGACGTTGCGATGGGCGTAAGGTTCTGACAAATCCTGAACTTAACTGGAATACACCGAGTTTACCTCACGACCTGACAGAAGAGATCGTTCACGCAGACATGAAATAGAGGAGTTGTCGTTGTTGAGCAATTTCATTGGTCTCATTTGGCGAGAAAATATAGGGGGGATACTCGAGCTGTGTCTGCGTCACAACATGTCTGCCTGGACATTAAAAAGAGGACAAGCAACGTACAAATAGCGGTCGGTGGAGCAGAAGAAAACACTACCTTACAGTTCACAAGATCATCCGATATGTACAGAAAAGCCAAAGACAGCAAAATGAAATACCACACAACAATTCCCGTCTGTGTAAGCTACAAACAGGAACCACATCTTGAAAGTGAAGACACAGGGTACATTCGGTGCGGCACTTTACCTAGCTTGATTAAACACCCCACAGAATCTCTAACAGAAAGTGACAAGACTTGTCAAACAAACGAGAGCTAGTTACGCGGTCAAGTTTCGCGCGCTTCCACCAGAAAACGTATATTTATTTTGTGAAATCCTATATAGTAAAGAGCTTTTGTCGTATATTTGTCCTGGACAAACTATCTGACCTACAATTATTATTAAGGTCAATCTAGCGGCCAATTAGAAAATGACTATAAGCAGCTATATATTTATTATTAGAGCTCATTCTGCTTTGTCTTGACATGGATATATCCGGATTGTTGCACGGATATGATATCGTGATTAATTGGAAATATGATATTACTTGTGCTTGATATGTGTAAGATACACGCTGAAACGAGACAACATACTCTCACGACAAAATAACGAGTCACCTTGTATCTTGAACTATCAACGCGTCTGTGTTGGATGAAAATAGCTACACATATTACAGGAGCCACCCACACACAAAACACGGTATATCATTGCAGGGGTTATCTTTGATATCTTTAGCTGGCAGAGGGGTTAGAGCTTTGTCTACAGTCAACATACCAGGTTCGAGTCACGTCGATCCAGTTTGAAGACCGGGCAATCGTGGGTTTTGCCTTGGTATAATCGCTTCTTCTAGTCCATGCAACTGTAGACGAGTACCTGAACGGGAGCTACGAATATCGTGTTCTACCATCGAAAATTTCATAGCTCGAAAAGCCGTGAGGGTCCAGCGAAGACATATCGTGTTCAATGTGATCGTTACTTTTCCGCTAGCGAATCTTTAGTCTCGTTTTAACTCTGTATGTGCGCACATAACATGTCGAAGCTGATGTAAACAACGACTAATGAGGGTTGGGCATGCAATCTGTTACGTCATTCTGTAAAAACTGTAAGCCATCTGAAAAACAAGTTCACTCGAAAGAAACCCTGAAATAATATAAACAAAATTTAACGTGTTATTGAACACCGAGACCATTTGTAACCAAATTGGTCAATCATTGATAATCGTTGCTATTGTTGAATGTACACAATAAGTACTCTTTTTGTGAGCCATGAGAAGAGCGTTAAGTGGCGGTTTGTAGCAGGTTTCCTCACATCCCGAGCACGTTGATGAAGGTGAACCATGGCCCTTCTTCAGTTTCCTCACATCCCGAGCACGTTGATGAAGGTTAACCATGGCCCTTCTTCAGTTTCCTCACATCCCGAGCACGTTGATGAAGGTTAACCATGGCCCTTCTTCAGTTTCCTCACATCCCGAGCACGTTGATAAAGGTGAACCATGGCCCTTCTTCAGTTTCCTCACATCCCGAGCACGTTGATGAAGGTGAACCATGGCCCTTCTTCAGTTTCCTCACATCCCGAGCACGTTGATGAAGGTGAACCATGGCCCTTCTTCAGTTTCCTCACATCCCGAGCACGTTGATGAAGGTGAACCATGGCCCTTCTTCAGTTTCCTCACATCCCGAGCACGTTGATGAAGGTGAACCATGGCCCTTCTTCAGTTTCCTCACATCCCGAGCACGTTGATGAAGGTGAACCATGACCCTTCTTCAGATTGTTTAATCGACAATGGATACAGCATTTTTGGCAATAAATGTAAAGAATAAGGTGGATAAGGAAGGTTGTGTATGGTGTTGGCACTTTCAAGATATAAAACAAATGACTGCACCGGCAATTACTGCAGAAGCAACAAAAGTACTTTGATGCATGTTACTTCCCACGGAGCTCACATCAATGGTGCTTCGTGAAAACCCTGGCAAATATTCTCAAATCTATAGTGGTACTTGCATCATATGGCATCACTGCCATCCTACATTGGATACCAGACGACACATGCATCAGAGGCAAAAACACTGCTGATTAACGTGGCAAAGCAGGAGCAAACAAGTCACAACCCACCATCCCCTTCCAACCAAAGAACTAAAAACACAGTCTACAACAACTGTAGATAGCAATGGATGGATCGATGGTTTACATGTATGACCGGAGGAGTTCTGTATGCAGACATGTCTCAGTCCAATCCAAGAGAAAGTATCAACAATGGATGGATCGATGGTTTACATGTATGACCGGAGGAGTTCTGTATGCAGACATGTCTCAGTCCAATCCAAGAGATAGTATCAACAATGGATGGATCGATGGTTTACATGTATGACCGGAAGAGTTCTGTATGCAGACATGTCTCAGTCCAATCCAAGAGAAAGTATCAACAATGGATGGATCGATGGTTTACATGTATGACTGGAGGAGTTATGTATGCAGACATGTCTCAGTCCAATCTCAAAGATAATATCAACAATTTGAGCATAAGAGATGAAAGCACAACTTTCAGACTACGAAAAAGACACGTGTCGTTAGACAAACACAAACACAGAGTGGTCGCAGACCAAACTGCAACCACTACGTTTGTGAAGAACAAACAGTCAAACAGAACCTACTGGATTGTCCATCATTGACAATCTAGCAGCACCAACCCTCCCCATCACCAACACGCTGTAACGAGACACACAACTTCGGAAAAAAGCATGTACATTCCACTACCTGGCGCAGGGAACAGAATGAAAACTCGTTATTCTGGGGATCGGAAAAATCAGTCAGCTTTGTAGAAACTGTTTGTTTTCTGGTGTGCTGTTATTACCTTCTAAATTGTTACGTTCTCTCTTGTTGTCTAAATGTGCTGTGTGCCATGTGTCGTTGGGTACAGAGAATCTCATCTTAGCAAGCAATGCTTTTTATTTATCCAAATATTTGGCAAAAGTGAATTATGTTACAAATTCCGTTGAACTACACCAACAAAGAATAGATAAATGGAAAGTCCTAAGGGAACCCAGAGAAGAAACCAAAGCAGCAGAATCCATTTGGGCAGGTTTAAGGAAAACAACATAATTAAGATAAGCAATTACAAACGCAGAAATAGAAGTATGTTAATTTTCATCATACTGAATGTAAATGTTATAATATGTTTATTTATCTGACTAAATTATTTAACGTGAAAGTAATAGAAGCATTAAATCAAGTCGTTCGGCTACTTCAAAGAAAATGTGTTGAGATAATTTACATTAGAACTAGTGACTAACATCGAGCATTATCAGTATGCATTACAAGTTGGTCATAATGTGATAGCGATATCGTGCCGCCTGAAAGACTTCAGCTACATCAAATATTGCTACAAACAATGATCACAGTTGACATGTCCATATTGATATGCACTTCAGCTGGGAACAGAAATAATTGAACTTATCATCCACCGGTATCATAATGTCGCATGATTAACCACTTTACGATTCAGTAAGGATGGGAGATAAAATAGACCTAAATATGATAACTGTTTTTTTACTTTTCTAGGACGGCGCATCATTGACATTTGATAATAATCACCGGCGTGCTCTAAGTTATTGGTGGCGATATTATCAGCATAATGATCGCCTCCCCTTGGAGAAACGAGTAGATTTGAATGATCATCCTGTTACTATCCAACTGTGTCCAGGGGCTAATATCTACACTAAGAAAGCTCATCACCAACTGTCTTTGATCTTGGTCACGCTTTAAAACCAGCAGCTGCTTGAATATTCAAAATGTGTCAACTTCCATATTCATGAGCCATTCATCTGGACTGATAACATCGGTCCCATGGCGTGGCCACCTCTTCAGAGGGAAAAGACCTTTATGAATTTGGTCTATCTCGGGTTACATAGACTGATTTAACCGAGCCCCAGGGTTTGGAGCCAACGTCATTTGCCGTTCGTCGGATGAGTGGGTTGACATAGTGATTCAACGTGTCAAGATGTCTCTGAGAGAAACACAGGCGATCGCCAACCAACAAACAAAGGAAAATAGAACAATCACCAGAAGCCGACATTTGTGTTGTGTACAAACCTATACACTGACACTAGTACATGAATAAATCAAATATTATTCGTATGTGGAATAAATGATGCTGTGGAATAAATGATGCTGAGAGGAGAAATAAGTGGGGTTGGGTGGGTTATACTTTCCAACATTTTGTGACGACTGGGGTGACGAGCGATGAGGACACATCTGTTGAAGAAATGTCACTTTACACAATTAGTATTACTATCGCCTTCTACTTTACAATATTATTAGGCTATCATGTTATTAATTGTCTTATCTGCTATTTGCTACCATTGTCTACATGATCAGTCATAGGTGGGCTAATTATCACACTCTCAAGGTCACAGTGTGAAATGTTGGAACATATCAATATAATCAACGGAAAGCATACATTAGACTATAACAAGGTTTTCAAAATAGCCACGAGTACGCTGCAAACAGCGGTTGCTTTTGTGAATTGAATTCTTAACAGTTTTAATTTTCCAGTCCAGTAATCCAGTAGTACGATTGCTTTCAAACGGGACTAAGGTGGTCGGAATTGGGACTGATGACCGCGTTATGCTCAACAAAGTGATAGAAAAACTTCTGCTAAACGACAAAGTTAAAGAGAATCTACTGGTCAAAGACAAAGTGATAGAGGGACTACTGGTGCGAGACAAATTGATTGAGAAACTATTGGTGAGAGACAAAGTGATAGAGGGACTACTTGTGCGAGACAAATTGATTGAGAAACTACTGGGGAGAGACAAAGTGATAGAGAAACTACTGGTCAAGGACAAAGTGATAGAGAAACTACCGGTGAGAGACAAAGTGATTGAGAAACTTCTGGTCAAAGACAAAGTGATAGAGAAACTTCTGATCAAAGACAAAGTGATAGAGAAACTTCTGATCAAAGACAAAGTGATAGAGAAACTTCTGGTCAAAGACAAAGTGATAGAGAAACTACCGGTGAGAGACAAAGTGATTGAGAAACTTCTGGTCAAAGACAAAGTGATAGAGAAACTTTTGATCAAAGACAAAGTGATAGAGAAACTTCTGATCAAAGACAAAGTGATAGAGAAACTTCTGGTCAAAGACAAAGTGATAGAGAAAGAACTGCCCAAGACAAATGGATAGATAAACTTCTGGTCAAAGACAAAGTGATAGAGAAACTTCTGATCAAAGACAAAGTGATAGTGAAACTTCTGGTCAAAGACAAAGTGATAGAGAAACAACTGCCCAAACACAAAGTGATAGAGAAACTTCTTATCAAAGACAAAGTGATAGTGAAACTTCTGGTCAAAGACAAAGTGATAGAGAAACAACTGCCCAAACACAAAGTGATAGAGAAACTTCTTATCAAAGACAAAGTGATAGTGAAACTTCTGGTCAAAGACAAAGTGATAGAGAAACAACTGCCCAAAGACAAAGTGATAGAGAAACAACTGCCCAAAGACAAAGTGATGGAGAAAACTACCCAAGAAAAAGGGATAGAGAAGCTACTGCTCAATGAGTACATACATGCTATGGCATATGTTTCCTGATGAGCTTACACATTCTCGTTACAAGCCTTAGAGGAAGGGTGATTAATCACTTCGAAAGAACTTGAAAAGATTACAAAACTGCAATCCATGACCGATAGAAGAGACTGCAGAGCCTAGCTGCAGTCAGAGAAACTCCGAAGACTGACTGACCATCCAATGCACCAGAGACTAAACAATTTGGGAAATGGGAAACTAAAGCGGAGAAACTTTCCAGAAATAGCCAAAGCAAAGATGCACGAAGATCCCATAAACGCACTAACAACACCAAAACCCATCACTACTGTACGAAAACCTACCTGGAGGCAGGATATATTTCCAGAGGTGGTAGAAAATATACCAGGTATTGGAAACAAAAACTGCTAGACTGAAAAAGAAAGGAGAGATACTACCCTAAGCTTTATATCGAAAAACTACCCAAGCATGGACTGGACCCATGCATACACCGACGGTTCTGTAACAAACACTACACAGAACGGAGGGGCAGGAGCATTTATGAACCTACCAAATGGCAGAAAAATAACACTGTCATTCGCTACTGGTAAGTACACAAGCAATTTCAGAGCGGAGGCAGAGGCACTGAGGGCGGCAGTGGAAGAAATCGTGACACACAAAGAAAATGAAAGCTATATAGTCCTGCTTACAGATGCTCTCGCCGTAGTCACAGCGCTAAAAAGCCAGAAAAACACTGAGCTTAATGACTTAAGAGCAGCACTCTGCAAACTGTGCCAGCAGTCCGCACCAAAAAGAGTAGTGGTACAGTGGGTCCCATCACACTGCAACATCCAAGGCAACGAGGAGGCAGACAGACTGGCAAAAGAAGGTGCAAGACTACCACAAACAGATACTAGTATGACGTACGAAGAGTCAAAACGGCTTATCAAAGCCAGATACATGACCAAATAGGAAACCGAACATACTGGTTACACCAAAAACGATACCTATTAAAAGTTGAACCGAAGAGAGCAGGTCGTTGTCTTCAGACTTCGCACTGGCCACAATAGACTGAGGCACCACCTATTTAACAAATTGAAGATAGGTGGAACCGACGAATGCCCGTGCGGTACCGGTAAAATGACCGCTGAACATCTGCTGCAGAACTGCCCGACATACGAGGATCAGAGAGAGCAGATGTGGACATCACCAGTGGAACTGCAAGACAAGCTCTATGGCAGTATCGACAGCCTCAGGATGATCGCCGCTTTTTTCGAAAAAATAATGGTTACTGTCTGACTGCGTACGAAGAAGAAGAAGAAGAAGAAGAAGAATCACTTCGAAGATCCTCGATTCCCAAGAAATAACAGCACGAGGGGAAAGAGACGGGAGCATAGCGTCGTATAGGAACGCTACACTTAAGACTGAAATTTAAAATAAACAGCACATCTAGATAAAACAAATACTTATCAATAGTGACGCATTCAACATGGCCGGTGTTTGTTTAAAATCTCCATCCGGGACAAATAAGAACGCAAATTGATACACGCAACGTGACGTGATTCCAATTATACAAACATAGTACACACTTCACATATGTTTACGTGGATAAAAGTGTTTGCTAATTTCTTTTGATATTAGCAGCATGAAATACCAGGTCCCTGGACGAATGAGTTTCTCGTCTGGTTTATGTAACGAACGTAATCTAAGTGCATCTTGGGATTTATGGCTTGCATCATCTGATGGTTTCTACACAGCCATGTTGTGTTTTATTTGTTCTTGTTCTTCAAATTTGTATCGCATTATATTTTATTTAGCTTTGCTTAACTTATGTTACGATATGTGCCGTATGTTTTAGTTGTTGTTTATCGGTGGACATACGAAGATTGCGTCAGTGTAGGGAAGTGCCAGAGTTGGTTGAGTGTTGGTGTTTTCTTGACAAGCTCCATTAGCTTTTCATTTTTTCATTAGAGTCTGTATAGGAACTGCAACTGAGGAAGACATGTGCTTTTGTCCGGCAGGCATTGGGCTGCCAACCGCACTAGCCCACAACTAAAGGGATTATATAATCAACACTATGATTATTGTTATAACGACAATTTTTCTAGCAGCTGTTTACAGTGGTTCTTCTTACATCCCGGGTCGTGTTGAAGAATGTGAACATAAGTTACTCCTTGCTGCAGCACAATATCAGGTTTGTAAGTTTACTTTCTAATACGGGTATCACAATATCAAACCCCACCTCGTTGGTCAGTCTGCTGTAACACACGTTTCCATGTCTTCAGTGTGGGCGTGGGATGGGGTATTGGTCCCTAGGGTTCACTTAGCGTTAACGTTAGCCCTTATAGTCAGGAGTAAGGTATGTCAAATTTGTGGATATGATAAACAAGTACAAGGATGGAAGAGTTCAGTATGACTGAAGATAAGGATGAATTGCTGCTGAAATAAGCAAGTATTATGCAACAGCTAATACTTTTTTCGCCCGTAAGGAGAGCGGGAAACTTTAAATAAACAAAAAACAAAACCAAAAAAAACAGGGAAAAGACCTCTATTCCTCACGGTGGTAGAGGAGTGAATACGTTCAAGATAAATGATAAACTTGGATCAAGATACTGAGCAGTGCATGAGCTGCAGCGGTCATCGACTCATAAATGACATTTAGCGTCAGGGCCAGGGAACCAGAGCTGCCAAGGTCCTTCTACACCTTCATGTGATGATCTTGGATACTGGGCTGCAACAGAGCAGACTCGCTAAGGAGAAGGGATCGAAGAGAGAAGGCTAACCCGGTATCCAAAAATGCCTGCTAAAGTAGGATGTGTCGGACCGAAAGTTGTAAATATCACAGTCGAGCTGTAAAATATGACACAACGAAATTGCGTTCTCCACTTAACATCCTGCTACTTGGAAAGCCTTTTCAGGGTCTGGCAGCGGAAGGTTGAGAATGAACGAGGAAGAAAAGGCGTTACCCAGTCGGTCGTCGTGTCATTTCCTGTTTCTGCTGAACATGTACGTTTAATATTTTGAAAGTGTCGTCTAGTTTTCAAGGTCGGCAGCTATGCCGGTTCTGTTGTGATTGCTTGCCAACATACTCATGTGAAGTTCCTTCATCAACAACAAAGTGAGAAATTCCTTCTTCAACAACAAAGTGAGAAATTCCTTCTTCAACAACAAAGTGAGAAATTCCTTCATCAACAACAAAGTGAGAAATTCCTTCTTCAACAACAAAGTGAGAAATTCCTTCATCAACAACAAAGTGAGAAATTCCTTCATCAACAACAAAGTGAAGTTCATTCATCAACAACAAAGTGAGAAGTTCCTTATTTAACAACAAAATGAAGTTCCTTCATCAACAACAAAGTGAGAAATTCCTTATTTAACAACAAAATGAAGTTCCTTCATCAACAACAAAGTGAGAAATTCCTTATTTAACAACAAAATGAAGTTCCTTCATCAACAACAAAATGAGAAATTCCTTATTTAACAACAAAATGAAGTTCCTTCATCAACAACAAAGTGAGAAATTCCTTATTTAACAACAAAATGAAGTTCCTTCATCAACAACAAAATGATTGAGAAACTGGCAGAAATTGAGGCGCTGCCTGTGGCTGGAGTAAGCACTTACAGAAGCTCCACCTTGTGCGTAACGTCTTCCATTGCTGGCTTTCTGTATTGGACTAAGCTTCATGGGGACGGGTCGGAAAGACGATAGTTAAGTAGGACACCTTCTTTAGGAGAGTCAACTCTGACTACAAAAAACTGCTGCCTTGCAGGCAGGCTGGGGATAGTTAACCACTAGGGAAGCAGTTCTGAAATATATTTTGCTGCACGAAACTGGCTGTTAGATTTAGGACAACAATTTTCGGCGCCCCCAGAAACAGGCTGCATTAGTCTAGTCTGATTAAGAGATTATGTATCCCAGTTGGAAACCAAACCCTGAACCCAAAAACGAAGCCAGTTAAAACCTGATGTGTCGGGTGAAAGGGTGGAGATATTCATTCTTCGGTGTAAACTACAATGCAATGCCACACCGTCCTTATCAGGACGTACGTCAAAGAAAAAGAAGAAATTCTGTGGAAAAGAAACTCTCTGAGAAATACCAACCAAAAAACTAGAAAGAGTTACCTATAAATTGGAACCTTCATTGCCAGAACATTGCATGAATTCCGAAAGTTGGACAATTCTATCTCAGAGGTCAGTGATATAAACTTTGATTCATTGGATTTGACAGAGGCAATATATAAATCTTTAATCATTTAATCTAGCGGATTATTCTTTAAGATTAAAATCTATTAAGATGTCGAATACATGTGGAAGAAGCAGTATATGTTTATATATTCAGGAGGAGTAAATACTGAATGAGGATTAATAATATTAACTAGATGACCCGTGCATAACATCTGGCCGTTATAAACATAACTGACATCATTCATGCCACTTTTATGGTTGCGTCGACTTTAAGTGTTTAGGTCTGCCCCTACTTCTCTTGTTCTGACGATTCCAGAGCAGAGACTGTTTTTTGATGCTGTCAGGGAGTTTCCATAATGTTTTCCTTTTCCTCGCCAATGTGTTATTTTCATGTCTAGTCCCACTGGCATTTGCCCTGTTGTTTCCCACAGTTTTATATTAGTGACTTTATCATGTCCTTTTATTCCTTCAGTTGGTGCAATCGTCCATCTTGTTAGTTGTACTTGTCTTTGTTTGTGACATCACAGAGCCATACAATAGAGGGAATATTTTTTTTTTTTGCGTTTGCCTTATTTTCTCTAATCCCCACGGCGGTGTGCGTTGCACTGTTTTTATTTTGCGCCTGTCGGCCCAGTGCATCCGACTTCAGCATGCATTTTATGTAAGGGTCTGCTTCCTCCTGCATTTTCTAAGGGTTTGCTTCCCCGAGGTAACGGCCGGTGCTGTGACGGGGATTGAACCCAGCACCTTCTGGTTGTGAGCTGTATCCCTTAACCACTAGGCCACGCCGTCCCCTAGAGGGAATATGACATTGTATTTGAAGATTTGTATTTTTGTGGTAGACTTATTTCTTTCGTTTCCAGAAATTTACGTAACGCAATAAAAGCCTCTTTACCTTTTGTAGTATTCTTAATTTGAAATCTATCAGTATCTCCAAACTTGTCTATATTGCTAACAAGATATAGAAATGAATCTACCACTAGCAGTATCGTGTCCCCGCAAAAATTCTCGCTGTCATTTATTGCTTCTATTCATAAATATTATATCTGTTCTTTGTGAACACTTGACTTAATTTGAGGAACCATTCAGTAAGCAGATTTATTTTATTTTGCATTTGGCTGTGGTTATAACAAAGAAGAGCCAATTCATCAGCCATGTTTTCATTATCCAGTCAACAGCTAATGGAAAGAGGAATGGTGATAAGAGACAGTTCTGTCTCCCCCCAGGTCCTTCTTCTTCTTCTTCTTCTGCGTACACAGTCAGACAGTAACCATTATTTTCTCGAAAAAAGCGGCGGTCATCCTGAGACTCTCGCCACTACCATAGAGCTTGTCTTGCAGTTCCACTGGCAATGGCCACATCTGCTCTCTCTGATCCTCGTATGTCGGGCAGTTCTGCAGCAGATGTTCAGTGGTCATTTTACCAGTACCGCACGGGCATTCGTCGGTACACCCTATCTTCAATTTGTTGAAGAGGTGGTACCTCAGTCTGTTGTGGCCAGTGCGAAGTCTGAAGACAACGACCTGCTCTCTTCGGTTCAACTGGTAATAGGCATCGTTTTTGGTGTAACCAGTATGTTCGGTTTCCCATTTGGACATGTACCTGGCTTTGATAAGCCGTTTTGACTCTTCGTACGTCATACTGGTATCTATTTGTGGTAGCCTTGCACCTTCTTTTGCCAGTCTGTCTGCCTCCTCGTTGCCTTGGATGTTGCAGTGTGACGGAACCCACTGTACCACTACCCTTTTTGGTGCGGACTGTTGGCACAGTTTGCAGAGTGCTGCTCTTAAGTCATTAAGCTCAGTGTTTTTCTGGCTTTTTAGCGCTGTGACTACTTCGAGAGCATCTGTCAGCAGGACTATATGGCTCTCATTTTCACTGTGTGTTACCATTTCTTCCACTGCCGCCCTCAGTGCCTCTGCCTCTGCTCTGAAATTGCTCGTGTACTTACCAGTAGCGAATGACAGTGTTATTTTTCTGCCATTTGGTAGGTTCAGGAATGCTCCTGCCCCTCCGTTCTGTGTAGTGTTTGTTACAGAACCGTCGGTGTATGCATCGGTCCAGTCCATGCTTGGGTAGCTTTTCGTTATGAAGCTTACGGTAGTGTCTCTCCTTTCTTTTTCGGTCTGGCAGTTTTTGTTTGCAATACCTGGTATATTTTCTACCACCTCTGGAAATATATCCTGCCTCCAAGTAGGTTTTCGTACAGTAGTGATGGGTTTTGGTGTTGTTAGTGCGTTTATGGGATCTTCGTGCATCTTTGCTTTGGCTATTTCTGCAAAGTTTCTCCGCTTTAGTTTCCCAGTTCCCAAATTGTTTAGCCTCTGGTACATTGGATGGTCCGTCAGTCTTCGGAGTTTCTCTGACTGCAGCTGGGCTCTGCAGTCTCTTCTGTCGGTCATGGATTGCAGTTTTGTAATCTTTTCAAGTTCTACAATTGGCGTTGACTTCATTCCACCAGTTATGATTCTCATAGCTTGGTTTTGAAGTTTGTTAACTTTATCGAAGTTCGCCTTCGCTGCTGTTGTCCATGCCGCGATGCCATACTCGAGAACTGGTCTCACTCTTCCAGTGTACAGTTTCTTTAGTATGCCTTCGTCTGCTCCCCAGCTTGTGCCAGCAAGTTTCCTCATGATCGCCATTCTTTCTCTGGCTTTCATTCGGTTTCTCTCAATCTGACTTTTCCATGTCATGCGCCGATCAAATGTGACTCCCAGATAGGTTGGGTTGTCGTTTGGCTGCAGGATTTTGCCATTTAGGCTTAATTTGGTACTTTGGGGTTTTAATGAGAGCGAGAATATTGTGCACGTGGTTTTCTCCTCGTTTATTTTGACCAGCCATGAGTTCGCCCACTCTTCCAGCGATGTTAGGGCCGTTTGCATCCGATTTCTTGCTATGGTGAGATTCTTTTCAGAGGTCCACATAGCCAGATCGTCTGCAAACATTGAGCTATGGACTCTTCTTGGTATATTCTCTGTAATATCGTTTATATATACCAGGAAGAGTGTGGGTGACAGTACTCCCCCTTGGGGTACTCCCTGCTCGAGTGTCACCTTTTTGCTCATCTGCCCTTGTACTTGGACTCTGGCCGTTCTTTGTTTGAGGTAGTGGTTGATCCACTTGTACATCTTCCCACAAACATCACTTCTTCTTAGCTTGACTCTAAGTCCATCCTTCCAGACTTTGTCAAATGCCTTTTCCAGGTCCACCCAAACAGCTACTGTGTGTTTCTGTGCCTGGTAGGCATCTTCTATCTCCTGGGCTATGAGGATGACCTGGTCCTCAGTGGATCTGTGCTGTCTAAAGCCGGCTTGCTGTGGAATTAGTATTCGTTTTTCTTCCAGATGCCACATCAGTCTGGTGTTTATCATCCGTTCCATCAGCTTGCCGACACAGCTCAGTAGGCTTATGGGCCTGTATCCATTCGGATCTGTTTTGTCCTTTCCTGTTTTTGGTACTGGTACCAGTATTGCATCTTTCCATGCCTGGGGTACAATACCCCTTTTCCAGCTTTGGTTCAGGACTGATAGTAGTTTTTCCTTCGCTGTTTGGCCCAGCCCCATCAGCATTTCGTTTGTTATCCCGTCTTTTCCGGGAGATTTCCTTCTCTTTAGTGTTCTCATAGCCTCTTCCATTTCGCGCATTGTTAGTTTGGCCCCCCCAGGTCCTATATCAAAGGTCTTCAAAAGCGCTTCATCTTGTAGAACTCTACAGTTTTCTTAATTATGTTTGGGATCATCAGAGATGCTCAATAGCTCCTGAGAAATTTCCAAAGTGATTCCCTGTCTAAACTATCAAATGTCTTTTCATAATTTACGAAGCCGAAATAGTTATGCATTCCAGTCTACACCATGTTGAACAATTATCTGGTTAACATAGAATCTATTGTATTAAAACCTGCCTGATTGTTCCCCAATTGTTTATCTATGACATCTTTAAGTCATTAATTTAAATAATCCAGTTCAATCTCGCACCTATATAATTTGGGCTCCGTTGCAGATCCCTTGTTTTCCAGTAAATGAAATACTTAGTATTTCTTCCAGTCTGTTGGTGTTTTCTCTATATAAAACTCTATAGCTCTGTTGAAGTTTTAATGTCTGATTTGATTTTTCTACTGAGACACCATCTGGTTCAGTGGGTTTACTATCTTTAGAAGTAAAATAGCTTTCCAGATTTCTTTTCTAGTTGGCTTCATACAATTAACTGATTGAATGTCTGAAGGATATTCTGGAACTGGTCAATTTCTTCTTCTTCATCTTCGTACGCTTTCAGACGTCAAATTTTATTTTTTCGAAAAAAGCAGCGGTCATCCTGAGGCTGTCGACACTGAAATAGAGCTTGTCTAGTGTTGCCACTGGGGATGGTCACATCTGCTTTCTCTGGTCCTCGTATGTCGGGCAGTTTTGCAGCAGATGTTCAGCGGTCATTTTCCCAGTACCGCACGTGCATTCGTCAGTGCCACATATCTTCAATTTATTGAATAGGTGGTACCTCAGTCTATTGTGGACAGTGCGAAGTCTGAAGACCACGACCTGCACTCGTCTGTTCAACTGGTAATAGGCATCGTTTTTTGTGTAGCCAGTATGTTCTGTTTCCCATTTGGTCATGTATCTAGCTCCAATAAGCCTTTTTGACTCTTCGTATGTCACACTAGTATCTGGTTGTGGTAGTCTTGCACCTTCTTTTGCCAGTCTGTTTGCCTCCTCGTTGCCTTGGATGTTACAGTGGGATGGAACCTACTGTACCACTACTCTTTCTGGTACGGACTGCTGGCATAGTTGACAGAGTACTGCTCTTAAATCATTAAGTTCAGTATTTTTCTGGCTTTTTAGTGCTGTGACTACGGCCAGGGCATCTGTATACAGGACTATTTGGCTTTCATTTCTTTTGCATGTCACCATTTCTTCTACTGCAGCCCTAAGTGCCTCTGCCTCCGCTCTGAAATTGCTTGAGTATTTCCCAGTTGCAACTGACAGTGTTATTTTTCTACCATTTGGTAGGCTCAGGAATGCTCCTGTCCCTCCGTTCTGTGTTGTGTTTGTTACAGAACCGTCAGTGTATGCATGGGTGAACTGGTCAATTTAATACTTCATGAAAATGGCATGCCTATTTACTCACGTGCTCTTTGTGTTGCTAAGCAAATCTTTTAACTTCTTTCATAAATAAATTTTCATGCACAAATTTTCCTGTCAGTGTTTTCATTTGTACATGATTCTTTTTGTTCAGCGTTGGTCCTCAGAAGGATGTATGTGGCAATATGTCCTAGATTATAGCAAGCCTGCAGTACCTGCACTTTTTGATTCAGCAAATCCGATTTCAGCACATTTTTGGGACTGGCTTTACCTTCCTTTATCTCTTAGCCAGGCAGCATGGGTGCAGTCTATTTTCAGGGCCACCACTTACAGGTGGAATAGGGTATTGGTCAGTTAGGGATCACTAACCCTGATGCAAGCAACCAGCTATGAGTCACTGGCTGTTGTCAGATTTATTTTTTACTACATCTTTGGTTCTGTTCATCACTTGTGGTGTACAGAATGAACAAAACAAAAATATATATAACATTATTTTAGCAATTAAAGATTTGTTATTGTCAATAATGTAGATTATTGTTATATTGCAAAACTGTGTGAATGGAAGAATAGAAAGGAAAGTATGAAATCAAATTTAAAAATTCAAAAACAATGGATATTTTCTCATTTTATTTTATGAAAAATAGAAACATAATGTTAGACATATGAAAAAATTATCATTGAATCTTTTTGGAGTAAAGTCACCAAAAATGAAAATATGAGAAAATCTTCACCACAGACAACACTGCCATTTTACATTACATTTACTTGACAACTTAGAATTTCTTAAACAAAATTTTCCATTGCAATATCAGGTTTATACTTTCATTTGGAACAAAATATACTGTAGGTAAATGATTCAGAAAACAGTCTTTTGTATCTATTACATGGAAGGAATCTAATGAAAATAAAGTGAAGAATTAAAGAAAGACCACAATGATATAGATAATAATTTTACATTTCAATTCGAACAGCACTTTCAATTATTTTTGTTCTGTAAATTAGGTAACCATTACCAATTTCTGTAGTTGGATCTACAAATTACTTGTGGCAGTTTTTTGACACACACAGTTTCCACTGTGTAGGCTGATCTGGTATTAAGCATTTGTGAAATACATAGTAGAAAAGCAAACACTAAAATGATAAAGCAGAAGCAAAAAGAGGAAAACCAACAACATTACAAACTAAAATGTTTTTATGCAAATGTGAGAATAGTAAATAAAAGAGAAGAATTGGAACTGTATGTAGAAGAAGAAAAACCAGATATAATAGGGTTAACAGAATCATGGACATATGAGGAGATTGCAGATAGTGAACTTGAAATTGAGGGATATACAATGTTAAGGAAAGATAGGATAATTGGAGACAAGACTAAGGTAGGTGGCGTTTTATTATACTGTATAAATTCTGTTAATATAACGATCAAAGATTATTTATCATGTGGTAACAAAAATGAAAGTGTATGGGGAGAATTAGAAAGTGGGGGTGAAAAAACAGTGATTGGAGTGTGCTATAGATGTCCATCAAGTCAAAAAGAGGAAGATGAGGAGCTGATTAGTAGTATAGCAAAGGCAAGTAAAGGGAAATTATTATTAATGGGAGATTTAAACTATCCAGAAATAAAATGGGATATGGCAGAAGCACTTGTAGAGTCAAAACCTTTTGTTACGTGCATAACTGACAATTTTTTAATTCAACATGTAGAAGCAGCCACCAGAGGCAAAAACATACTCGACCTAGTTTTTACCACAGAGGAAAATATGATTGAAAACGTTACCGTTGGGGAACTGTTTGGCTCAAGTGACCATCAAATCATCCATTGGGATCTTATTGCAGGGAAGGAAGTAAACATAAACACGCGAACATACGACTACTCTAAGGCAGATGTTAAGAGGATGAAAGAGGCAGCGAACCACATAATCTGGAAAGATATTATTGTAGGAACAGATGTTGAACAGGAATGGGAAAGTTTTAAAACAGTTCTAGAAACGCTAAAAGAGGAATGTGTTCCATGTAGGGAGGTAAACCCTAAGCGTAAAAAGTGGATAACTAGATTTGTAGTGAAATGTAGAAGAGCAAAAAATAAAGCATGGCAAAAATATATAGAGGCAGGTAAATCAAAAGAAACATATGTAAAATATTTGGACAAGCAGAACATATCTCAGAAAGCGAATAAAACAGCAAAAATAGACTTTGAAAAAAAACTTGCTCAGAGGTTCAAGACTGACAGTAAAAGCTTCTTTTCTTATGTTAGAAATAAACAAAGAACGAAAGACAAAGTAGTCCCTCTCAAAGACAGTACAGGGAAAATAATAAGTGAGAATAGGGAGGCTGCTAATCTGCTCAATCAGTACTTTGGCACAGTCTTCACAAAGGAGGACTGCTCCGAGATCCCAGAGCCTATAGATATTTTTCAAAGAGACATGGATACAGCGGGATTAAGATCAATCTGTATTACAGAGGAAATGGTTTTTAAAGAAATTTGAGGGGTTGAAAGTGAATAAATGTCCAGGTCAAGATGGTATTCACCCAAAATTGCTGTATGAAATTAGAAACCAACTAGCAAAACCATTGGCTATATTATGTTCTCAATCACTTACAAAAGGGATTGGTCCACGGGATTGGAAAGATGCAGGAGTGATCCCCTTATTCAAAAAAGGCAAAAAATCAGATCCGGCAAATTATAGACCGGTGAGTTTGACGAGCATAGTATGTAAATTGTTAGAGTCAATAATCAAAGAAAACATTGTAATGCATTTAGAAAAATTTAATCTAATTAGAAATAGTCAGCATGGGTTTACTAGAGGGAGATCATGCTTAACAAATCTCTTAGAATTCATGGAGGAGGTTACTAAAATCATAGATAAAGGGGAGCCAATGGATGTTATTTATCTAGACTTTGCAAAGGCCTTTGATAGAGTACCTCATCAAAGATTATTTCGAAAGTTAAAATCACATGGAATAGGTGGCGAAGTTGCCAAATGGATTGAAAATTGGTTAACGGGAAGAAGGCAGAGGGTGGGCATAAATAAGGAGTACTCTGAGTGGAGTGAAGTGAAAAGTGGTGTGCCACAGGGCTCGGTTTTGGAACCAATTTTGTTCTTGATATATATAAATGATTTGGACATTGATATGAGATCCATGATTGCAAAATTTGCTGATGACACAAAACTATGCAGTAGTGTCTCATCTAAAGCGGAAGTGGATATATTGATGTCGGATTTAGATAAAATTCGAGAATGGTCTGTAACCTGGCAAATGGAGTTTAATGTAGATAAATGTACAGTCATCCACATGGGTAGATCCAATATGGAACATAATTACAGAATGGGAGAAAACAATATTAGAAAGATAGATAAGGAAAGGGACCTAGGGGTTATAATGGATCATACAGGAAAGGTGAGTGAGCAAGTTAAGGTAGCAGTGAAAAAGGCAAATGCAATGTTAGGTATGATAAAAAGAAATATTAAACATAGGAGCAAGGAAGTGATCGTCAAACTGTATAAAGCTTTAGTTAGACCTAGATTGGAGTACTGTGTACAGGTGTGGAGTCCTTTGAATAGAGGGGACATAAACATGCTAGAAAGAATACAAAAAAGAGCGATAAAGATGATAGTGGGATTCCAGAGTTACAGTTATGAGGAACGACTCAGAAAAACCGGCCTACAGTGTCTCGAAGAGAGAAGAATTTGTGGTGACTTAATACAGGTTTATAAGATGATCAGAGGAATCGATAAATTAGACTTTAACAAGTTTTTTAAAATACAGCCACCTACAATAACACGAGGGCATAGCTACAAGCTGATTAAAGAGAGGTCCAGGTTAGATATTAGGAAATATTTTTTTAGTCAGAGAGTGGTGTCTGCTTGGAATGCATTGCCAGGGGAGGTAGTGGAGGCAGGAACAGTTAATGCATTTAAGAATAAACTGGATGCGCATAGATTTTAGAGCAAAGTGATGTAAATGTAACTGGTTGTATACAGACTCTGCAGGGTCTTCTAAACCAGTATAAAGATGTTAAGTTAAGTTATTTCAGAAGATCTATGAATCATACATTTGGTCACAATGTCATAGAATCTTGGATTAATATTTGCATCAGGGTTCTCAGCATTAATTAATGTAACCTTTTCTGCATATCTTTAAAATCGAATGTAAAGCCTGACAACCATTGACATAGATGTAAATATGATGGCTATGCCAAAGAGATTCCTATTCAAAACATCAATCAATAGCTTTAACAACCTCATTTTGAACACCCTGATAATTATGTCAGGTCTATTACCCAGTATCACATTTTAAATATCTGTCATGGTCCTGCTTGAAGTGAAAGCAATTAATATGTCTGGACTATAACATTTTGACCATTGCATTCCATCCTATAGTTCTGTTGCATATATCGCACTGTTGCATATGTTGCGGACTTACCTGAAACAGTGAAAGTAAAGTGACCAAAACGTCTGAGTGGACAGTCACCTTATGCGGACGAGACTCGTTTATGATTGAGGTCTTGCGAACATCGCTTTTTGTCTGAAGGAGTTCTGTTATACATGTGGTCATGAAGCGTACATTCCAGCAGTCTATCTTTGCTATGGGTTGATTTCTGACATGATCTCTTTATTGACTGCCTGGGCATATTGATGCGAGTCATTTAGCGACCAATATGGCGGTGCTTTTTAGCATATTCTGCAAAAGACGATTGAAAAATATCTTTCTGGTTTGTCCTGAGTTATAAACTGGATTTAAATCAACCTTTAAATATAGTCCGGACACCTACTACTGGAATGCATGATTGCTGGGAGCATGTTATTTCCAGCTGCTGTATATTTTGTCATATCGGCATTGTAGGACTCACATGTGTAGAAAACAATCAGCTTGTTGTCAATGATAGAAATGTGAATTAGCTGGAGGTGTCTTCTCCTTGTGTTTCTGTACCATCACTGTACCTTATTAGAAGGCACATTAGTTTAAATTGGTATCAAAGTGAGTGTCCTGGCCTGCGCTAGTGTCTTCACTGTCAACTCATGTAACGCCTTCGGTGCCAAGTAGTATTGACCTGTAGTTCCCTTCACTACACCAACTACATGGAGAAGTGGGATCTGTTTACTGAGTAACATCGGTCCTCACATCAACTGTGTGCCTGATTAGTACACTATTCTGTAAAGTGAAAAAAATATTAAATGTCATTACCATAGGTAGAAAAAAGGAACTGTTTTGAATTAATTTAATAAATATAATTCATATAGTCTTTAATTATGAAGAATGCTTATTCATAGCTTATGTAATTACTTTTCAAAATTTAAGAGATTTCTTTAGATAATTGGGACCAAAATTGGGTATTTGGGGGTTGGGAAAATACATTTGGAAAATCTTCTTTCGTTGTTTCACTTTCTACTGGGTTTTAGCCCAGTGTCGAGGTATGTGTTCAGCCTCTTTTGTGGCCCAAGTGACACTTATCCCCACTTTAAGGCAGGCTTCATTTATGCCATCTATCCACCTTGTCCTCTGTTTACCTTTTGCCCTCCTTCCTGATGTTGTCCTGTAGAAGGTTGCATGAACAATGTGGTCTGGTGGCATTCTCACAATGCGGTCAAGCCATTTCTGTCTTTGTTGCTCGATGTAATTTAAACAAGGAATTGTTCGAACTTCCCCCTGAGTATTTGTGATTTGGTATCTTCTGGTGTTTTTAGTGAATTTTCTAAAGCACTAAATTTCGCAGGTGGCTAACTTTCATTCCTTAACCCTATGCAATGCTCATGTCTGGCTTTAGCAGTCCAGGTTAGAGATAAAGATACTATTTATCATCTACTTTTTTTGCTTTCAAGGAAAATCTTGGGGTGTCTTAGTAATTGAGACAGCTGGTAAGTGATAGCATTTGCCCTCTGCACTCTCACCTTTATTTCCCGATCAAGTCTGCAGTCTTCAGTAAAAACAGTTCCTAAATACCTAAATTCTTGCACCTGCTTGTTTGTTTTCTCATTTAAATGAATATAAAGTGCAGTGTGCTTTCTACCTTAACTTATTATTTTTGATGTACTGATATTCATGTCGCACTTATTAGTTTAAGCACAGAGAGTCAAAATGACATTGTAGGTTATGTTCATTGGGATGGATCAAGCATTTGTCATTTGCGAAGATCATTTCGTTAGTACTTTCCTATTCTGTATTTGCCTCCAGGAAGATTTTATTAATATAAGTGACAAAGAGGAGTAGTGAGAGAACACAACCCTGTCTGACGCCTGATGAAATGGAAAACTACTCCGACATGTCTTCTGTTGTTCTTACTACAGTCTAGCTGTCCTGATATAGGGCTTTGATGTTATTCAGGAGAGGACCTTGCAGTCCATAATCAGTTAGGATCTTTTGTAAATCTCCTGTTGAATATCGAATGCCTTTTCTTGATCTATGAATATAAGACTGTTGTTACCATGTTTTCTATAGACTGTTCACATATTTGTCTCAATGTACATTTTGTGTCGATGCAGCTCTTTCCTTTCCAGAACCCGACCTGATTATTTCCCAGTTGGGGTTCAAGTATCGATCCTTGCTCTTCCTTCTAGTATCTTTGCATATATCTTGCCTATGTGATTACAAGAGAGATTCCCCTATATGTTTTGCACTCTTGCTAGTCTGCTTTATTTTTCTTATAGTAACAATGATCCCTTGCTGCCAATTTGTCGGTACCTTTCTCGACATCCTATCCTGCAGGGCTGCTTCATCTTCTGATTTCAATATATTTAAGCCGCACCGTGTTTCATTCTCCATCTCAAAGGTCTTAGGTTTGGCAGCTTGATAAAGTATTCTTTCCATCAGTTTCTTATGTCTTGACTGTTGGTGAATAGTTCCTTAAACTTACTGTTCATAATTATCAATGGATTGAATTTTTCCTTTCTCACTGCTTTGATAAAAATTTATAGGTGATGTGGTATATATGTTTGCTACTTGCTCTCCATATTTTGTCCATGAATCCTATCTTTTTTTTTTTTTTTGACTGTTTTTTTGCAGCTTGTCTGTAAGCTTTGTAATCCTCCTTCATTTTTCATTTCTGTCATTTGTGACAACATTTGTTCTTTTTTTAAAATATAACTTTTGGCTCTTCCATTTCACCATCTTGTACGTCTCTTATCCTTTATTGTTAGTATGAAGTTTATTTGGGATGCCTGGTTTGTGTTGTTCCATCTATACCACATGAGTATTTGACTTCTACAGTGTTGATAGAAAGCGTTACTGAAAATTAAGTTATGTTCTGCACATCGATTAAGAACTTGCCCGGAATATGTTCTTCTTAGCTTCCGAGCTATACATTTTCTAATTTGGGTCACTTTCCACAAATTGTTTATCACTATAGAAAATACATTCTGGATTCTAAGACGCTTTGAATTTCACATTCAATCACACTGTTCTAGCCAAGATTGTGCAAGGTGTGTCACCATGTTGGACGCGAAGTCGGATTTTGAGATTCAAATAACTAAATTTAAAAAAGGAAAACGCTACTTTCAAAACTCAAACAATGCTAGATTGGTATGTAGCAAATTTTTGTGTACATAACAATGAGTAATGGAATAACTGAGCAAATATTCACATGAAACAATTTTGTTCAAAATCATTTGGAAAATATTTAACTGAAATGGAAATGTCCAAGATTCCAAGCAGTGTAACTGTTCTCTACATCAGAGTAGCTGGAATACAGCTCACCAGCCGTGTGTTGATTCCCCACTCCTTCAAATAGGATCAATTCACCAAAGTCAACCTGATTATATTCGTAGTCTAGGTCTAAAGCAACTGCGACCATTTCCTGTTTACACAGGAAGTCTTTATACACATCATATGTAAATGTCCAAGGATTGTCCTGGGTCTCCTTAAGTTATCAATAACGAACAAGGGTGTCAGATAAAATATGTTGATGTTGTAGATGGCACATTATGTTTCTGATGACTATCTTTTCAAAGTCTTGATGACCCGTTCCTCAGTGTAGCTGTGGGTACCAACTTCGTTTCCAGTGGACTCTGTCTTGGGCCACGGAAGTCCAAATCTCAAACACAATAAGTGATACAACATCCTACATTTCAATTGATATTGGAATGATAACTGTCGACGGATTATTTGTAGACCATACATGTAAATAGCATTCATAGCTTTTAATTTTAATTCAATATGAACTTACTTAAAGAATAGAGTAGATGAATTTTCATTCCTGGAAAGGATTGTTAGAATTTTATTGTTGGACTTTCGGTCTTCTCCCCTGAATCTTGCGTTTCTGTATTTTCAATTGTAAACCTTCATCGACATGTTTCATATTCTCCTGTCGGATGGCGGGGCCTAGTGGTTAAGTGGCACGGCTCACGACCCGAAGATGCTGGGTTCGATCCCCATCACAGCACCGGCCGTTACCCCGGGGACGCAAACCCTTAGAAAATGCAGGAGGAAGCAGACCCTTACATAAAATGCATGCTGAAGTCAGATGCACTGGGCCGACAGGCGCAAAATAAAAACCACAGTGCAACGCACACCCACCTTGGGGAATGGAGAAATAAAGTGAAAGCAAAAACAAACAAAAAATATTCTCCTGTTGCAACATGTGGCCCTACAAACAAAAATATTTGAAATAGTTCAAAGAGAAATCTAATGTATAATTATAATGATGGTCAATCTGAGACACAATAAGTGATAGTTCATGATCAAAAAAGTCATCTGGCAATGCCATTACGATCTGGTGATATCTTTACCTCTGCAGGAATCAGCATATTCACATAATTATTTGGGGTCGTGGCTTCAACTATAGTTTTAAGCCAAAATTCTTCATTGATACCACAAACTTCGCTGTGTTGCTGATCCTGATGAATAGCTTTAATAATGAATTAACTTAACATATCATTTTTATACTGGTTTAGAAGACTCTGCAAACAACCAGTTTCTTTTACATTTTCATTCTCTAAAAGCTATGTGCATACAATCTATTCTTAAATGCATTAATTGTCCCTGCCTTCAAGACTTCTTGTGGCAATGCATTCCAATAATTCACCACTCTCTGACTAAAAAAATATTTCCTAATATCTAATTTGGACCTTTCTTTAGTTAATTTGTAGCTATGCCCTCTTGTTATTGTCGTTGGTTGTATTTGAAAAACTTGTTATAGTCTAATTTACCCGTTCCTATGATTATCTTATAAATCTGTTTTAAGTACCTCTAATTCATCTCTTTTTTAGACACTGGAAATCTGTTTTTCCTGAGTCTTTCCTCACAACTGTAATTCTGGAATCGCACTATCACCTTTGTCGCTGTTTTGTGCATTCTTTCCAGCATGTTTATATCCCCTCTACTATGAGCACTTCACACATGTATACAGTACTTCAATCTAGGTCTAGCTAATGTTTTATACAGTTTGACTATCACTTCCTTCCTCCTATGTTTAATATTTCTTGTTATCATACCTAACATTGCATTTGCCTTTTTCACTGCTACCCGAACTTGCTCACTCACCTTACCTGCATGATCTATTAATTACCCCAGGTACCTTTTCTTTTCTATCATTCTAATATTGCTCTCATCCATTCTGTAATTATGTTCCATATTTGACCTAGTCATGTGGATGACTGTACATTTGATTACATTAAACTTCATTTGCCACCTTACACACCATTCTCGGATGTTATCTAAATCCGACCTCAATATATCCACTTCTGCTTTAGATGAGACACTACTGCATAGTTTTGTGTCATCAGCAAATTTTGCAATCATGGATCCGATATCAATGTCCAAATTGTTTCTATATATAAATAACAAAATTGGTCCCAAACCTGAGCTTTGTGGCACTCTACTCTTTACTTTACACCACTCAGAGTACTCCTTATTTATGCCCACTCTCTGCCTTCTTCGGGTTAAAAATAATTTTCAATCCATTTGGCAACTTACCACCTTTTCCATGTGATTTTAACTTTCAAAACAATTTTTGATGAGGTCCTTTAACAAAGGCCTTTGCAAAATCAAGATAAAGCACATCCATTGACTCTCCTTTATCTATCATCTTAGTAACTTTCTCCATGAATTCTAATAGATTTGTTAAGCATGATCTCCCTCTAGTAAACCCATGCTGACTATTTCTGATTACTTTAAACTTGTTTAAATGCATTACAATGTTTTCTTTGATTATTGACTCTAACAATTTACATACTATGCTCATAATGCAAGCTGCCACTGAAACCATCCCAAGAGGGGCAAGGAAAATTTATAAGCCCTATTGGAATGATGATTTGCAGAAAGCGGAAGACGCAGTCACAAATGCTAGGAACATGGCCGAGCGAAAACAATCTATGGAGGCAAATATCGCCCTCAAAGCCACCACGGCGAAATACAAATACACTCTAAACCAAACAGCAAGAGAAAGCTGGAAAAACAAAACAGAAAGCCTCAATTTAGACAAAGAAGGGAAGAAACCATGGAAGCTAGTCAGAGCCATGAATGACGAAACTCCATCAAACAAACAAATTACAATCAAGCAGGATGACAACATGCTCACTGGAAAAAAAGCAGCAAACGCCTTTGTTGAACATTATGCCAGAGCAAACCACATTGATTTCCCTGCAGATAGGCATACAGACATTAGTGAAGAGCAAAAGGGGCACGACAATATCAATATGGCACCAGAAGAGCATATGATGGCAAAATCAACAATGAATTAAATGGAAGAGGCCATGAGAACATTAAAGAAAAGGAAATCTCCCGGAAAAGACGGGATAACAAACGAAATGCTGATGGGGCTGGGCCAAACTGCAAAGAGGAAACTACTATCAGTCCTGAACCAAAGCTGGAAAAGGGGTATTGTACCCCAGGCATGGAAAGATGCAGTACTTGTACCAGTACCAAAGAAAGGAAAAGACAAAACAGATCCAAATGGATACAGGTCTATCAGCCTACTGAGCTGCGTAGGCAAACTGATGGAACGTATGATAAACACCAGCCTGATGTGGCATCTGGAAGAAAAACACATACTAATTCCACAGCAAACAGGCTTTAGACAACACATATCCACTGAGGATCAGATCATCCTCATAGCCCAGGAAATAGAAGATCCCTACCAGCAGCAAAAACACACAGTAGCGGTTTGGGTGGACCTAGAAAAGGAAATTTGACAAAGTCTGGAAAGAGGGACTTAGAGTCAAGCTAAGAAGAAGTGAAGTTTGTGGGAAAATGTACAAATGGATCAGTCACTACCTCAAAAAACGCCACAGTTCAAGTACAAGGGCAGATGAGCAGGGAGTACCCTAAGGGGGAGTACTGTCACCCACTCTTCCTGGCGTATATAAATAACATAACACAGAATATACCAAGAAGAGTCCATAGCTCAATGTTTGCAGACGATCTGGCTATATGGACCTCTGAAAAGAATCTCACCATAGCAAGAAATCGGATGCACCAGGCTCTAAAATCGCTGGAAGAGTGGGGGAACTCATGGCTGGTCAAAATAAACGAGGAAAAAACGACATGTACAATATTCTCGCTATCAAACAAACCCGAAAACACCAAATTAAGTCTTAACGGCAAATACCTGCAGCCAAACGACAACCCAAACTACCTGGGAGTCACATTTGATCGGCGCATGACATGGAAAAGTCAGATCGAGAGAAACCGAATTAGAGCCAGAGAAAGAATGGCAATCATGAGGAAACTTGCTAGCACAAGCTGGGGAGCAGACAAAAGTATACTAAAGAAACTGTACACTGGAAGAGTGAGACCAGTTCTCGAGTATGGCATTGCGGCACGGACAACAGCAGCAAAGGCGAACTTCGATAAAATTAGCAAACTCCAAAACCAAGCCATGAGAGTTATAACAGGAGGCATGAAGTCAACGCCAATTATAGAACTTGAAAAGATTACAAAACTGCAATCCATGACCGACAAACGAGACTGCAGAGCCCAGCAGCAATCAGAGAAACTCAGACGACTGACTGACCATCCAATGCACCAGAGACTAAACAATTTCGGAAATGGGAAACTAAAGCGGAGAAACTATGCAGAAATAGCCAAAGCAAAGATACACGAAGACCCCATAAACGCACTAACAACACCAAACCCTATCGCTACTGTACGAAAACCTACCTGTAGGCAGGATATATTTCCAGAGGTGGTAGAAAATATACCAGGTATTGGAAACAAAAACTGCCAGACTGAAAAAGAAAAAAGAGATACTACCCTGAGCTACATAACGAAAAACTACCCAAGCATGGACTGGACCCATGCATACACCGACACTTCTGTAACAAACACAACACAGAATGGAGGGGCAGGAGCATTTCTGAACCTACCAAATGATAAAAATAACACTGTCATTCGCTACTGGAAAATACACAACCAATTTCAGAGCAGAGGCAGAGGCACTGAGGGCGGCAGTGGAAGAAATGGTGACAGGTATAAGGAATGAAAGCCATATAGTCCTGCTTACAGATGCCTTGGCCGTAGTCACAGCACTAAAAAGCCAGAAAAATACTGAACTTAATGATTTAAGAGCAGTACTCTGTCAACTATGCCAACAGTCCGCACCAAAAAGGGTAGGGGTACAGTGGGTTCCATCCCACTGCAACATCCAAGGCAACGAGGAGGCAAACAGACTGGCAAAAGAAGGTGCAAGACTACCACAACCAGATACTAGTATGACATACGAAGAGTCAAACCAGCTTATTAGAGCTAGATACATGACCAAATGGGAAACCGAACATACTGGCTACACAAAAAACGATGCCTATTACCAGTTGAACAGAAGAGAGCAGGTCGTGGTCTTCAGACTTCGCACTGGCCACAATAGACTGAGGTACCACCTATTCAACAAATTGAAGATAGGTGGCACTGACGAATGCTCGGGTGGTACCGGGAAAATGACCGCTGAGCATTTGCTGCAAAACTGCCCGACATACGAGGATCAGAGAGAGCAGATGACAAAAGCTGTGGGGCAGCCGCTCCGACCTGGTGAAGACTACAGACTTCATCATGACGACTGGCCTGCAGATATAGCATGACCAAAAAGATCCTGAACGCAAAGAAGAAGAAGAAGAAGAAGAAGAAGAAACTAATGACATGTCTGGACAACATAAGTACGGAATGAAAAGGCACGAGAGTACTCAGTAACCTATAGTTAGTGCAGAATGCCACCTAAGATCTGGCAGGCTTTATTCGTCACATATAGATGTAACAAGTGAAGTTTGACAAGAATGCGTAATGGTCCATTGTCTGTTTAACATTTACACAGAACCCATGTACCAACAGATAAAAGACATTTCTGGACTTATTATTCCCTGAGTATCCTGTACAGTACGTAGTGATTGCCAGGCCAAGCGGTCTTTATTCGTCAACCCGATAAATCCTTCAGCACGGCACAGAATTACATTGAAATACCGTTCGTTCAGTTGAAACGCCATCACTATTATTTGAAAAATGTCAATAGCCGGGACATATTTCTTATTTACTTTAAATTTGTATGTGGAAAATATCCTAGTTTCTAGGAAGTAACACATATTTTACAGTAAATAGAAGTTAACATTATCACTCGCTAAGTGGTAACCAGTTTTTGTGATATCTAGAAACGCGTGTACTGTTGTTGTTTTTTTCCTTCAAAAAACACTTGAAATGTTACACAGGTACAGAACATTGAAAGTGGATTTAAAGACAAGTCCTACATACAAGCCTCACCACACGCATATTTTCATTAGTATGAATTGTGACCAAATGTGTGCAAATATTTACGTCCAGTCTACGCACATACATTTGCAATTGTATACTCCCTAACTAACAGCAGACACGATCAGGCTAGGTCATGTCACTCAAGAACGACAAACGATCTATAGATGTTTTCTACGAAGAAATGTGATACAATTTCAAGAACAGATCTGTAAATACGCATACTGAAAAAGCCTTCGCAATAATGTATCTCATAATAACAGATGGTTATACTTTCCGTTTCTGTAGTGCAATTTTCGTTTCGCGTAGCTTCTCTTTTGAGTCCAGATCAACTGATCAGGCTTGGTATAGAATTTGAAATCTTATATTCTCTGTTTATTTATTACTTGCAGATTCTATGCTGACAATTGAAACGTTTAGATATTGTACAGCAGACATGAATTAAATTAGCGTGTTCTTAGTATACCTTGCTGCCATCGTCATCATCATCATCAAGTGCCGTCTCCTTGTCAGAGGTTGACGGTAATGGATCTCCAGCTGTCTCTGTCCCGCGCCAAATTGATACACTGTGCCCTGATCACATTTTGATGTTTTCTGCTCATCTGTACCTCTGCCGTCATCTGGTATGCGCGCGCACGCACGTGCACGCGCGCCCACACACACACACACCCACACACACTCACACACACACACACACCCTCACACATATACACACACACCTAGTAAAAATGTGGAAGATTTTTTTTACAGTAGCTTGTAAATAGAAAAGAGGATTGCCGCTACAAATAGAAGTAATTAATTCAAATTGGTCATAGACACAATATTTCTGCCGATTTGTCCTTTGATGAATGCGCAATATTTCTGATTTAAAAACAAACAACCTAGTGATGCACAGAAAGAATGATTGTTTGTGAAATGCTATGGCATTCACAATAATATAGCATAGTCTGACCTTTTTGCACAACCATCAATATATTATATGATTTATGTGATATATAACTTTGAAACTGTCCTTATTTCAGCGTTTGTGGACATGACAGATTGGTTATAAAAGAGAGCACATACGGGCTCTAAACGTTGGCTGTTCGAATTTGTTCAACGAAATCACTTTAAGCCAGTTCAACAATTTGGGTCACATTATCAGACATAACATCTTGCTGAAAACAATACTGGAAGGGCAAGGAGGAAGCGGGTTGGCCAACGTGCCAGAGGCAAACAGTATAAGTCAGAGAATAATATGGACAGTTGTACAAGGAAGAATTGAATTGTTTGTAGCATCAAGACAGGAGACACAGAACGTTGTAGGTTCATTGCAGTCGGTTTGCAACGTGGAATTGAACTCAGAATGTGTTAATTGTTCTAATGTGTGTTTGTTTTGTGTCCCGGTTCAAGGCGTTTTGGCCGTAACATATGTTTCCTTCATCCTTTTTTCCAACGAGGTATCCACCCTTATCCACATTACTTGGGGACATCGTGGTAAATTGACACGGCTCACAACCCGGAAGGTGCTGGGTTCGATACCCAACACAACCCCGGCCGTTACCCCGGGGAAACATACTGTTAGAAAATGCAGGAGGAAGCAGACCCTTACATAAAATATATGTCGATGTCAGATGCACAAGGCCGGCAGGCGCAAAATAAATACATAGTGCAACGCACTCCGCCTTGAGGAATAGAGAAATCAGACGAACGCAAATTTAAAAAAAACATTTAAAAAAAAAAGAAATCCACATTATTGGAGCCAACACACGGAACTTGTCTTCATGGTGTTACATACACATTACAGAGACTACAGAGCATGTTAAACACAACAATGGCCAAACAAAAGGCACAGGACAGAAGAATACACACGCCAACGCCTCTCTCTCATGATATGTGGGTAGGTGAAATGAAATAAGATGTTCTGATCTGTGAAAGTTATTTGCTTGAAGATGATTGGCCTTTATCGTGAAGCATAGGCTACCACTTCCGGTCACCCAGTGCAGGACGCTTGTACAGAAGCATTTTGCAATAGTGATTGTCTTACATGGCGAAGTTGCAAGTCAAATGTGCAACCTTCTTCAGTCGTCATTTACATATTAGGAGGCTACAGTGACTTCATTCCTTTTAAAAACGTCTACCCAGGCAGGTGATATGTCAGTCAGATAACAGAACACAGCTATATATAGAACGATGTGGTGGTGACAATAGACAGGGTTGAGTTGATTGTGCAGTTATGGATACTCTACAGAATGATGAAGAGACAGAAGATCGGACAAATGCTGGTGTGCAGAGGATGATACATACATTTGGGAGTGACTAGTGAAGATGGGAAAAAGTGTGTCTTGTCTGAAAAGATCAGAAGAAAATGAAATCAGCACCTGACTCGGACTATATTTACACTTTTCTGGCTGACTGAACAGAGAACGGAGAACTTATGGGAATGTCCCCTGTGTGATGATGCTGGTTCCTAGTATGTTTATTTATACTAGCCTACTGAGCCGGATGCAGTTCAGTGAATGAGCTGACGCCAGTCAGCGACTCACGAGGGGCGGGGGGGGGGGGGGGGGGGAGGGAGTGGGCTGCTTGCGTCAGAGTCAATGATCTATAGCTGACCAAGGCCCAATTCCACCTTCAAGACACGGCCCTGGAAACAGGTTACTCTCGGGTAGTCTAGTGAGGAGAATAGAATGACGCAGTGGATGCAAAACCGGTGCCAAAGACGTTGTGTTGAATTCGGAAATGACCGACTGAAAAGTGCAGATATCACAGCCTCGCTTTAAACTACAACACAACATAACACTGTCCTTTTCAGGATGAACGCTGACGAAAAAGAAGAGGTTACACCAGCTACAGCCCATTTTCATCTTCTTCTTCTTCTTTTTCTTATTCTTCTTCTGCTTCTTGTGTTTTGCTTCCACGTCTTTTTCGTCTTCTTTTTCAGCTGATCTCTAGAATAACCAGTTACTTACTGTATCTTATGAAAATTATCGGTTCTCAAGCTTTCTTTTAAACTTTCTTCGCATACTTTCGACTTGTGTGGATGATGTGAAGTGCTATCCATGGTCTGGAGAGCTTACTGAGCTATAATAACATTGGCTTATATAATCCAAAACCGCCCATAGCACACATAATGTACACACCCACAGACAAAGACAGGCAGCCAGGAACGTGCACTGGAGATCAGATGACACACTTATAACGTACACACGAAGACCTGACATTGACTGCAAGTGCAATTCATCAGACATAACAGCGGGACACAAGACACGAAACGGCTCTGGCATACAATATAAGAATATGAATGTTTATTTAGAGGTATGTGGTTGCGAATTTATGTATACACACACATATACACACACACACACACATATATATATATATACACGCGCCCACACACACCAGGCATGCGTCGCTTAGCATGAATGATACGTTCTGTGAACACCACCCTAAATATTTAGCAAGGTAATATATGATACTGTAATGTATCTATATTTACTAAACAGCCGATTGAAAGCAAAGACTGATATATGGCAAATTGTGTATTTGTAAGAATGTAAAGTTAAACTAGCTATCAATTGCTAAGGACAGCTCTGGGGGAAATTACTTACTTCAGAGTAAAGGTTGGAGTAGTATTCCACCCATCTGTCTAGCTGTCCTTAGCAATTGATAACTTGACAAATGGAAAAGCTCCGGGAAATGACAACATCACTTCAGAAATTATCAGGCCCTTTTCCCGATCCTTTACAGGCTGTTTACTAAATGCTGGAGAGAAGGACAGAAACCAGGATAGGTGCGAAATGCAAGGATAGTCACACTCTACAAAAACAAAAGGAGACAAAGGCGACTATAGGCGAATATCCATGCTGAGAATAACAGGAAAAGGATTCGCTTGTGTCATTCTAAGAAGACTACAGAAGCTTGCTGATCGCGTACTGTCCGAATCTCAATGTGGGTTCAGAGCGAAGAGTTCTGCCACAGACATAATCTTTACACTGAGACAGATGCAGGACAAATGCAGAGCAAAATGAGCCTCGGTTCATTTCGTTCGTCGATCTTGCAAAGGCTTTTAACAGCGTGAGCAGACCAGCCATAAGGTTCTAGAAATCATTGGCTGCCCACCAACATTGATCAAATTATTTGTCTCCCTCCTGGAAGACATGGATGCCACCATTCAGTTTGATAGAAATACATTCGACAGTTTTGAAATCAAAAGCGGGGTGAAGCAGGGCTGCGTCCTTGCTCCTACAGTATTCTGAATTTTCTTCGCAGCCTTGCTGCACTGTGCCTTCAGACAGGAGATTGGTGATGTCTTTGTCCGCAGTAGGTTTGATGGCTCGATGTTCAATCTGGCAAGGCTCAGGGCTAAATCCAAAACAAAGTAAAATCTTATCAGAAAGCTATTGTTTGTTGATGATGCAGCCCTGGTTGTACATGACGAGGATTTCTGCAATCATTAATCAATTATCTTTCTGATGCCTACAAAATATTTTCACTCACTCTAAACGTGAACAAAAAACGGTTGTCCCAAAACAAGTTGGAACCGCACCAGTAAAAACAATTACGCTAAATGAAGATCCGCTCGATGAAGTTCAAGTGCTCAAATATTTGGGCTTCACAGTAACAGCAACACTATCACTTGATGAAGAGATGAATGGACGCATAGGGCAAGCAGCAACAACTTTCGGCAGGCTGAAAGAAAGGGCATGGAGCGACAAAAGGCTGATACTAAATACAAAGATCATGATATTTCAAGCATGCGTGTTTGGTAGACTGTTATACGGAGCAGAAACATGGACAACACATTCAAGACAGGAGAAGAGGTCAAACAGTTTTCATATGCAATGTCTTCGCAGTATAATGAACAAAAAGTGGCAGGACAAGTTGACCAACTCGGAAATACTGAAACGCACCAAGTTACCTTCCCTCTTCTCGACTCTGAGCAACAAGAGACTGAGAACTAGTTCTGATGACAAAGATGGAAGACAAGCGACGCAAAAGATAAGAGTCTACACCACACCAATCGAAGTTTTTCTGTTTACACTGCTGTCGTCCCTGTCAATCGAAAATCGGCAAAATCAGCCACGAAAGTCGATATCCCTCCAGGACCACCATCTCTACAACATCTCTTTCGTCTGTCAAGACGAAAAAGGCAATAACAATAATGAAGTTAAACTAACAATATCAATAGACAGTATTGCACAATGCATGCATAGACCATTAGCATAGGTATTTATTGCGACTATCAAAATCAAAGAAAAGCCAAAGGCCGCCGTCCATCGTAGACGATGATGGCATAATTATTTTGCTAGCGCTATTTTTAGTAAGGATTAACTGCGCTATTTTTTATCCTCACTCTCTCGTCTCGAGCCGCCCGATCCCAGTGGCAAGTCAAGGACAAGAAGACTAGGGGGCGACTACGAGATGCAGGCGACTCCGCAATAAGCACCAGTGAAAAAGACGGTGGAGTTCGGAGACGGCTTAACCACTTCGCCACGGAATTCCGCAATCAAAATACATTTGTTGTATTTATGTTATTATATATACTCATCTACTGTCATGGATTTCTTGGTAAATTATCATTCAGTAGTTTGGCGTTGCTTTCTGAACGTTGTTCTTCAGAGTCGATGGCGACTAGGTTTGTCGTTCAACTTTTTCACCAGTAGCTGTGTGTACTAGTCACATGTGGACTTTCCCTCTTTTTTTCTCTTTTTACTGACATAGTTCAGCCAGCCAAAGCCGTCGCCCAGTGGGTAGCGCTGCGGGCATACTCTTGAAGCCATGAGCTAGGCAGAAGTGTTGGAACCAGATATGCTCATGACCCTCATTGATGTGGCTGTCACTCCCTAAGAGTTACTACCCCTTAAACTTCTGCCCTGTCTCCCCCTCCCTGTGAGTTACTATCCCTTACACTTCTACCCCGCCCCCCTCTCCCTGTGAGTTACTATCCCTTACACTTCTACCCCGCCCCTCTCTCCTTGTGAGTTACTATCCCTTACACTTCTGCCCTGTCTGCCCCTCCCTGTGAGTTACTATCCCTTACACTTCTACCCCGCCCCACTCCCTGTGAGTTGCTTTCCCTTACACTTCTGTCCTGCCCCCCCCCTCCCTGTGAGTTACTATCCCTTACACTTCTACCCCGCCCCTCTCTCCTTGTGAGTTACTATCCCTTACACTTCTGCCCTGTCTGCCCCTCCCTGTGAGTTACTATCCCTTACACTTCTACCCCGCCCCACTCCCTGTGAGTTGCTTTCCCTTACACTTCTGTCCTGCTCCCTGCCCCCCCCCCCTCCCTTTGAGTTACTACCCCTTAAACGTCTGCCCTGTCCCCCCCCTCCCTGTGAGTTACTATCCCTTACACTTCTGCCCTGTCTCCCGCCTCCCTGTGAGTTACTATCCCTTACACTTCTGTCCTACCCCCCCCCCCCTTCCTAATAGAAGTCACGGTGTCGTGCAAGAGAGGTAGAGACAAAACCAATGAGTCAATGGCACCAATATGTCAAGGAATGGGTGGGCATAACTCTGAAGCCGACTGAGGATTTGGCAAGAGTTCGAGTGTCTTTGAGACGTGCTGTGATGAGACCGACATTCTGCAAAGGACATGCTTTTATTATTGCTCATCGCAAAAGAAGGTGGCCACAACTTCAGACGGTTTTGTCTTATTAATGTGCTATACGCTGTGTCTAGATTATAGTGAAGAAGTGAATGCGCTGGTCATCAATATCACGCTCTTGTCCCAAATTACCTTTGATCAGTGGCAAGACTATTGGTCGAGCTGACTGGAGGTAAGTCAGGATTCAGGCACTCTGGTCTTACCTTCCGTGAGACCATGGGACGCTTGAAACTTGCGGCATTCGATCGCCCACAATTTCCGTTCATCGCATTGAGAGGTGAGTGCCTTAACCTCTCGCATACAGGGACACTACATGATGATGTTGATATGTATTTAAACAGTATACACCTCGCGTCACAATTATGTCGAACATTATACAAGAGACGAGAGACATGACTTACTTGCGCCGAGCTGGCACTTTCACAATTACCAGCTATCCAAGTTATGATCGGTTCTTCCACCCGGATTTCTGAACTCAATTAGAATCCTATGGGACCATAGGCGTATATGTTGTCCGGCGTTGTTAAAAGCGTATAACTGGAATGTTAATTCAACTTACAATTTTCCTTCTGTAGCCTGAAGTTTGTACAAGACGTGGTAGCCATTTCCTTGTCCAGACCACCTTAGTGGCTCATCTTCTACCATAAGGTGTACAGGTCGTCATTGTTCATATGACTTACAATTTCGACATTATGGGCTAACTTGTCCCATGCACAACTTTCCTTAGTCGGTTGACAGATTACAGTGTTTCTATTTGTTGCTCACTCTTTGAGCCACAATAAAGCACGAAAGATTTATAACTGTATGTGTGTGCGTGTGCGGGTATGCGTGTGTGTGTGTTTAGTGCGTGCGTGCGTGCATGTATGTATGTATGTATGTATGTATTTCCATCAGTTTGGACTCCTGAGAGAATCCCCGGGAGATCAGCATTTCAACCCTTTTGACAAAGTGAAACAGACTGTCCTTCATTGGTTCAAACATACTGACAAATCTTTCTACGCTGAAACTGTTCAGGCATTACTTAAACTCTGGGATAAGTGCATAAATGTTGCAGAAGAGTTTATCGAAAAATAAATGGCATTTTGAACACTTAATCACAAAATATTTTTTTAACACGCAAAAGACCCGATGTGACTTGAATGTACCTCATATAAATTTATATATATATATATATATTTATATATATATATATATATATATAGAGAGAGAGAGAGAGAGAGAGAGAGCGAGAGAGAGAGAGAGAGAGAGAGAGGGAGATTTATCCAACCTCTGGCCTTCATGACAAGGCAAAACTCCTCCCACTGTCTAATTGTAACCATCGATTCTCATTTAGCGGATACAGGCGCCTGTTCTTCGTTGCCCTAACATGAAGGAGTTCCCTGTGAGAGAATGTATCCTGTCAGAGAGCTGGGCCGTGTTAGTGTGTCAGACCCTTCTAATTTCACTTGTCATGAAAGAGATCTAGATACGACGGGTGAGGATGGATGTCAGATGTGGCAGGCACAACCTTCCGCAGAACGGGAAGTGCGGACAAGAGGCACGAACCTAGTTCTTCAAGCCTCTTTAACGCACAAGATGTTGAACATGTTGCGATGTTTATTCTTTGTGAAGTTAATAAAGTGCGGGCGTAGTAATACACATGTGGTGTATGTGTGCGCGCGCGTGTGTACATACTTGTGTGTTAGTGATTATGTGAGTGACAGTTTCCTGTATGTGTGCTTGTATGTGGGGATTATCATTTCTGTGTGGGCATGAGAGCGTTCGTAAGTGTGTGTGTGCGTGCGTGCGTATGTGTGTGTGTGTGTGTGTGTGTGCAACTATGTTCGTAAGTGTGTGTATAAAAGTGCATGTTTGTGAAAATGATGGTATGAAAGAGTGTGAACATGCAAGTGTGTGTGTATGTATACGTAAAACGGTGCGTGAGTTATAATGTGTGTACGTGTGTGTGTGTGTGTGTGTGTGTGTGTGTGTGTGTGTGTGATATTGTTTACGTGTATGTGCATACGCATGTGTATGAGTTCACTCTGTGTGTAGATTTATATGTGTGCGTTTGAACAAAGTTGTGTGTGTATGTGTGCATGTATGTGTCAATGTGCATGTGAGTGAATATGTGTGTGTGTGAGAGAGAGAGAGAGACAGAGAGAGAGAGAATGACAGTGAGAGAGAACGAGAGAGAGAGAATAAATGACCGTTCCAGATTAAGAAAGTGTATCGGGTTCCTGCTAAAGGCACGTGCAGCACGGACCATTTCCTCGAATACAGTGCAGTTCCTCTTTTTCATCATTGTCATCTTCTTCTTCTTCTTCTTCTTCTTCTTCTTCTTCTTCTTCTTCTTCTTCTTCTTCGGCGTTTGTCCTTAAAAACGATGTAGTGACGGTATGTCGTACTTCACAGCAAGGTTACTATATCCGCGCCTTATGGCCCAACATATCCGGTACAGCACGACATTTTTTGTAGCGTATCTGTCTTCCCTCTGCAATCCGAATTCTCCTAATCAAAACTGCATGGATGCCGTCCTTCTCCAGAACCACCATGTGGAGGCGATTAGGGTCTTGGTCAGCTAGCTCGCTGACCTTGATGGAAGTAGCCAACTATGATTTGCTCGCTGCTGTCAGCTCATTCACTTCTCCCCCCCCCCCCAACCCATCCCACCATCCTCCCTGGGCCAGTGTATATGCTGAAACATCAATGTAGCTTATGTTTATTGATGTTTCAATGTTGTATTCAGATGCTTGTCCCCTATCCTCTCCCCATGAAACATAAGAATCCCTCTGCAGGAAGCCTGTATCAAAACATTTATCTCCGTAATAGGAGTGGTGGTTTCTGTAGCAACTCGTATTACATGATGAGATTGCTATTCTTCTGCACAACCAATTTTAGTTGACTATATTTTATTTCAAAATGAACAACCTTGTCCAATACACCGTGTAGCGACTGTAGAGACAGATGTCCTTTATTTCCAACCATGTAATCATTCCGAACAATGGGAAGCAATGACAGATTCTGATATGTATTATTTTCGGAATACGTGAAATGGTACAGTAGTACTATTCGTTCTGCTTCGGACGAGTTACAAATTGTCCTTTCTGACTATATTAGTCTTCTGCGTTCGTTCTTAATCTCCCGCTACCAAGCCCTGACCCGGGCTTTGCAAGCAGCAAAATGTAGTCCCGTGAACGGATTGCGTTGTGTCGCTAGTTTACAGCTTGACTGCGATATTTGCACCTTTCTGTCCGACAGTTCCGTCTTCGGCAGCTCTGACTATCAAATCTGCTGCTCAGCACGTGTGTCCCTCAGAGTGTTGTCTTCTGCTGCTCAGTACGTATGTCCCCGAGAGAGTTGTCTTCTGCTGCTCAGCACGTATGTCCCCGAGAGAGTTGTCTTCTGCTGTTCAGCACGTGTGTCCCGCAGAGTGTAGTTTTTAAAGTATAGTATACAAGCTAGCGTAACCAGCGATTCCGGCTATCATCATAAAAGTAGATCCTTTTTAAAACGCCCTCCCCGCACCCATCCCAACCCTCACACCTCCATAGCACTATCTCGTTCTCCAACTTGCCAATCTCTTTCTCCCTCATTCAGCCTGTCCCTCTGTCCATATCATCCGACACTCCCCTCCCCACTCACCCAAACCAGTCTACCTATTTCTTCCCCAAAACTCGCTCATGTTGAAACTGCCCACCTATTTTCCACCTAAAAACGCCCATCCACCGACCTGCTCATCTCATTCCCCTTCAACCCGTCCATCTCTGTTCCCACAACTCTTCCGTACAACCGCTCTTAAGTTCCTCCCTCAAGCGCCCTTTTCTTTACCCTTTAAACCTCCTGTCGTTTCCATTTTTCCCTTCAATCCACCCATCTTCCTACCTCTCAACCGTCCCATCTCTTCATCAATCTCACCTGACACATCTTTATCCCCCCCCCCCATCAATTTCTATTTCTCTAATACTTCTTGCTCCTCCACCCTTTTGCCCCCCATCCCCATCACCTCAATCTTCCAAGGTATACATTACATCAAGGAGGCAAGACGCTTCCGTCCCCCGAAGGTCCGTCGTTCATATTCCGGGCTGCCTATTTCTTCACTTTCTTTTTTCTGCCTCCTTATGTATGTTTTCCCAGTGCAGATAAATACCTGTCTTGTGATCGCTGCCACGAATAAACATTCTTCTCAGATCATCAAGCGTCTCATGCAACTCTCGGTGAACCTCGAATTGAACGGGATTTGGTATAACTCAGTCAAAGTATATTATCATCATCATGTGGCATGTCCTTTGTAGAACGTCTCTCCAATCACCTCCAGTCTGAAACTCGTTTCCTAGCCAAATCTGCAGCCTCCTCTTCGCGTCTTCATCTGAATTCTTTTATATCAGTTCATAGTACACCAATTTCTATTTGTAATACACTTTAAATGAATTAAATATTATGCAATTCGTGTTTCAATTCTCTTCTAAACAATCGGTCTTATAATTTAGTAACACTCATAACTTTATGAAAATGTGTAACCTTAATTGAACAAATAAAGTGCGCATGTGCCGTGAACATGCGCATCACACCTTGAATTGGAAAAAGGTCACAGTTTTTCTATGCTGACTTTGTAAACGTCATCCCAACGTACCAGGTTTGAATGCCACTTGTTTCAGTCAATCCAACTTACTTAACGTCTTTATACTTGTTTAGAAGACTCTGCAGAGTCTGTATACAACCAGTTTCATTTACATTTCCTTGCTTTAAAAGCTATGTACATCCAATATTTTCTTACATGCATTAATTGTTCCTGTCTCCACTACTTCCTGTGGCAATACATTCAAAGCATTCACCACTCTCTGACTAACAAAAATATTTCCTAATATCTAATCTGGACCTTTCTTTAGTTAATTTGCAGCTATGCCCTTTTGTTCTTGTATGTGGTTGTATTTTGAAGAAAAAAACATGTTATAGTCTAATTTATCCGTTCCTTTGATTATCGTATAAACCTTAATAACATTGTCACACTGTAAACGGGTACCTGACGAAGTCAATACGGGAGCTGCCGCGTGAGCTATAGAGTGTGTGGTCTGTCGTTCGCATTTTCAGCACAGAAAGGGACTGAGCCCATATGGGGAAGCCCTGGTGTAAGGAATCGAATTGATCAAATATGAAGGCGCTTTAGTGCAAAGGCTCTAATCCAATTGAGAGGCGCCCTGGTGTAATTAATGGGACGGATCAAATATGGAGATGCACTGGTTCTATAAAAGTTCTGATTCTATATGGGGCGCCCTCGTGTAATCATGGGAACGAATCGCATATAGGGGCCCCCCTGGTTTAATCATAGGGACTGATCACATATGGGGGCGCCCAGGTTCAATGGAAGGATCACAAATGGAAGCGCATGGTACAACGAAGTCGGTTCTACGAACAATTTGTCGTTATTTATAAAAATCGTGTTCGATTTTCTCTTGCATATTTTTCTCAATTCCAAGATGAATTTGATGAATTTGAATTTGATGAATTTGAATTTGATGAATTTGAATCTACAAGTCAAAATATGAGAGACTGAACCCGAGATGCCAGCGTGCATACAAACGTACCTATCCAATGCGTACGCGTTCTAGTTTATAGATGTGGAGATCTGACAAACGTCTGGTCAGGCAAAACTTACTGATTGGTCAATGTTAGTTAGGGTCAGGCAAAATGATTGGTCAATGTTAGTTAGGGTCAGGCAAAACTTACTGATTGGTCTTGTTAGTCAGGGTCAGGCGAAATATACTGATTGGTCAATGTTAGGGTCAGGCAAAACTTACTGATTGGTCTTATTAGTCAGGGTCAGGCGAAATATACTGACCAAGCCCACTACCTCTTTTCCACTCAGGTCTCCCTACAAACGAGAAGTTTTCATGGCAACATGGCTAACGATATTGAGGGATCAATGTACTCCCCATTGTAGTGAGCGACACGCAGATAGAGCCTCGCATAGAACAATCGCGTGGAAAACCCCGGTCCCCTTTCATCAGCTCGCTCTGGTTATTAGAAAACATTGTTTTTTAACAATTTCGATAAGACTTTTCCCATTGCTGGGGTAATCGAGGGGTTTTTAGGCTGAGGACTACAGGCCGCTTGGCCACTCATGTCGCCACGTCGTGTGCTGGCTGTATTTGTTTATTTCGCCGCAACAGAAAAACACCATAGGCCATACCGGGGATTCGAACTCCTCCCCTCCTTGTCGGAAAGCAGGCATCGCGACCATTCGGCCACACGCTCATCATCATCATAATCATCATCATAGATGAAGCTAGTTTGCGTGTGTATAAACAGCAGTCAATTCAGTTTGAAATTAACACAATCATATGAATATGGATCGGACATGCTTCCAGAACCCACTGAAACCCACATGGAACAAGGAAACAAAAGAACACAAAGCAAGAACTGTACCCGATTTTATTTGTTTATTAATGAGCACATTGTACGCATACTGATTCCTACATTTTTGGATTCAATTTAGAATTTGCTTTAGCCTTAATTCTCATAGTCTTTTAATGACATTCTCGACTTTTATGCGTGCTATTTTATTTTGTTCAGTGCTCGATTCAAACAAATGGCTAGGTCTAAACGTCTATTACCGTTTTTATTGTAAACAACATTTAATATTTGCGTGTTTAAGTTGCCGTAATTGATTCCGAAATCGATACTGGGGAGGTTCAGTCTACATCTATATTATCCAGGACTAATTTATTTGAATGGCATTGACCTGTGATACGTTTTACATAGTGGAACACCTGAATCGTTATATGGTAACGTGCTGAATTCGCACAGTAACGCTGTCGGATTCGATCCCCGTTATCGACACGTTCCTATCGACCAAGCTGTAAATGTGTATTGACTGACTGTCAGATGAAGAAAGTCTGCGAGATAGTCCAACAATGTCCTGTATGCAGTTCGATCCTTCGCTGTAGCTTACCATTTCTGACCTAGATCTCTCAGTACATCATCTCCCCATCGTATGGATAGGTGACTGCGTGGGCGTATATAATCGTATGGCCACCAAAACGGAAAAATGTCGTTCTGAAAAGACACATTATTGTATTATGTCATAATCAATTTACGTAAGTTCTATTTCAAATAAAATAACACAATTCTCCTCGCCTGCTGTCACAATGGGAATTATTGTTACAATACCAAAGCAAATGAATATATTATAGGGAGGATAGAGAGATGGAGATACAAAGAGATAGAGAGATATAGCAACATTGAGAGAGATAGATAGATAGATAGATAGATAGATAGATAGATAGATAGATAGATAGATAGATAGAGAGATAGAGAGAGAGAGAGAGAGAGAGATAGAAGGTCACAGAAGACAGATGTGCGTGGTTTGTTAACTTAGCATGCCGAGAAATGTCTCCCCAAGTTTTCACACTTCACTTCAACCGGTCGAGAACAATTATTGTTCTTGTCCGAGCTACTTCCTCCTGAAATCTGAAGCCAGGAATCCTGTTTGCCCCAGGGTTCGCCAGCTTGATTGACAGACCACAATCCAGGTGTTTTCACTAATAACTAACGCTTTCAAGAAGGCATGCTCCAGGGATCTGTGGCTTAACGAGACGCGTAAAGACGACAAGAAGGAGAGCTCTTGGAGGGCGACAGAGGTATTTGTTAGAGCAAGGCCAGGATGTTTTTCCTAGGCGTTCGTGTTTGTCAGGATCGCTGTTGTATCCTGTTAGCGTTGATGTCCCGTCTTAGCTATCAGGATTACTGGCAAGAAGAGTTGAGTGATTGACAGTTGCCCGGCAAGATCAAAGGGGAAAGCACCGCATCATGGAAGAGTAAAGGGAGACGATGGGTCGTGCCATATGGCATAGTATGCAGTTGATATTTCATGCGAGATATCCAGACGTCAAGTAAACTGTTGAACATCAAAACCAGACGTACACTTGACTAGAACAGAGAGGGGAAGGGAATAGCAGCCTGATTCATGAATAACTGGTAAAGAACATATTGTAAGAAGCCAGAGAAATCGGAGAAACACGTCACAACAAGTTTACTGTGATCATAAGTAATGAAAAAAAAAGTCTTTCCACACACTCTTGTTTCATTTTACTCTATCCTACTATCACATTCTTGCACAACTTTTTACGGTCGGGGGAGGGGGGGGGGGGGGTGGGGGGGGGGGAATAGGCGCGCCTCCGCTAGCAGAAACTAGTGAGGCAGCACGTAATATTTAAAAAAAAATAATTTAAAGATTAATACTCCGTTATCCCTGCAATAATTAACATGAAAGACGGACGAGGATTCCTGTTAAATTGAAAGTGAGTCAGACAAAAACATGAAAGGCAATAGAAGACTCTTGTTAAATTGAAAGTGAGTCAGACAAAAACATGAAAGGCAATAGAAGACTCTTGTTAAATTGAAAGTGAGTCAGACAAAAACATGAAAGGTGGTAGAATACTCTTGTCTATTGCTGAAGGGAACCTGCATCCTCAGAATGAGACAAAAGTGTCCAGTGTAATGACGCGCAGACCTATGTTTCATAACTCAACAAAAACAAAAGTATTTATTAAAGCACAAACAAACTATCAGAACTATCGTTTCGTTATTTACTCCAATTGATAGGGGTTCACTGATAATAAATGCCGTTTGTCCCTACAGTCGCCACGCACTGTACACGGTTGGTTTTTATTTGACCTGTGATGCAAGGCCTGGTAGCCAAAAGTCCCAAATCTTCACGCCCTTGCCCATGGGAAATAATTTCCAAAAATAAATTTCCGAGTTCCGGTGCTGGATTCTGACATCGTGACCTTGTGTAGAGGAAGGTCACGTAAGTGCTGGTCCTTCTACCCTGGAGTGTAGAGTCTTCTACCTTACTTACATAATTGACCCCATTCTTCTTCTTCTTCTTCTTCTTCTTCTTCTTTTTCTTCTTCTTCGTTCGTTCTCAATCTCCCGCTACCAAACCCTGAAAAAGCTTAAGTAGCAGAATGTAGTCAATAGAACGGAATGCGTTGTGTCGTAGTTTACAGCTTGGCTGCGATATTTGCACCTTTCGGTCCAACACATCCGACTTCAGCAAGCATTTTTTTAGTACCGGGTTAGCATTCCCTCTTCAATCCCTTCTCCTTAGCCAGTCTGTCCTGCTGCAGCCTGTTATCCAGGATCACCACATGGAGGTGTAGAAGGGTCTTGGCAGCTATGGTTCACTGGCCCTGACGCTAGCAGTCAGCTATGGGTCGCTGACCACTGCAGCTCTTGCGCTGCTCAGCATCTTGATCCTGACCCCATTCTACCCTGGGGTGTAGAGTCTTCTACCTTACCTACATAATCGACCCCATTTACCATGGGGTGTAGATCCTTCTACCTTACTTACATAATAGACCCCGTTCTACCCTGGAGTGTAGAGCCTTCTACCTTACTTACATAATCGACCCCATTCTACCCTGGTGTGTAGAGCCTTCTACCTTACTTACATAATAGACCCTATTCTACCCTGGGGTGTAGAGCCTTCTACCTTACTTACAAAATCGACCCCGTTCTAGCCTGGGGTGTAGAGCCTTCTACCTTACTTACATAATAGACCCCGTTCTACCCTGGGGTGTAGAGCCTTCTGCCTTACTTTCATAATCCACTCCGTTCTACCCTGGGGTGTAGAGCCTTCTACCTTACTTACATAATAGACCCCGTTCTACCCTGGGGTGTAGAGCCTTCTACCTTACTTACATAATAGACCCCGTTCTACCCTGGAGTGTAGAGCCTTCTACCTTACTTACATAATCGACCCCATTCTACCCTGGTGTGTAGAGCCTTCTACCTTACTTACATAATAGACCCTATTCTACCCTGGGGTGTTGAGCCTTCTACCTTACTTACATAATAGACCCCGTTCTACCCTGGATTGTAGAGCCTTCTACCTTACTTACATAATAGACCCCGTTCTACCCTGGGGTGTAGAGCCTTCTACCTTACTTACATAATAGACCCCGTTCTACCCTGGGGTGTAGAGCCTTCTACCTTACTTACATAATAGACCCCGTTCTACCCTGGGGTGTAGAGCCTTCTACCTTACTTACATAATAGACCCCGTTCTACCCTGGGGTGTAGAGCCTTCTACCTTACTTACATAATAGACCCCGTTCTACCCTGGAGTAGAAAAGAGAAATATACACCGGAACTATAGAAAAGCTAACTGAACAATACATGCGCCTCTCTCAGACAACAGATTCAACAACAAGAACTCAACAGACGCTTTAAATAGAGAATACATACAAGAAAAATCACAAAGAAGATCTCGGAAATATCTAAACTGAGAATACGAAGAGAGAGGCAGCCACAAACGGTTTAGCTATTCCTGACTTCAGATCTAGAAATAACTGTAAAAGAACAAGTACAAGCCAGAAGAAAGACGGAAAAAGAAAGCAGTCAAGAAAACAGAACAATGTGCAATAAAATCACAGCACAAGTAAAATGCCACATCAAGGAAGAAGCCAGGACAAAAACGTGCACTTGAACTTAAATGTTGAGCAATCGATCATCCTGTCTTTTGTCAACTTGTTGAGTGAACGCTGGTAGTGACCTTGTGTTCTTTGCAGTGCTGAGAGAAGCCATGGCTCTAGGATACATGAAAGGAATCATTGTAATTGACAGTGAAGTGTCTCGCTAAAAGGAAGGAATGACATAACAAAAACCAATACGGATAAAACTACATAACTGTTGATATTAATTCTGCATTGTCACTTTTACTAGATCTAGTCATTAACAATACTGTCAATACTACTCTTTCCCATTGCTGTTATAGTGGAGGTTTTTTTACATGGCTGTCGCCACGTCGTACGCTGGCTATGTCTGTTTATTTCACCCCTAACAAAAAAACACAACAATATCGGCATACCGGGATTCGAACCGCTGTCCGACGCTTATGTCGGGAGCCACTAGTGATATGTTGTTGTTTGAAGTTACTGCGTGTTCAGGTAACGCTTCTCTTGTAGCAGGTTACAGTAAATCCTCTTACAAGTCATCTGTTTCTTTCATTACAATTTTGCTTTCTTTAGCTATTTTATTCACAACTTCATCAAATCAGACAGAACTAATGTGTTGACATCAATACCGGCTAGATTCATTTTTAAAACTGATATACAACATGGCGTGTCATAACAAGAAAGTTCAGCTCAAATGTCGGACAGAAAGAGAAAATATTAGTCAACCTCTTTCTGGGGTTTGTCCGTTCTGCCCGGCACTTCCGGTTTCAAGGCGGCCTTTTTAGAACCGGTTTTGTTTTTCCTTTTCAGTAGCTGGTATCTTATCCAGACTGAACGAGTGCAGTCTGGCAGTAGTACCGCTACTTGGAGGTGAAATATAGTCTTGGTCAGTTTTGGGTCGCCGACTCTGACAAGCATTAATCTATGGAATCACTGACTGCTCTCAGCTCATCCGTTGTCGCACCTTCTGCCCCTCAAACTCTATCTCGCAACAAGAAAGTTCCCACGCACAAAAAGCAAAAAAGAAACTTGCATGCACCCGCTCGACAGAACTTCCCTAACAATCTTCGTGTATTTGTCTTGTCGTTGTCACAATAGTATAGTGATTAGCTGTCCTACAGAAAACCTACATCCGGGACGGAGATGAAAGGCACAGACGTTGAAAACACATTTCAAAAAATATAAAGATTGGCTCTAGATAATTATGCCACACAAAGAATGGCGCGTGAGATTGTAGATAACCAGCTATCTGATGTTATTATTGACAGAATTACCAAGGACATGGATATAGACTGTGCACTCACCGTTGAATGGTGGGTGTTACGTTTACAGAACGGTGGGGGGGGGGGGGGGGGTTTCCATCTTTACAAGGTTGATCTCTGTCACGGAGGACCATCTTCGCTATGGTTTTTTTAAATTTTCTCAGCTGGAGCAGGTTTTGCACATTCATTGTTTTTTTTATCGAAGACAGATGTGTCGGGCCGAAATGTACAAATATCGTAGTCAATCTGTAAGCTAGCCACACGACGCATTTCGTTCTCCTGACTACATCCTTCTACTGGCATAACCGTGTTCAGGGCTGAGTAGCGGAACACTGAGAAAGAACGCAAAAGACGAAAAAGAACTGACTTCAAGCGACAAGAAAAACCTGAATCAAATAAGGGCTTAGCAGTGAAAGAAAAAAAATATGTCCTATAAATTGCTCATCACAAATAAAACCTGTACACTACACATATGCTTCCCAGCCTGGAGAAAACAGCGTTTCCAAGAGCTGATAGAAACGTTCTCGGCTTACAAATCAGCCAGACAGAAACAGAAAGAAGAGCCTTAACTGTGAAACTCACACAGAATCATTACCAACAGCGGGATCAAGACGCCGAGCAGCGCATGAGCTAGGGTGGTCAGCGACCCAAAGCTGACTGCCAGGGCCAGCGAACCAGAGCTGCAAAGACCCTTCTACACCTCCACGAGGTGATCCTGGATAACAGGCTGCAGCTGAGCAGGCTGGCTAAGGAGAAGGGATCGAAGATTGAAGGCCAACCAGGAACTCAAAAAATGCCTGCTCAAGTCGGATGTGTCGGACCGAAAAGTGCAAACATCACAGCTATTCACAAACATCACAACGCATTCCGTTCTCTGGACTACATTCTGCAACTTACAAAGCCCCTTTCAGAGCTTTGTAGAGGGAGATTGAGAACGAACGAACCCAAGCCAGAACATTACCCAAATCAATAGATTAGTCAATGTATTTACAGATCGATCAATATCAATTGCAGCAGAGAATGGAGACGGAGGGAACATTCTGAGACTAAAACAAGTGTACATGAAAACAGCTGTCAGTGACGGCTGGAACATTTTGAGTTAACTTCAGAGCAGAGGCAGAGACCTTGAAAACTGCAGCAGAATTTTTAATGACAGATGAAAAATATTGAGTTATGGTACTCTTCGCAGATTAACTGTCACTGGTTATGGCAATGCAGAGCAAAAATAACGACAGACCTAAAGGCAATAACAGTGATACTCGGTACACTGTTTCACGGGTTAAAGAGAGTTGGCATACAATGGATTTCATCCCATTGCAATTTCTTTGGCAATGTAGAGGCCCACATATTGCCAAGAAGAAGTGAAAAGGTACTCGAATTTAATATAAATATAACTTATGAAGAGGCCAAGAGGTTTAGCAGGTGTAGATAAAGGAGCAAGTGAGAAGCATAGCGCATAGTTCATCAATCAAATGACGTCCATTACCAGCTCAACAGAGGTTAATAGGTAGTAATCGTTGTTGTGGTTGTTATTTATCTAGCAGCACCCGTGCTCTCGTCCTCCGACCCATTCCCAAGTAATGGTATTTGCATTTGTTTATCAGTTGTTGTTTAGTGCCATACAAAATATTCTATTTATCTGGCCTCTGAGGAAGAACCTTCCTAATATCGTTGAGCGCCCAACACTCAGGGAAGATACTTACTTTCCATATTCAAGCACCAGGGCAGAAGCTGATGAACGGTTTAATATGTTTGTGTACACAGCTGGCACTCAGCAGTATGTTGTGGTTGGAGTCTGTTCAGGTACTTGTTAAATATGTTGTGTTGGGTTCTCAGTCGGAAGATGGTGCTCTGATCATTTCTTGTGAGTTGATTCATATGAGTTGTTTCCGATGGCTCAACTGTTCAGCTGGATGTCTTTGCAGTTCTTATAATGTGTTTGTCTGTCTGTAAAGTTGTTGCTGTGTTTGGCTGCTCTTGTATTGATCACTTCTTTGCTAGTCTGTCTGCCTTGTCACTACCAAGTGTGTTTGAGTGCCATGGATCCACTGCAGAACTATTTGCACAACATGGGAAGGGATAATGTGGTCAGTGTCTAGAGATATTTGGATAAGGTCAGGTCTACACTGACCAGCAATTTCTAATGCTTGAAGGACGAACATCAAATCTGTGAAAATGACAATGTTTTGGGCCTTTGAGGAAAAGACATTAAAAACTATCATCAGATGGTACAAAGCAGCTTCAAGTGCAGTGAAAACAGCTTCATAGTTGGAGCCAACCTTCCCGCAAACATCAGACAACTCATAAGACGATTTATTCATATGATGTATTCTATTTAAACGGTTAGTTACAGACCACAACAGACTGAGATACCGTCTGCTCAACAAAATACGAATAGGACATACAGATAAATGTGTCTGCGGCACTGACAAAATGGCCGTTGAGCATCTGCTATAAAAGTGTTCACCAAACCAGAGAAAGCAGGGGTGACCATCTCGGAAACCATTCCTGATACAGATAGGCTGTCATTAACCATCGCTGTTTTTCAATATTTTTAAGTTGATATCTCAAAGCGCAGGAAGAAGAAGAAGAACTAGAAGAATTATTGAAAGGTTTATTAAAAAAGTAAATGGTCCTCACAGGAATGAGAGACGAATAAGTAAAATACTGCAGCCCATATTCACAGACTCATTGTTTGTTAACCCTTGTCTTGGGATAGTTGTTCTAAAACTTAATCAGATAGCTGACCCTCTGAGACTAATAAACGTTAATCATCTCCCTATCTCTCTCTCTCTTTCACTCACCCCCTCTCTCTCTCTCTCTTTCTCCTCTCTCTCCTGTTATATAAGGAGAAATAGAACATTTACTCACGGCTGCCTAGTTCCAGAATTTAGACTTTGCTCCGAAATCTGAAAGAACTCTTGGAATGCTCCCAAAGTTATCTTCACTGACCCCAGGTTGAGATCTCTTTCTGTGGAAGACAATGACTGACTGATTTGATGATTGACATGAACGAGTTGTACTATTTGAATCTCGCTGACTGCACTTCGATAATCCTGGAATGTTTTATCTTTCCCAGCTCTCTTTGTCTCCCAAGCGAGAATAATCTACACAGGCACAGAATCGATGCAACTGCTTGTTGTCACTAGGAAGGAACAGCCAAAACGGAGGCCCATGTCCGTGCTGCCTGAGATTGGCAGGACGGGCGCGTGATAACGGTAGTACAATCATAATGGACAATGAAAAGAAATGCAGTGAGTGGACTAACTTATTAATGACTTTCCAGTTGACGAAATATTTTCTTGTCAACTTTCTTATTCTTCGTCGTTCGTTATCAAACTCCCGCTACCAAGCCCTGAACGTTCTCAAACTCCCGCTACCAAGCCCAGAACGTTCTAAAACTCCCGCTACCAAGCCCTGAACGTTTTCAAACTCCCGCTACCAAGCCCTGAACGTTCTCAAACTCCTGCTACCAAGCCCTGAACGTTCTAAAACTCCCGCTACCAAGCCCTGAACGTTCTCAAACTCCCGCTACCAAGCCCTGAACGTTCTCAAACTCCCGCTACCAAGCCCTGAACTTTTTCAAACTCACGCCACCAAGTCCTGAACGTTCTCAAACTCCCGCTACCAAGCCTTTAACGTTCTCAAACTCCCGATACCAAACCGTGAATGCTCTCAAACATCTCCCTTGACTCCAGCTCTGTACACGTCTCATTTGCCCCCCTCTCTGTACACGTCTCCCTTGACTCCAACTATGTACATGTCTTTCCTGACTCCAACTCTGTCCACGTATTTCCTGACTCCAACTTTCTACACGTCTTTCCTGAATCCTACGCTGTACAAGTCTTCCTTAATTCAAGCTCTGTACACGTCTCCCTTGACTCGAGCTCTGTAAGTCCATGCGTATGTTGGCCTGCCTGTCTAGCCAAAGGGGATTTCCAGAAGAGCCGCCTTGTAATGACATCAGTTGGTATAGTTAATGAGCAATCCAACGACAGTGTCTTCTCTACGTTTTATGTTCATCTGATATCTATTTGTGTTTTCATATTAGTGATCTTATCATAGCAGTTCAATATCTCTATTATATGCATAATCCATTGATGTAAGTGTATACAATTCAGTGGTCTCGAGGTAAATCCAGGATTTTTTCACGTGGATCATCCGGTAAAAATTGTCTCTGATCTCTGAGTAGTGAGATGAGACACCAGTGTGCAGTGTCGCGAAAGCTAACAATCCCTTGGCAGTTGGAAATCGAAAAGAGTAGGCTTAACGGCCGCCGCTCGGGAAAATTCAAGTTAAAAATCTACTCAAATTATTGTAGGGAGTCTCACTACCACAAAGAATATGTCGCAAAAAGGGGACTGTGTCGATTAGACATTAGGTCTTGGTTATGTTGTTAGTGGAGTTGCACCGATGGCGCATGACAGGTTCCACCAGCACCAGTCCCAAAAAAAAGGAGATCGTATATTTGGTATCATCAGATGTCATTAACGAATTAGCAAATATGGAAGCAGCGTGCTATGCGAAAAGACACAACTGACACATGTCCAACTCTGACCTGACATTCTGCATACGTGGAAGGAGTATCAGTGTCAGAATTAGATTTGACAGCTATCTCCGGACTCGCTGGCTATGTGTAAGACAACATGTCTGACTGCTGTCACCATCACTTGCGATGGACAGCTAATGCTATGTGCAAGACAACATGTCCGACTGCTGTCATCATCACTTGCGATGGACAGCTAATGCTATGTGCAAGACAACATGTCTGACTGCTGTCATCATCACTTGCGATGGACAGCTAATGCTATGTGCAGGACAACATGTCTGACTGCTGTCATCATCACTTGCGATGGACAGCTAATGCTATGTGCAAGACAACATGGCTGACTGCTGTCATCATCACTTGCGATGGACAGCTAATGCTATGTGCAAGACAACATGTCTGACTGCTGTCATCATCACTTGCGATGGACAGCTAATGCTATGTGCAGGACAACATGTCTGACTGCTGTCATCATCACTTGCGATGGACAGCTAATGCTATGTGCAAGACAACATGTCTGACTGCTGTCATCATCACTTGCGATGGACAGCTAATGCTATGTGCAGGACAACATGTCTGACTGCTGTCATCATCACTTGCGATGGACAGCTAATGCTATGTGCAAGACAACATGGCTGACTGCTGTCATCATCACTTGCGATGGACAGCTAATGCTATGTGCAAGACAACATGTCTGACTGCTGTCATCATCACTTGCGATGGACAGCTAATGCTATGTGCAAGACAACATGTCTGACTGCTGTCATCATCACTTGCGATGGACAGCTAATGTACACTTGCCTGTTCAGTTTATGACAGTCACAAACTTTTAAACCACAAACAAGGTCTGTTTCAGCCATATTTCCTCCAATTCACATATTGTAGTAGAAAACTGCCATTCTTCGTCGGATAGTTAAATGAGATTTAGAAATCGACGCGTCTCCATACAGTTTACCTGACAACAATAACTCTCATTGTCAATTCTTCAGCGAAAAAGACCCCGATGTTATCACACAGACCTGGTGATAGCTTCACTCGGGGACTATGAAAATGTGGCAATGCGATTGAATAGATAGTAAACAATGCGAGAGATAACTCTGGGCCGATACGAAGATGACAAGGCAGAGCCATCAGTGTACGTCGTAAAATTGTCCAGCGTTGACAGAAAATGTCCCATAAGCTACAAGATAATGATTTTTTAATTGAAAACGCTGTTTTTGGGTATAAACACTTTTGAATCGTGTGAAACGCGAAGTCTTTGAAGTTCTCTGTTGCTTCTCATACAATCACTTTGCCTGAATGTACCACTCCGCCAATTATACGAACCACTGTGGTTGTGAAGTAGTCAAACTGAAGCATTGTGCTCTTTTTGCTTTACTTTAGAACTTTATTTGCACAACGTGTTTTTTATAATTTTGAAGTTGAGTCTTCTTCTAACGCATCTGTTTATCTCTTACCCTTTATTTTCTCCGTTTCAGCATGAGCTGCCCTAGTATATTTTCTCTAGCTATTCCAACAAAGTGTACCCTGCCATTGATTCAATGAATCACTAATGTCGAGACAGAGCAGAGTAAGTTGCTGCTTTCTTCGGCTAGCCAATGGGAGCACGCTGTTAGTTTACGAAACAGTAGTGCGTCTTTAACACATTTAAATCTTCCTCCGGTGTTATAGACCTGCAATTAGGCTTCTCTCTTAGATTTCTTCTTAGCCAGTCTGCTATGTTGCAGTCTGTTATCCTGGATCACCGCGCAGAAGTGTAGAATGGTCGTGGCAGCTTTGGATCGGTAGCCCCGAGGCTAGCAGTCGGCTATGGGTCGTTAACCGCAGCTGAGGAACTGATACGCTAATCCAGTCATGCGAGGTCTAGGCTGGACACCCCGCTCGTGTAAGGAAAGTGAAGCGTCTGATATAGCCTCTCCATTCCAGTTGTAGAAATTGCCGCTGGATTCACTGTTCGGCTTGTCGAGCAGAAGTTTCCATGCCAATGACCTCTCCTACATTATTGAGTCTCCAGCAGCACCTTCATGAGGGGCCCCTGTTTATGACAGAGCCTGCTGTGGGGCGTGACCGAGTACCCGGCGATATAACTGGGCGGGCAGATTTGGAGTATTAGCCTTGGTAGGCAGTCAATCTAAGAGAAAGTGAACTCTGACTCTAAACTCGGGTAGACGAAGCTCGTTAGCTTGTTCATGCAGTTTGCCTAGGAGAAGAGGAACTGATTTCAAACCCACAAATCCTAGGGAGTGCTAGCTAGCCTTGGGACGATGAGAGTATCATTGGATGTCTCGAGTAACTAGCATCTGCGGGCAACAATTCCACTGCCTTGTGGAAACCTCTGGAGAGTGTAGGGCTACGGAAGTAAGCCCAGACAGAAAATTCTGAGGGTAGCACCTAAGGCGGATGTTTTCAAAAGTGCAAGCTCATTCCGGCAGCTCTTGCAGCTGAGCCGGTGCCAAATTGTCACGCATCGCATTCTTTTGGATTAAACCAGTGAGGCCGAGAGAGAGGGATCCTGCAGTTTGGGCAGCACCGGGTCTCCATATTCAGCGCCCAATCATGTGCCACGAGAAGCTACTCACAGGGCGTTAGGCGCATGGTCTACAAAAACTGAGACGCCTACGTAGATTTGATAAACTATGAACAAATTATGCAACTATTATTTACTGGTAGTTTGAGCTCAAGAGGTTGGTCAGTGCATAAGCTGAAGGGGTCAGCAATAGCTGACATCTATAGTCCTAATTAGCGAACCAGAGCTGACAAGACCCTTCTACATCTCAACGCGGTGATACTGGATAACAGGCTGCAACAGAGCAGACTTCCCGAGGAGAAGGTATCGAAGAGGGACGGCTAGCCCGGTATTTAAAAATACCAGCTAAAGTCGGATGTGTCGAACCGAAAGTTGCAAATATTGTAGTCAAGCTGTAAACTACGACACAGCGCATACTGATACCTGCAAAGCCTTTTTTCTGGGTTTAGTAGTGGGAGATTGATAACGATTAGGGCTTGGTAGAAGGAAATTGATAACGTTCAGAGCCTTTGTGTTGCTATGGAAACTGCGGATAATACAGAAACTTGCCACTCGTGTCTTCTTTGGTCCGTTATTATCTGCTTTTACAAAAAGAATCTCTGTTATTCTTGCCTAACTTCTGCAGAATGCCTACCTGTGTCTGTCTTATTTCTCTTGTGCATTGCCGTCCTACGCATGTCTGGTTATAATAGTAACTAGTTTTGATGTCGTTTATTTTCCCATCTGAAATATCTCTCTTTGATCTGCAGATGCCGGCTGTGGATGTTCTCCGGAAGTCTGTTTTTGACATAAGTTCTGACCAGGTAATAGTTAGTCTAGTAGGCTAGCAAGACGTTTTGGGGTTAGCCTGTAAGCCCTTGTTGCCAAGAAGGACATCCGGCATCCACATATGGCAGCTTCAGCAAAATATATCGACTACTATCTGCAAAACAATTATGTGCACGCTGTCTCATAAATGGATGTCTGTGCCGGCAGTAGTAGTTCCTGGCATCTGTACATTTTTCTTCATGAAAAAGGTGAAAGTAAATCATAAAAACACGCTGCTGTCGGGATGAAGTGCTAGAAATACATTCTCCTTTGTATGAGGTGGGATGGCCATTTCACTTCTTGGCTGTCTTTCCTTATCTGACAGAAAACAGATGAATAGCCAAGTCAATTGGGCAGGTAGACACGTATAGCCAGATCAATTGGGCAGGTAGACACGTATAGCCAGGTCAACTGAACAGGTACACATGTATGTTAACTAGAGAGTTACACTTACAAAGCCAGGTTAAATGGACAAGTACACATTTATAGTCAGGTTAACTGGCCATGTACACGTGTATGTTAACCGGAGAGTTACACATGCATAGCAAATATATTTGTATACTAGTTACACATGCATAGCAAATATATTTGTATACTCATAACCAAGCACATAGGAGATGTTTATGTTTCTAACGGTTCTATAGAGTTGGCAGTGGTACAAATATAGTATACTCATATTTCGTAACATACACCGCATAGACGTATTAAAAAATGTATATTCAAAACAAAACTATACATACATATCAAACATAAGTACTGTAACTTAACAAAATATATGTATCATGAATGTATTATAATATGTAACATGTATGTACCATGTATGTATCATGTATGTATCCATATAGCTAAAAGCTTCCATATTTGCCAATTCGTCAATAACATCTGATAATTATGAAATACGAAGAGTCAAAACGGCTTATTACAGCTTGATATATGACCAAATGGGAAACCGAACATACTGGCTACACAAAAAACGATGCCTATTACCAGTTGAACAGAAGAGAGCAGGTCGTGGTCTTCAGACTTTGCACTGGCCACAATAGACTGAGGTACCACCTATTCAACAAATTGAAGATAGGTGGTACCGGGAAAATGACCGCTGAGCATTTGCTGCAAAACTGCCCGACATACGAGGATCAGAGAAAGCAGATGTGGCCATCACCAGTGGAAACACTAGACAAGCTATATGGCAGCGTCGACAGCCTCAGGATGGCCGCTGCTTTTTTCGAAAAAATAATGGTTGCTGTCTGATTGCGTACGATAAAGAAGAAGAAGAAACAGTCCTAGATTACTACACGTCTCTTGGGTCATTGAGTTCTTTAATAATCTTTATAAGTTTGAGTTTTGAAAAAACACACCTTTCATCCGAAGCTACACTAATTGATAATGTCAGAATAATTATCAAGTTACTAATTTTAAGTCAATATATGTCAGATGTCGGACGTCTAATTTGCTGCTTAAATTGCGTACTAAGAATGTGTAGTTTAATTTATAATTAATTATTGGCAACCGCATTTAGAACATCTCTCACAGAGTTGTTCCGACACAGTTGTATTCTCAAAACAACTCTCAGATCATTGCTCCGAAGCGAAAGAGTTTTATTGGTTCTGCAACATCTGCTTTTCCGTTAGTAAAAACTCTAAACGTTATCAGCTCGCTGATGAACTTAAGACCATCAATATCCGTACAACTTTTGGTTTTCTTTGACAATTAGATGGGAAACATCTAAATAAGAGCAAGATTTTTACATTTGTTATTCAGTGATTTTTTTAAATTATGAAAGAAGTTTAGACATTCCTGAGGTTTACAAATCTTTCCTGGAAGGAACTTTAAGGTTGTATCAACAATGATTAGATACAATTTGGCGAGGCGGCAGGGTGGATTGAGTGTCTGTTTCACAATCACAATTTACCATGGTCGAATCCCGCCGTGTCCAGTTTAGCTGACGGGGATTTCTTCCCTGGGTTCTCGCGCGAATGTCTGCATCCTGAATTAGCTCCAGTAACTCGATTGACATTTTTGCCACTGATCCAAGGTAGCTCGGGACGAGAGAATGAGGTCGATGTTCAGCGCATTGTGTTCCTTATTATGATCAAAATACGGGATCAAGATGATGACCAGCGCATGAGCTGCAGTGGTCAGCGACCCATAGCTGACTGCTAGCGTCAGGGCCAGCTAAACAGAGCTGTCAGGACCCTTCTACACCTCTACGCGGTGATCCTGGATAACAGGCTGTAGCAGGGCAGACTGGCTAAGGAGAAGAGATCAAAGAGAGAATGCTAACCCGGTACTAAAAAAATACTTGCTGAAGTCGGATGTGTTGGACCGGAAGGTGCAAATATCGCAGTCAAGCTGTAAACTACGACACAACGCGTTCCTATCTCTGGACTACATTCTGCTACTTAAGCCTTTTCAGGGCTTGGTAGCGGGGGATTGAGAACGAACGAAGCCAAGCCAAGCCATAATCCAAATACAGCGCAAATTACACAATCCGGACAACAACAACAAAAAATAAAATTTAAAACAAGATATAATGATGTCGCCATGTCACAGCTTGTAAATTTAAAAAAATATGTTCTGAAAATTATTTTGGATTTCTGCTAGCGTCACCAGAACTTTTATAATCAGAAAGTCTAACATTAGTCTCACTCTTTAGAGCTGGACATTTTGTCTCATTTACTTCTGCAGCGGACGCATCAGCAGTCCTCATCTATTGACGAAATGCCTCATCAAATCTGGTTGCTCTGAGATGAAATTTAACAAGCTCATCAAAATTATTAATGTTCATTAACGTTGGATTGAGGGAAAATCAACATATTATTTACATCAATTCAGTGAAAACAAATGAACTGAAAAGACGCCATCCAACCAAATAAACATTGAGCTGAATGTTTTGTTGTTATGTCTCTGGAATTGTCGTCTTTTCTCTCATTTTAACTTTTCATGATTTCACTCAATAGTAATCTCAGAGGTGGCACTGATTTTATTCTACTCTCCCACCTTGAATCACTTACGTATATCAGTGTTAATCTTTGAGTATAACACTTTAATATGTCCCACCTGTAAAGGGATACAGTCAAAAATGTGTACAATTCTTGGACAATGTTAGTCAAATTAATTGTTTCAAATGTCACTTTGGCAGAGTCACTTACAATTAAATGCCCGATTTAAACCAATACAACGTGTAGTAAGTTTGTCTTACTCAATGTAGCATGTTCTAATCATATGTCTTTCGTTTTTCTGTTACCGAGCGTATCGTGAGTTTTGTATGGAGTGACCGTCTTTTCCAGTCGACCCAGCTGTAAACAGGAACATGTCGAGATAACAGGGAAATAATTTATAGCTGGCGTGGGAGCAATGGAGTTCATGATCTGTCTGTGGCATTTTAAGTGAGGTGAATTTGGTCCTGAGCCCATTTTTCTTTTTTTTTTAAATACCGAAAAGTGACAGTGCGAGGACTAATACATGAGCTGACGTTTACCTGTTTGGTTTCTCACCGGCTGGCTGTCTTTCATTTGCTTAATCAGCTCATTCCAAATCCGACACGATAAAGTGCCAATCGTAAAGAGCCTTGTGTCGATTTAGTTCAGAATATAAACAAGACTAATCCAACTTTTTAGAATTACAGTAACACATCCCTTGTATTCGATTTCTAAGTACTTTTCAGCCGAATACGAATAGTTCATTGAAATGACTATTTCCGGCACCGAATCGAATATGTATCGAATATTCCGTGCATCTCTGGTAAAAACATATATGTTCCAACTCTGAATTTCTAGTATTATTGTTGTTAGAAAGTTAGAGGCCGTTCTGCCATATTTCTGGGTGCATTCCGTCCTGTCTGTCTATAATGACTCTGTTTGTGCGCAACTTCCGCTTCAAACGTCACTTCCTGATTGGCATGCTTGATTTACCCGTACATAAACACTGTTGAAACTGAGTTTCAGTCAAATGAACAACATTACGCGTCTATAATGCAGCTGTCGACAGGAATAACAAACCACAGTGTCATAGTAAGACCGACATATGGCACCAAGTTGGAAACATGAAAAGACAACGGCTGCCAGGGTGTACACAGTTTTGAGTAATTTGAAGCTAAATTTATTTAAGCGCGACTTTCACATTTTAAAAATGGATATATTTATTCCTTCCTTAGGAACAGAATCGTTAGGGACCTGGGTTTGCACTGAGGTTGTTAAGAGTAGAAAAAAATCATTGCTTCTGTTCTGCTTTATCGTCCTGTATAACTTTCAGTTGTAATGTGTGTGTAGCACCTTCTACGACTTCTTCTTCTGTGTTGTTGTTGTTTTACTTCTTCTCCTTTTTCTTCTCCTTCTTCTGCTTATTCTTCTTCTGTATTTTCTTCTACTATTTCTTGTTCGTTTTGTACAACTATTTCTTCCCTTTTTTCACCTCTACCTTCTTCCTCTTCTTATTTTTCTTCTTTGGTTTTTCTTCTTCTGCGCTTTTTCTTTTTCTTCTTCTTCTTCATCTTCTCATCTTTTTAGTGTTTTCTTTCAGTTAATATTATTTTTATTTTCTTCTTCATCTTGTTTTCTTGTACTTCTTTTTAAGCTTCTTCTTCTTCTTTTTTCTTCTTTTTCTTCAGTTCTCTTTCTCTCATTTATATTATTATTTTCTTCTTCATCTCCTTTTTCTTCTTCCTCTTCTTCTTCTTATTCTACTCAATCGTCTTCTTCCTTTTTATCTTCTTCGTTGTCCTTTTTGTTTATCTAAAACTTCTTGGACGTTTTATTCTTGTTCTTTTTCTTAGTTTCATTCTGTTTCTCTATCATCGACACGCAGTTTCATTGTTCATTTTATTTCGCTAAACCGAAGTTTAGAGTCTGTTTCAGGTCTATAAACGACCGGAAAGTTCAGCATGTTCTGGGTAGGTGTGACATCGTAGGAGGCAGTTCATAAGAATACTCTCAGAAGTTTTCATTGAATTTTTAAAAAGACATTCAGGGGGCGGCGTGGCCTATTGGTTAAGTGGCACGGCTCACAACCCGAAGGTGCTGGGTTCTTCTTCTTCTTCTTCTTCTTCTTCTTCTTCTTCTTCTTCTTCTTCTTCTTCTTCGTTCGTTCTCAATCTCACTCTACCAAACCCTAAAAGGGTAAGTAGCAGAATGTAGTCCAGAGAACGGAATGCGTTGTGTCGTAGTTTACAGCTTGGCTGCGATATTTGCACCTTTCGGTCCAACACTCCGACTTCAGCAAGCATTTTTTGAGTACCGGGTTAGCATTCCATCTTCAATCCCTTCTCCTTAGCCAGTCTGCCCTGCTGCAGCCTGTTATCCAGGATCACCGCGTGGAGGTGTAGAAGGGTCTTGGCAGCTCTGGTTCGCTGGCCCTGACGCTAGCAGTCAGCTATGGGTCGTTGACCACTGCAGCTTATGTGCTGCTCAGCATCTTGATTTCGGTGCTGGGTTCGATCCCCATCACAGCACCGGCCGTTACCCCGGGGAAGCAAACCCTTAGACAATGCAGGAGGAAGCAGACCCTTACATAAAATGCATGCTGAAGTCGGATGCACTGGGCCGACAGGCCCAAAATAAAAACCACAGTGCAACGCACACAAACCTTGAGGAATGGAGAAATAAGGAAAACGCAACAAACAAACAAACAAAAAAATAGATATTCCTTCCTTTAAATCAGATGTCTGGAGGCAATGGATGTCGGCTTTGTTTTGAATGCCCACAATGAGTAGTTAGCTTTTTTGGGCGTCCTGAAAAGGACGTTATGTGGTGGGCTGCAGTAGCTTTCCTCACATTCCGAGCATGCTGATGAAGGTGGGCCGGGGTTCTCCAGGTGGTTAGGCTATGCTTGGCTTCATCTGCGTGTCACTTTCTACTACGGGGATTATGTCGATCCCTCACCTCGTTATCCAGGCTGCCATAAAAACTGCCCGTTTTAAGGTAGGGCTACGAAGAAGCCGAAGTGAGTATCTTGACCAGTATGTATTTCATGACCCTGACTAACATGTCTGATCAGTATATTTCGTCTGACCCTGACTAACATGTCTGATCAGTATATTTTGTCTGACCCTGACTAATATGTCTGATCAGTATATTTTGCCTGACCCTGACTAACCTGTCTGATCTGTATATTTTGTCTGATCCTGACTAACATGTCTGATCAGTATATTTTGTCTGACCCTGACTAACATGTCTGATCAGTATATTTTGTCTGACCCTGACTAACATGTCTGATCAGTATATTTTGTCTGACCCTGACTAACATGTCGGATCAGTATATTTTGTCTGACCCTGACTAACATGTCGGATCAGTATATTTTGTCTGACCGTGACTAACATGTCTGATCAGTATATTTTGTCTGACCCTGACTAACATGTCTGATCAGTATATTTTGTCTGACCCTGACTAACATGTCTGATCAGTATATTTTGTCTGACCCTGACTAACATGTCTGATCAGAATATTTTGTCTGACCCCGACTAACATGTCTGATCAGTATATTTTGTCTGACCCTGACTAACATGTCTGTTCAGTATATTTTCTCTGACCCTGACTAACATGTCTGATCAGTATATTTTGCCCTACCAGGCATTTAGTCTTCCTCCCCGGCAATATATGTGAAAGAATAACCTGCAGTAACGTACCTAGACACAAGAAAGGCATGTGATTCTGTCCCTGACGTTGTGCCACAGTAGAGAGGTCAAAATTTAATCAATCCGTCCTTCAATCAATCAATCAATCGTATTCTTCTTTTGTGAAATGTCGTACTTAAAAGCGAGGATGCGATATCTGCGAATTTCAGCCCAACACATTCAGTTTCAGTTCGGAAACTGGTTTGTCTTTCTACAACGATCCCTATTCTCTTAGACAGACTACATCAGTGTAGCCTGTTTCCAGGGCCGCCTCTTGGAGACGAAATTGGGTCTTGGTCAGCTCTGCTTAGCTGACTCTGATTGGTGCTAGCAGCCAGCACTAAGTCGCAGGCTGGTGTCAGCTCGTTTACTGTGCTGCACCTTGAACCCCAATCAGTCAACCAATCAAAGCCAATCGTTCCTAACAGTGCACAGGTAATTCACCACATATCGCTAACATACACAATTCTCGAGTACTCTTTCTGCCTTTCTACATCTATGACAGATAAATCGTACTTTCTCTATGTATTTCTATTTTTAGATCTGCCTTACTTTCACCTTTCTTGATTGATCTATGTTAGAGCCTGTCTGTCTATTTTGGATGATGCCTTTCTTAGCGTACGTCCTATCCAGCCAAATTTTCTTTTGTTCCAGCTGCTGTTTCTGGCCTATTTTCCACCTTGTTCTGTCATTTTGCCAATTATCCTCAGTAGGTATATATTAACGAAGACCTGGAGCGTTTTCTGTATAACCTTGGTCATTCTACGTGCTTTTTTCTGATTTTCAAAAGATCGCATGTTTCGCTTCAATGCAGAGCGTTGGAGAGAAAAAAAGAACAGAAATATCCAAACTGCCATCTTTTCACACTATCTAAGGAAGGTTCATATGTTCTGTTCTAATACCATCATCACCATCATCATCATCATCGCCACCACGAAGCATTCCCTTTGCAGAACGTCGCTCTCACGACAGCCGATTTGTAAAACTCAATCCCGTACCAGCCCTCCCGCCTCTGTCACTGCCAACGCCAAAGCTTCTGTAATGTCCCTTGTCCATCTTCTCCACGTTCTACCTCTGCCTCTTTTGCCACACACCATGTCCTCCATTAGCGTTCTTTCTAGGCTACTGTTGCGTTTGGATGTTTACAAACTATTAATGTCCTAGACGTAATGCTGTTTACTAACCAGTTTTCTTTTATATCGAGCTCCTATTGAATTTCTGCGTTTTTCTTTATCGCTATCCATGGAATTTTGAGCACGGTTCTTGAACATTTAAAATCGAAGGATTAAGTCTTCTTCTGTAGAGTGTGCGTGCCTCACCATCTTTCGCATCCGTACTTTTCCACCGCTAAGATGCGAGTCATCAGAATATTTATTTTTGGCGAAACACCCACCTCACACACACACCCCCCCCCCCTCTTCCCCCCACCATCCACATCCAAAAAACAATCATTGTCTGCCCAGAGAAACCATTATAGCAGGTTAATGTCGACATTGGTTTGGCGTGTCCTGAAGAGATCATGCCGCTGTCACAAGAATGACCATGTTGTGGATTGCAGAAAGAATGGCAAGGGGACACATCGATAACTTGGTGATGAACTATAAAGGTCGAAATCAAAATCAAGAACCAGAGCTGGTATGCAGCATGAAGGATGACCTCAGACAAATGCTCCGTCCGTCATTAACCATTGATGTCAGATAGGAGGGCTCACCATAAGTAGGAGGCCTCACTATAAGTAGGAAGCCTCACCATAAGTAGGAGGCCTCACCATAAGTAGGAGGTCTCATCATAAGTAGGAGGCCTCACCCTAAGTAGGAGGCCTCACCATAAGTAGGAGGTCTCACCATGAGTAGGAGGCCTCACCATAAGTAGGAGGTCTCATCATAAGTAGGAGGCCTCACCCTAAGTAGGAGGCCTCACCATAAGTAGGAGGTCTCACCATGAGTAGAAGGCCTCACCATAAGTAGGAGGGCTCACCATAAGTAGAAGGTCTCACCATAAGTAGGAGGCCTCACCATAAGTAGGAGGTCTCACCATAAGTAGGAGGCTTCACTATAAGTAGGAGGCCTCACCATAAGTAGGAGGTCTCACCATAAGTAGGAGGCCTCACTATAAGTAGGAGGTCTCACCATAAGTAGGAGGCCTCACCATAAGTAGGAAGCCTTACCATAAGTAGGAGGCCTCACCATAAGTAGGAGGTCTCACCATAAGTAGGAGGTCTCACCATAAGTAGGAGGTCTCACCATAAGTAGGAGGTCTCACCATAAGTAGGAGGTCTCACCATAAGTAGGAGGTCTCACCATAAGTAGGAGGCCTCACCATAAGTAGGAGGTCTCACCATAAGTAGGAGGTCTCACCCTAAGTAGGAGGCCTCACCATAAGTAGGAGGTCTCACCATAAGTAGGAGGCTTCACCATAAGTAGGAGGCTTCACCATAAGTAGGAGGTCTCACCATAAGTAGGAGGCCTCACTATAATTAGGAGGTCTCACCATAAGTAGGAGGTCTCACCATAAGTAAGAGGTCTCACCATAAGTAGGAGGTCTCACCATAAGTAGGAGGTCTCACCATAAGTAGGAGGCCTCACCATAAGTAGGAGGCCTCACCATAAGTAGGAGGCCTCACCATTAGTAGGAGGCCTCACCATAAGTAGGAGGCCTAACCATAAGTAGGAGGCCTCACTATAGATTCCGTGTTCAGTCTCATGTGTGAAACATTTTTGTGAAGCTTTCTTCTAAAACCAATTGAACACTTTCTACTCTTTTGTTTTTGTTCGGTGTCAAGGCAAATATGTACGATATTATGTTTGTGAATCTTTTACAAAAGAGAGAGATTTATGAATCGCCTACTTCTACCAGAGAAAGGTTAATGAATCGCCTACTTCTACCAGAGAAAGGTTAATGAATCGTCTACTTTTATCAGACACAGATTTACGAATCTTCTACTTCTACAAGAGAGAGAGGTTAATTGAACCGTCTACTTCCACTAGAGAAAGGCTAATGAATAGTCTACTTCTACAAGAGAGAGGTTTATGAATCTACTTCTAGAAGAGAGAAGTTTATGAATTTATTTCTACAATTGAGAGGTTTATGAATCTACTTTAACAAGATAGAGGTTTATGAATCTACTTCTACAAGAGAGTAGTTTATGAATCTACTTCTACAAGAGAGAGGTTTATGAATCAACATCTACAAAAGAGAGGTTTATGAATCTACTTTTACAAGAGCGAGGTTTATGAATTTACTTCTACAAGAGAGAGGTTTATGAATCGTCTACTTCTTGCAGGCACATATATGTGAATCTTCTAACTGAGAGTGGTGTGTGAATCTTCTACTCGCGAGAGGTGTGTAAATCTTCTACTCGCGAGAGGTGTGTAAATCTTCTACTCTCGAGAGGTGTGTGAATCTTCTACTCATGAGAGGTGCATCTTCTACTCATGAGAGGCATGTGCATCTTCTACTCGTGAGAGGTATGTGAATCTTCTACTCGTGAGAGGTATGTGAATCGTATATTCGTGAAAGGCGTGTGAATCTTCTACTCGTGAGTAGATTATGACACATCTAAGAAAGCATGAAAGAAACCTAAAGGTCAGCAGATTTTCTCAACAGTTTCTTTTAGCGTGCCAAGCTTTGAACGTTATGCCAAACTGGTTTGGTCTATGTAACAGCCAACCCGGCAAGCACTCCAATTTCGTCAAAAATGGAAAATCCCCTTGTTTTTCCCTCTGCTGTTTATTTACTTTTTTTTTACCCCCATCTCTACCACGACATTGCCAGAGCAAGGCCACCCAACATTTAGAATGGACTTTATTTGATCGAAAGCAGGTGTTGGGAAACCTGCCTCGTTGCTTTATTATTTGAAATTGGTAACTCTATACGTCTGGTCAAACAAACACAGCCCGCCACATGAACCTGCCATCTTCTGTTTTATGTCCCCTTGTTCGTGCACATTTAGAGGTTCACTTTAACATCTTAGTCTTAGTCGACCTGTACTTCTACAGGGCCGGATATCCATGTGCAGGTCCCAGCTCTGGCGTGAGCTGAATGTAGCCGGGATGAGGATTTCCTGCTTAGCGGGCTAGACTCGAGAAGTTTATTACTCCGCGACTTTGGTGCACCTTCCGCGGAGGATGGTTAACCGATGTGGGAGTCCATCTTAATAGACTCAAACACTAGAGTAAAGTAGACCCGCAGCCTGTTTGGCGTCATCTAAGGTGCTCTTAGCAAACCATCTAGCCATAGCCGGTGTTATACCATGTCACATAGTTAGTCGCCTCTTACGATATGCTCACTGTGGGGCAGTGGTGCTATTCATGTTTTTATCATACACAAAGACACCGATAGACCACTCGAGACTTCAACAAAACGAAAGTTACTGCGGAAGTACTGAAGACCAAAAGTCGATAGTAATATAAAAAGTTACCTCATAGGGACAGCAACTAAGTTTAACTTACATTCCAACCACAAGGGCTTTGGATGGGCCAAGAACGAATGAAGACATCTAACGTATCACAGCAACATCCTCACAACTCGTGATGTCGTAATTTACATCCTTCTAACCTGCTTTACGGTCGATTCACACTTAAGGTATTTCTAGATCCTCCTTTGGTAGCCTCCAGACGGGATGGAAACAATTTTTAGACCCTCCTTTGATAGCCTCCAGATGGGATGGAAACTATTTCTAGATCCTCCTTTGATAGCCTCCAGACGGGATGGAAACAATTTTTAGACCCTCCTTTGATAGCCTCCAGATGGGATGGAAACTATTTCTAGATCCTCCTTTGATAGCCTCCAGACGGGTTGGAAACTATTTCTAGATCCTCCTTTGATAGCCTCCAAACGGGATGGAATCTATTTCTAGATCATCATTTGATAGCCTCCAGACGGGATGGAAACTATTTCTAGATCCTCCTTTGATAGCCTCCAGACGGGATGGAAACTATTTATAGATCCTCATTTGATAGCTTCCAGACGGGATGGAAACTATTTCTAGATTTTCCTGTGGTATCCTCCAGACGGCATGGATCTAGATCCTCAGTTGGTAGCCTCCAGACGGGATGGAAACTATTTCTAGATCCTCATTTGGTAGCCTCCAGACGGGATGGAAACTATTTCTAGATCTTCATTTGGTAGCCTCCAGACGAGATGGAAACTATTTCTAGATGATCCTCATTTGGTAGCCTCCAGACGGGATGGAAACTATTTCTAGATCCCCATTTGGTAGCCTCCAGACGGGATGGAAACTATTTCTAGATCCTCATTTGGTAGCCTCCAGACGGGATGGAAACTATTTCTAGATCCTCATTTGGTAGCCTCCAGACGGGATGGAAACTATTTCTAGATCCTCATTTGGTAGCCTCCAGACGGGATGGAAACTATTTCTAGATCCTCATTTGGTAGCCTCCAGACGGGATGGAAACTACCGGGAATCTTTGGTGGGAAGCCGACTCAACGATCGGTGCAGGGCTAGCGGCAACATCTTGTACTGGAACTACAAACATGTGTGAGGAACGTGCCGTCATCAACATATGTTTTGTGGCCTTCCATAAAGCAGTGTTTGAGGTTAAAGACGGAATTACTATTTGAAGCCAATTTGAAAAACAAAGAGGAGAATGGCCTTGAACTCGAGGCTAGTTTCCGTCAACACCTCAGTGATATTTAAAAATATATCAGGCTCTCCGATAGCCAATCACTTCAATGGCCTTGGACACTAAAGAAAGGTAGATATAAGGATCATTGACATCGGCTCCTGGTTATCTGATAATCGACATGTTTGACTCAACATCCCAAAGGGATGTCTTAAACCTTATAGTTTGAATACATTACACACTTTCACACAGGCTTCCTTCTCCATTTCTTTCTCTGTCTGTCTGTCTCTCTCTATCTCTCTCTCTCTCTCTCTCTCTCTCTTATTGTGTCTATAACTTCATTTATATATCCTTTTATACGACTGTTTTTTCTGTATAGACATATATGGGGGTTGTATGTTTGTACACACAAATATACATACATACACACATTTAGTGATTGTGTGGAACAGCGTGTTATGATGATGGTTCCTGTGAATGAAGCGTGAAACCTGCGGAAATTTACATAAAGCTGAGACACTCAGCCACACTAAGGTAATGGAATGGTGTAAACCTTTTAAAAAAGGTCGAACATCTGCGACTGATGATCCCCGCCGTGGTGGCTCTCAACTCACCAGTCATTCATGTGAATATCCAGATTGTGGAACGCCTTATCCTGGAAAATCGACGAATAACATGTCGTGAAATTGCATAAGAGGCAAGTCTTTCTCTGGGTATGGTGAACAATATTATCCGTGAACATTTAGCATTTTTGGAAGGTTAGTGCATTGTGGGTACCAAGACAACTTTCCGCTATACGCCGGCAGAGAAGAGTTCAAGACTACACTGAATTGAAGGATCGTTTTGACATAGAAGGGCTTAACTTTTTGATCGCTTCATTACTTGTGACAAAATCTGATTCACTATACTCCTGAATCGAAACGAGCACCCAAGCATATGCAGTCACTATCACCCAAAACATTTCGGACAATTTCGTCTGTAGGTAAAGTGAAGTCGAGTATTTTCTGGGACAAATTTGGCATCACTCTTGTTGATTTTCTACCCCGGGGTACCACTAACATAAGGCAATATTACGTAAGCATTTTGAGCGATGTGTATAGTTATCTCCGGGAAAACGGCCTGCTTTGATCACAAAGGACGTCCTGCCCCTGCAAGATAACGATCGACCTCAAACGGCTGATCGCACTATGTGACCCTGCAGCAACTCGGCTGGGAGATATTGCAACATACACCTTACAGCTCAGACATCGCTCGTTTGAACCCCTAAAAGAATTTCCGAGAGGTCAGCATTCCAGCACATAGGACGTATTGAAACAGGCTGTCCTGTATTGTTTCAGACATACTGACAAATCTTTCGACTCTGAAGCTTGTCAAGCATTACTTAAATGCAGGGATAAGTGCATAAGCGTTGCAGGAGATTATATAGACAATAAATAGCATTTCAAGTACTTTATCATTTACTGTTCTCATTACAAAAAGTCGAGCAAAAGCTTGGTTTAGGCGTTCGGTCTGTTGGAATGAAATAGACTACCATCCACGTCAAACTAAAATGGCAGGCCATACTTGCTGTCATTGAAGGCGTTTGTCAGTCAACCTGAAAACAACATACGGAACAGGGTTGGACAAGTGCGTAACACTGTTTATGTCGTTTGTGATTATACCTCAAATGGCGGAGAGGTCTACCGTTGTTCTGTACTCGTGCTCGCGCATCTAAATATATATTTGTATGTGTCTGTGTTTGTGTGTGTTTTGTGTGTGTATGTGTGTGTTTTGTATGTGTGTGTGTGTGTTTGTGTGTTTTGTGTGTGTGCTTGTATGTGTGTTTGTATGTTTGAATATATTCTTTTTCTGTCAATTATGACAAATGCAAGTGACTACATTACAATAATTGCAGCATTACGTGAGACTGAGTTAGATGTAAGTGATGAAAATGGAGATAACAATTTGAAGTAGATGAGGAACATTATCATGATGAAGCTAAGGTAGATTGAGTAGCGGAACTGCTGGCTTGACATGTTCAGACATGCATCCCCATCAAATGAAACTAAGCTGCACTGTTTTGCTCACTCTGTGGGGCATTTAACATATTTTAATAGGCATCTATGCTAGGCTTGTCTCCCTAAAGATCTAGTGCTGTCTGGCAGCAGACTTGCGTTTCAATTTGTCTAGTCCCTACCCTTTAATCTGTTCGACTTGGGAAAGTCTACAGATAATTATGCTACCACTGACAGTGCTATGGTGTTATAGGGACATATAGGCACTTCTACTTCAACCTGGTGGAGATACGATGGAGAAGCACTGAACAAGAAGTTTCTCATCATCATCATGCAGCATGTCCTTTGTAGAACGTCGCTCCCATCACAGTCTGTCTGAAAGAAACTCGTTCTCTTGCCAAAACTCCAGCCTCCGCCACAGTCATACTCAGACATTCCTGGATATCTTGGTGCCATCGTCTTCTTGGTCTACAAATTTCCTCTTTTGCCTGGCACCATACCTTCCATCACCGTTCTCTCGAGACCATTGTGTTTCATGATGTTACCAAAGTATTTGCATTAAAGTTTCTAGCAGTCGGAAATATCAAGGTTCAGTAAAAGAAATCTTGTCAAGTCGCCGGAAATGGCAGATGGTTGGTCTCAGTCAGACACTACTGAAAACATATCTTGTGATTTGGAATGCCATCTAGACCTGTAACTCACTTAAAGTTCTGGCGTCCACTTGCATGCCAGAATATGCTTGGTGTACAGATTATATGATTATATGCTGTGTATTCAGAAAATAACAACACTGCTACCTGGCAAACAAGATGCGGCTATTTAGGGTTGAAGATAGGACCAGTCACTCTATCATCTAGAAACTATAGGGCGATTAGGGAAAAAAGGAACCATTACAAATTAATTATTACATTATTAATTGACGGAATTTAATGCAAATTCGTACAGTTGTAGTTATTTCCATCTTTTTAAATTGTCCGCTTTCACGTGACTTGGGATGACGTCTTCATTATATCCGTCTGCTCCAAAATGCATTCACTCCAGAAGAATGACATTCGATATAAGTCTTTCTTGGAAACGATACTCATGCTTTTGTACCTTCAACACTTTGGCCACCAAACAGTCCCACCAAAATCCTGCTGCGTATGTAATTTGGGCCCTAATGGTTTAGAAAGTGTATCGCTGAAAGATAAGAGACGTCACAAAATTTAAACAAAAGAATTTTGATCGTTTGGAATTAACTTCAAAAAAATCACAATCAACGCTGAAATCGCCCAATAGGATAATCGTCCGCGGAATTGTGTATCAGTAAAAATAGGATAGTGTGAACACACAATGAAATAGCCAACATCTTAACTGACTATTTATGTTCAATTTTAAAAATTTTCATTAAATTTTCATTTTATGACAAATGTATATTGGCTCCATTTTTTCCTACTCTCCCTGTATAAATCAGATAATGACATGTTCACCGCTTGTTATAAAGTTGAACGTTTAAAATAATTCAAGGATTTACTCCAAACACAGGAATTCTAAACACGCATTCAATAGACTTCTTCGTAATAAGATCATTTTCACACCTTGTTGGGCCTAAGTTGCAGCAGTGAATGAGCTGACAGGAGCCATCGACTCATGACTGGCTGCTTGCATCAGTGTCAGTGAACCAGAACTTGACCACACAAACCCTATTCTACCTTCAAGTGGCGGCCCTGAAGACAGACAGCAAGCCTGTAGACTGGCTAAGAGATTATGGATAGAAGACGAAATGGAAAATCAGTTTTAAAAAAATGCCATCCTGAAATCAGGTGTGTCGGGCAGAAAGGCCCAGATCTCAGTACACTTGTGAACTACGACACAACGTCACAAACCTCATTTTCAGGCCGAACGCCGAAGAAGAAGAAGAAGAAGAAAAAGAAAAAGAAGAAGAAAGAGAAGAAGATCACATCTTGCATATATTGTATTACAATATCATCTGTTCATCAGAACATAGCGAAGTGGTAAGTGACATGGTTCACGACACACTTGCAGATTTTCGGATTCAGTAAAATAATGCCTCTATGGAATGTGAACACATATACAATTCTTGGTGAAGTCAGAAGCAATGGGTTGTAAAGCGCTAAATACAATTTAACGCAATCTACAGGAGAAAACAAGGAGAATGACAAAAAGTTGAGTATAAATTCAGTCGTGCCGAAAGGACTTGCACACAGTTAACAATTATCCAATTGGGCAGGCTTCACGAGGGCAGCGTAGTGACAGGTGATAGGTCCTTTGCCACGCCCTGAACACATATGCCTGACTTCAAATGAGTGCAATCTAAATATTGCTGATTCAGGTATTGCAATGTATTCATCTATCATAGATTGTTGTCAGTGTGTCCGCTACTTGTTCATACCCATTGTCTCCCTATGTGGGTGTTTTCTAGTCTAGCATATGCGCTTTCATTTTCCTCAATCTAGAACAGTACCAGGACATTAGATATTCACAAGATCCTGAAGGTTTTTCCCGGACGAAACAATAGGGAAAGGAGATCCTGAAGGTTTTTCCCGGACGAAACAATAGGGAAAGGAGATCCTGAAGGTTTTTCCCGGACGAAACAATAGGGAAAGGAGATCCTGAAGGTTTTTCCCGGACGAAACAGTAAGGAAAGGAGATCCTGAAGGTTTTTCCTGGACGAAACAGTAGGGAAAGGAGATCCTGAAGGTTTTTCCCGGACGAAACAGTAGGGAAAGGAGATCCTGAAGGTTTTTCCCGGACGAAACAGTAGGGAAAGGAGATCCTGAAGGTTTTTCCCGAATCAAACAATAGGGTAAGGAGATGATGAAGGTTTCTCCCGGACGAATCAATAGGGAAAAGAGATCCTGAGGCTAATTACTGGAACATTCTCAAGACATTAACATCTACCGTCAGTTCTGTGAAATTAAGACGCAAATGTTCGCTGTTAACTTGGTACAGTTTCACAGGGTTTGGCGCGTGTCCTTGTCTCCAAATCTCCAACAGCCACTAGTGCTAGGACCATGGCATTCCTACACCGAAGCTACCTTCACAAAGGCCTGTTACCTCCAGTTTGTGCTTGACAGACAAGACGGAAGACGGCCATTAAAGCGGTAGTAAAGTTAGTGCTTTCAGAACTATCATTTTAAGTGGACTTGGAAATCTGATATTTACGAGGATATGTGCCGTTTGGAGAAGAGTAGGGTAAAACATTAAGGAATGTTGTTCGCTGAAGTAGGAGTAAGGATTTCCAGCAATATATTTCTCAGTGACAGCTTATTATGTGTCTAAAAAAGATGAAAGTTATTGCTTATCGCAAGCGATGATGCCCACAACAGCAGACGGTTTTGTCTTAATAATGTGATGAGCGCTGTTTTGTGATTGTAGTGAGGAAGATTATGCGCTGGTCATCAATCTCACTCATTTCCCGAGTTACCTTGACTCAGTGGCAAGACTATTGGTCGAGACGACTGGAGGTAGCTCAGTGTGCAGGCACTCTGGTCTTACTTCCTGAGAGACCAGGGTTCGCTTGAAAATTGCGGGATTCGATCGCCCACCATTTCCGTTTATTAGTGTGAGAGCCGAGTGCCTTAACCTCCTCACTACAGCGACTCATGTAAACATGTCTTAACCACGCAATGCAGTACATATACACAGTGACAACATGTATTCAAGGCAATTTCATCTTCTGGAGAAATCTAATTTAATCTAATAACAACTACAGGTTCCTTCTATATAACTTCCGTTAAAGTCTTGCGAGTTACTGTTAGCTACGTTCTGACACTAGACCTATGTCCTATGTCCTATTGCAATGGAAATAAGCTACTTTCTGATCGACCACCAAATACCAGACCTGCTATTAACAGTTTGGACTTAGGAGTTGTTCGTGGATATTTACATACATCTTTAATTTCTGTACATGCGATAATAGAAACTGTTGACTACCATATTCCAAGTTTAGTCTAGTTTACATACCTTTACATATGGTTCTAAAAAATGTTCGCTACCCTATTTATAGTTTAGTCTAGTTTCTTCTTCTTCTTCTTCTTCGTTCGTTCTCAATCTCACTCTACCAAACCCTGAAAGGGCTTAAGTAGCAGAATGTAGTCCAGAGAACGTAATGCGTTGTGTCGTAGTTTACAGCTTGGCTGCGATATTTGCACCTTTCGGTCCAACACATCCGACTTCAGCAAGCATTTTTTGAGTACCGGGTTAGCATTCCCTCTTCGGTCTTTTCTCCTTAGCCAGTCTGCCCTGCTGCAGCCTGTTATCCAGGATCACCATGTGGAGGTGTAGAAGGGTCTTGGCAGCTATGGTTCGCTGGCCCTGACGCTAGCAGTCAGCTATGGGTCGCTGACCACTGCAGCATCCTGATCCCTAGTCTAGTTTGATATTAACATATCACTTTAGTACCTTTACACATGGTTTAATAAATGTTCGCTACTATATTAATAGTTTGGTCTCGTTTGATATTGACATATCACTTTGGTACCTTTACATATGGTTCTAGAAATGTTCGCTACTATATTCATAGTTTAGTTTGATATTAACATTTCACTTTGGTACCTTTACATATGGTTCTAGAAATGGTCGCTACTATATTCATAGTTTAATCTAACTTGATATTAACATATCACTTTAGCACTTTTACAAATGGTTCTAGAAATGTTCGCTACTATATTCATAGTTTAGTTATATATTAACATATCCCTTTAGCACCTTTACATAAGGTTCTAGAAATGTTCGCTACTATATTCATAGTTTAGTTTGATATTAACATTTCACTTTGGTACCTTTACATATGGTTCTAAAAAATGTTCGCTACTATATTCATAGTTTAATCTAGTTTCATATTTCAATTTACATTGTCCTTCAACAAATCTAAAGTTACTCTAGAATATGAGGAGACAGAATATGTTTCAAGTTGCCATTGTCTCTCTCCATTATTGCCAGGAAGTAATCAGGAGAACAGTGACCATGGCAAGTCGATGTTAAATAAAATGAGACATGAATGGCAGACCACAAAAATAACACAACAGTTCTGAGGTCATGTATCTTCCCGATTGGCAACGTACGGAAACGAAACGTGGACACAAACCCTAAAGAAGAAACTTGAAGCTTTCGAGAAAGTATAACACAGGAAAGTAATCAGAATAATGTTGTCAGTCAAACAGAAAACACAGACGACCTTAAAGAGGTTGGTATAGATGAACTTTGGCAGATAAAGAACATTAAGTCTAGGAAACTAAAATACTTTGGCCACACCAAAAACCATAATAGTTTGGACAATAACTATGCTGGTGGAACCTGAGAAACCAGACAGAAAATGACGTAGGAGAAGATATTCTTTCTGTGTCCGGCAACTTCATGTACTCTTCGCCCAGAAATCAGCCACCGTCAGTGCTCTTTCATTTGCCACTATCAGGTCATCTATTATTCCAGATTCCTGCTTCCTAGGGCATATAATCAGGTGTTCTGGGTCCTAGACGGCACTTCATTGGCAAAATTCATCGTCTGCATATACGAATCTTTTCCAGATTAGACCAACATCTGGACACACCTGTTCTAAATCTGTTCAGAGATCTCCATGCATTATATGGTAAATCATGTCCTGATGTGAGCTCTTCTTTTAGAGCAAACGGACACACGACATCAAAGATGTTTTGAAAATTTTGGAACGTAGCACGGATAACTGGCTGAAAGTAGAGTTTTACAGTTCGGTTGTGGTGAGAACGGCGTTCTTCAAAGGACTTGCTACATGATAGTGATGATAGTGTTCTTAGTCTTTAGTGAAACCTTAGGGTAAGAAAATTGTTGTCTACATATATCTGAGCATTTGTTTCAACTGAACGGGCATTGCGTATAGTCACATGATACCATCTTTGAAGAAGAACCACTAATAAGTGTTCTTTAAACTCATACAGTATTGGAAGTGCAGATGGGACATCTTAGGTCTTGTGTAGACCCAGTCTTGTCAAATGTAAGTAAACCGTGGCCAATTAGAACACAATCAAGTTAGTCACTGTCGGCCAAGCGTACGGTTAAGACTCTCATAGACAGTCATCAAGACTAACTAGGCCAGTCTTATGGAGGGGCTTGGGCGTATGCAACCAATTGCATAAATCTGAACAAATCGGCAATTTTTACGAGAAATTGTTTTGATGTCGGGAATTTCGCACACTGTAACAACGAGCAAGCTTGCTGGGTAAATATGACAGCGGATGACAGAGCAAGAAAACATTGGCTAATTTCATATGGCTAGAAGGCGGTCGGTAACAGAATTAACAGCGAACACTTCAGAGCTAGAAACTGTGGACATCCATCTTCACCTACATCAGTCGTTAAGGCATTTCTTCATATACCCTTGGTCAGTGACTGCCACAGCGGTCGGTGACCCTCACACCTGATGGCAGCAAACTCCCTCCACTGTCCGGTCTCAGTCATCTTTCATGCTGTTCCCTAGCTCTGATTCACGAATTCCATTTCGGTTTCCACAGTTCTTTACTAAAGTTGTCTTATGTTGGCCTCTCTTTCGTCTTTCCTCCTGGGTTAATCCCACGGCGGTTCTGAAGATCGTGTTAGGCTTTCATCTCATGGCACGTGATGGCACGTGATGGCGATGAAACAGCAGCAGCGACCAATCAAAATGTATATCATATTTTTTTTAAACGCATGCACGCACATGTATTCTGGAAACTTGATGTGCGCCGTCCGTGTTTGACATGCAGAGAATGTTTCTTTCTAGAGAGCACAAGGGATATTTAAAAATCTTGAAACTGATAAATCTTAGTGCGTGATCCTTGGTGGAGCGAGAATTCTAGCCAAGTCGAAATTGGCTGAGTTTAGAGTTTCAGCGCCGGGACTGATTTCCACTAACAAAAAAGTCGTCAGTGATGGAGCGCTGAGCGTTCTACTGACATTGAAATCTAGTGATAATGGAGGCATGGCAGAGACCGCTTCAATAGTTTCCTCCAGTCAGTCCCTGGAAAATACGACACGAACAATGGCAAAGCGTGAGCTAGTAACATAACTTTGCTAGCACTGAGCAGGAAGTTTCCAGCAGATATAGCAAATGTCCTTAGTTTTTGACGTTAGTGTTTCTATGTCAATCTTTGATCAGTGCATCGTAATAACAGAGATAATGTGGTCTGAGACAGGACACCTGATTAGACCCGCAGTTTTTGTTTTCTATTCATTTCCCTGGCACGTTTTGTCTCCTGAAACATGGGAAGGAGAACTGGTGTGTACCTCAGGAAATGGGTTTATTTTGTGGTTAGCGAGGATTAAATACAACTTGATGGTCACACATACATGCCGTCTTACAAAGAAATGGATTAATAAACATTCAGACAGACGTGTAGATAATTATATGCATATATATATATATGAATAATTATCTACATGTCTGTCTGAATGTTTACATTAGAATGAATGTAGATAGATAGATAGACAGATAGATAGATAGATAGATAGATAGATAGATAGATAGATAGATAGATAGATAGATAGATAGATAGATAGATAGATAGCTAGATCGATTGATCCATAGATCGATAGATGGATATTGCCAAACAAATAATTCTACCTATATATCTGCCTACCTACCAATCTACATACCTGCCTACCTACCAATCTACATACATGCCTACCTACCAATCTACCTATCAATCCTCTGCCTCCCTTCTTAATTATTTACTAATATGTTTAGTCACCTACCTTAACAATGTATTATGGCTATCTATCTATCTATCTATCTATCTATCTATCTATCTATCTATCTATCTATCTATCTATCTATCTATCTATCTATCTATCTATCTATCTATCTATCAATCTATTCATCTATCTATCTATATCTATCGATCTATGGATCAATCGATCTATGGATCAATCTATCTATCTATCTATCTACCTATCTATCTATCTATCTATCTATTTATCTATCTATCTATCTATCTATCTATCTATCTATTCATCTATCTATCTATATCTATCGATCTATGGATCAATCGATCTAGCTATCTGTCTATCTATATATCTATCTATCTATCTATCTATCTATCTATCTATCTATCTATCTATCTATCTATCTATCTATCTATCTATCTATCTATCTATCTATCTATCTATCTATCTATCTATCTATCTATCTATCTATCTATCTATCTATCTATCTATCTATATATCTATCTATCTATATCTGATAGATAGATAGATAGATAGATAGATAGATAGATAGACAGATAGCTAGATCAATTGATCCATAGATCGATAGATATAGATAGATAGATGAATAGATAGATAGATAGATAGATAGATAGATAGATAGATAGATAGATAGATAGATAGATAGATAGATAGATAGATAGATAGATAGATAGATAGATAGATAGATAGCCATAATACATTGTTAAGGTAGGTGACTAAACATATTAGTAAATAATTTAGAAGGGAGGCAGAGGATTGATAGGTAGATTTGTAGGTAGGCAGGTATGTAGATTGGTAGGTAGGCAGGTATATAGGTAGAATTATTTGTTTGGCAATATCCATAACATATCACATATAACAGAGTGCAAGAGGTAATCCGTTGTGCACATGTTAACAGAGTGACTGACAGAATGTATTCATCTCTTGGAATTATCTCCTGAAACAATTAAAACAGCAGATGGTTATTGCTAAAGTGTTGGATTATGTGCGCGAGCATGCACAGCAAGCAAGAGACTTGCGAGTGACTGCAATCCGCTCGCTTCCGCTATTTGCGCGCTAGGATTACGGATAGATGAACAAATAATAAAACCAGACAGTGCCGGCAGACCCGTCTCTGTTCCACATGGCAGCGACGCGGACAGATAGGTCTGGAAGTTAAGACAGTCAATCTTCGCTGTTTTCTCCCTGATTGCCCCTTTCCTTAAACATTCCCTTTAGCCGCACCTCACTTCCAACTCTTTGGCCTTCATACTGCCTTAATGAATCTACATGCGAGTCTGGGTACTCTCTTATTCCACACAGGAAACCTTATTCTCTGTATCCCATGATTGTGATGTCTGAGTTATTGCTGCCTGTTACAGGTGTACGCTAGATCATTTCCGTAGGGGGGACGTTTCATTTATATCGTTTTAATTCCTTTCAGCGCTCCAGCTGGAGTATGCTGCCACCCCTGCAGGTGAAAGTATTGATGTACCCTTGTTAGCTGATGTATCTGTGGCAAAGTACGAGCGTACGAGCATAAACAACACACTTAACATGGAATGCTATGTTTAAACAAAATATTAAGGTTAATGTTTGACTCGCCGTAGTATTTTACATTATGAGGTTGCCAGCCTCATACACAACCCTATTAAGCACACTAGTGCCCAGACGACATATTCTACCACTTCGGTAAGGGTTAGGAGGCTTTGGTCAGGCAAAACATACTGATCAGACAATGTTAGTTAGGGTCAGGCAAAACATATTGACCAAGACAAGCACCTCCATTCAGTTATCCGTGGTAACAGGCTGTTTAGTGGTATTCTGACCAGCGACGTAGTCCCCGTATCAGTGAGTCACATGCAGATGAAGTCAAGCATAGCACAGCAGCCAAGATGACTCAGGTCCACCTTCATCAGGACGATGGGCATGGGATGAAAGCTACTTAAACCCGCGTCCTTCTTTCCATGACGCACACAAGAGTAAACATAGTGAACATTCAGCAAAACAAACAAAACCCTCTTCAGTAAGATGCCCCGTTTAGTAGACTGGGCTGTCGTTACACTTCAGTGGATGTCAGCCCCAGTTATCAGACTCAAGTTTATGAGAGAAACATGCAGGAAAACGAGTACTCCTCAACATCTATATTCACATCTATAAAGTGGTAATTCAACAGAGCTTCTCGATTCTTCCCTAAGAGAAAGTTTAACTGGACAGGGCACATACTGAGAAAGACCTTCATAATATAATCAGACATTCGTTTAAATGGAGCCCACAGTGGTTGGCGGGTTCAGAAGCAGAACTCCAGGAATGGGTCAGAAGGCTCGATGAACCAGCTCTTGACTATGGTATGGAGATAAACGCTGGAAAGACAAAACTAATGACAAACAACGCTACGGGCTTCAACAGCAAGATAACAGCAAACGGTCAAGAACTCGAAGTAGTTGACCGTTTTAAATATCTTGGGTCGATTGTCAGTGATGAAGGATCAAAATGTGAAGTATTGGCCAGAATAGCACAGACAATAGCGGCGCTTGCACGGCTTAACAAAATCTGGCAAGATAAACGGTTAGCACTACGCACGAAAATCAGATTAATGCGTACACTGGTCCTGTCAATATTTCTCTATGCGTGTGAGACATGGACAGTTACAGCTGACCTTCAACGAAGGATACAGGCCTTGGAGATGAGATGTTTCCGAAGACTTTTAAACGTCACGTACAAAGATTGAGTTACAAACGAGGAAATCCGAAATAGAATTACGACGGCAATAGGGCCTTTCGAAGATCTCTTGGCAACTGTCAAAAGAAGGAAACTCACTTGGTACGGTCACATATCGAGATCAAATGGTCTTGCAAACACAATCCTCCACGGGAAGGTGCATGGCAGACGACGAAGAGGCCGGCCCAAAAAGAGATGGGAAGACAACATAAAAGAATGGACCAGTCTCCGACCAGAAGAGTTACAGGCAGCGGCTTCTGACAGAGAGGGACGGCGTGGAGTTGTGAGGATGTCTTCATGTGTGCCCCAACGACCTCACCGGTTACGGGATGACCTTACCTGACAGTGGAAGCAAAGAATGGGAAAGAGGCACAGAAAACATGCTATCTAGCTAAGAACAGTCCAAGTAGATACCATGGTGCAAACCTCTGAAGATTTTTGGGGATAGGGCGTGACGATTTCATTCAAATCTGAAAATCGGAAGATAGCGAAATGTGCAGGTGTATGGAACTAGCTGGATTAAATGAGGACACCGTGTGCTAGGAATATCATCTGGGAGAAAATATATAGAAATAAATAAATGTCCGATATTCTTTGACTGTATTGATGTATAGTATGATCTGACAGACCCATCTGACCCTATTCACGAGAGGTAAACTCTCAGAGTTGTGACCGACCCATCCAGGTAAAATTGCGAACTATATGCTTCTCTGTAATATGTACCTGTCCCACTACAAAGTAATTATTCACTAGAGCTCTCTCTTTCTCTCTATCTCTCTCTTTTACGCTCTCTCTCTCTCACGCTCTCTCTCTCTCTCTCTCTCTCACACACTCTACCTGTCTGGCTGTCAGCTCCTATCTGCGAGTCATCGCGTTCTACCTCAACCTGACAGGAAAGGGAAGATCAAATCGATCTAAACGATACTTCATTGTCAGTGGCTAACGATTGAGAGAATGTATAAGATCAGGTATTGTGTCCCGGTAAAAAAGTCTTCTTCGTTGTCTTCTTCTTCTGCATCCTCTTCTTATTCTTCTCCTATTTTTCGTATTCTTTTTTCTTCGCCCGCTACTTCTTTGTACGATCTGGAAAGCACGTTTTGTTAAGCCGTGTCGTAGTTTGCAGCGAGGCTGCGATATCTAGGCCGTTCGGCCCGACATATCCGGTTTCAGCGTGACCATTTTTGGAACAAGATTTACATTCCTACTTTGATCCCGTTTCACAGGTTTCTAAGGCCGCCACTTGGAGGCGGTATAGAGACGTGAACAGCTCTGGTCCGCAGGCCCTGAAGGAAGCAATCATAAAAAAGGAACTGCCTGCTGATATCTCATTCAATCCGGCTTCTGTTTTAAGATGCAATTTTACAACTTCTACAAAAATAGCTCAAATTTTAATTAGATTCTGTTTCTGACCCACAAGTGACTATTCCTGGACCAAGAAAACATTTCACGGTCAAGTTAAACCACACAAAAAATCACAATAGATAATGTATGATACAAGAAATCACAATATAGTATATGTGATACAAGAAATCACAATACCCAGTGTGTGATACAAGAAATCACAATATCCAGTGTGTGATACAAGAAACCACAATATAAAATGTGTGATACAAGAAATCACAATAAAAAATGTGTGACACCAGAAATCACAAAATAAAATGTGTGATACAAGAAATCACAATATAAAATGTGTGATACCAGAAATCACAATATAAAATGTGTGATACAAGAAATCACAATATAAAATGTGTGATACCAGAAATCACAATACAATATGCGTGATACAAGAACACAATAATAGCTCCTGTGGACTACAATAATTACACAGACAGTACCTCGTTTTCCTGGGAGTCGGCACAGATAATATATGGGAGACGACATGGACAACACGATTAATGACCCGACTATGACTAGCAACTAAAACAACATAAGAAGAATAAATATTCTTATAGTCTTCTTCTTCTTCTTCTTCTTCTTCTTCTTCTTCTTCTTCTTCTTCATCTTCTGTATTTGTTCTAAACCGAGACAATCGAGACCACCAGTCTCATCACCACCAATCTCCCACTACCATCACAATCGTGCAAACTCCAGCCCCACAATCCTCCATCTCCGATCAACAACCCATACCGGTTGCGGTAAACATCTGACATCATGATAAACTGACGTCAGACAGAGATTACAAGTCTGTAATACTAGCGATGACGGGAACAAATGCCAAGACAAGCAACACACTACTGGATAGATGAGATTTGGGCAAGCAATCCCAGAATGAATACACTACAGCTAGGAACAGACTGACAGACGGACGACTGCCATGGACATAACATTGAACAAAAAGCTTCCAGCACTTTATTCTTGAGTATCTCTGTGTGGATTTGTGTGACGAGAAATAAAGGTCATTTATCAATGAAGTCGCAGGAATTGTACAAGCTATGATTATATTTTGCATCTGATAGAAAGAAGTCTATGCCTAACGAGGTTTTTGAACATATGTCCTAGTGATTAGATGCACCATTATTCAAAACAGTCGGCCACCTGCTAATTATTGTTATTGTTGTTGTTGTTGTTCTTCTTCTTCTTCTTCGTCTTCTTCTTCTTCTGCTTCTTCTTCTTCTACTTCCTCTTATTCGAGGTTTGTCTAGAAAACACTTTGGATATTTGGTCGTAGTTCACAGCGAGGCTGCCATATCTGCGCCTGTCTGTCCGACACATCAGATTTAAACTAGTTTGATTTTTTTCCGGATTTGCATTCCCCCACTGCTGTCCCGATTCTCTTACTCAGACTGCACTAGTGCAGCCGATTGCCCTGTTTCCATGGAGGTCACTCGGAGGAACAATAGGATGACGGTCACTGCTCTGCATCTCTGGCTCATAGAATACCTAACATTAAAAACAACTCCATTCTTCCTCTTGTCTAACTACTACACTCCGCCATTTTGTTAAGCTCAGAATATTCCTCGCCAGACTTACGTGATCTTCTGGTTGTCAAAGATATTGCTGGCCAGACTGCCACAGCCTGCCTGTAGGGCGAACAGGACGAAAGGTGTAGATGTTGAGACAGCATCTTGGCGACAGGCTCAGAATTAGGGCACGGAAATGGTATGAGTGATGTGGCAACAGAGAATTCTAGTCTATAATTTATCTTTCATTTCTTGTGTATTCATGTCAAAACGTGAATTTATCTTGCATCTCGTAGTCAGTCTTTAACGCAACACAAATTAAGTATTTATTAAAGGAAGTAAAGATTATAATTGTACATAAAACACACACACACACACGCACGCACGCGCACGCACACGCGCACATACACGCACACGCACACAGATACACACACACGCATATGTATATATGCCATAACTGGCTGCGAGTCTACATTTCTCTACTGTTTTGGATCATTATGGATGCCGCTAGACCACGGATTTGCCTGGAATTCACACTAGTCGACGACTTACACTTGTGTTCACTGAAACGTGGTGTTGTTTTCCGTCTGGACTTGTTATTTCGTTCTTTTTTTGTGATTTCTTCCATCCGTTTATCCCGGACGCCGGCTGAATGGCACTACGCTTATATCTGTGACGTAGTTCACGGGTTAGTTCTGCCGGTTCACCTTCGCGAATTTGGCGTGTGGGAATTCTAGATGCTACTATGATGAGCTGAATACAGCTGGGGAGAGATGCCAGACTCACTCACACGCCGAGTGTTGTCCATACGACCTCTTGTGGTTATCGAAAAGGCACGACAAACTGCGTTAGATGCCATCCCACCTTTCTACCCTGCGGGTTACATGTTTCCGGAAAGGCTTCGGTGGTAACCCTGAGGCCTAATCTGCATCCTATGCTATCTCCAGTCGTCTCGATGAATGTCTTGCCACTGGCAAAAGGTAGCTTAGGCTCTGTGAGTGAGGTTGACAAAAGGCGCAGTTTCTTCCTCACTTTAATCCAAATAACCGCGCAAGTCCCCCATTTCAGCGGACACAGCAAGAGATGCGACTGTCCACACGGCTGAACAAAGAGAGTGGTCTTCATCACTTGTAATGGACAACCATTATATATATATATATATGTATATGCGCGTGTTGCTGGTATTGTTGTTACGAAACCAGCAGCGTCCGGGCACTCGCCCTTTCGGCCCAATGCCATGTAATGGTATCTGCACGTGTTGGTTTGTTGTTATTTAGTGCCAGACAAAGTGTTACTTTATCTGACCTCGGAAGAAGAAGCATTTTCTTAACATCGTTGAACGCGAAGCACTGAAAGAGACAATGATCATCGGTTTCATATGGGTGTGTACACAGTTGACACTCAAAGAGACAATGACCATCGGTTTCATATGGGTGTGTACACAGTTGACACTCAAAGAGACGATGATCATCGGTTTCATATGGGTGTATTCACAGCTGACACTCAAAGAGACAATGATGAATGTTTTCATATGGGTGTGTACACAGTTGACACTGAAAAGTGTGTTGTGGTTGGATTCTGTTCAGGTGCTTGTTAAAGGGGATGTGTTGGATTTGTAGTCGGAAAATGGTGCTCTGATAATTCCTTGTGAGTTGATTTATACAGTTATTTGGACTGGGGGCTTGCCATATGTTTGTAGACTTCCCTTCCTGTTTCCCATAGCCCATCTTTTCAACCAAGTTTTTTTGTTTGCTGATATTATGAGCTGTTTAGGCTGCTTGTAAAGTTGTTACTGTGTGCGGCTGTTCTTAATTTGAACCCTTCGTTGGTAGTCTGTTTGCCTTGTCATTGTCAGGTGTGTTTCAGTGTCTAGGGATCCACTGCAACTATTTTGACAACATTGGATGTGATAATGTAGTGATAATACAGTCAGGCCTACAATGACCAGCAACTTCTAATGCTTTAAAAACTAACATCGATTATGTGAAAATGACAATGAGCTTGTCCTTTGCGGGAACTGCATAAAAAGCTTTCCTCAGATGATAAAAGGCGGCTTCGAGTGAAATGGTGTGAATTTCATAATTGGAGCAAACATCTCGGCAAGTTCATTATAAGATAACTGGGTATTATATAAACGTGACAACCTGCTTTCATGGTTGTTTTAAATGCAGATATGATGTTTAATGACAAGCTAAAAAGTAAAGTATCCCATAGCATTACTGCCGTCTATATGAGGGCGGTAGCCATCTCCTCTCCCTCGCCGCTTTTACTTCCCGGACTGAACCGGTACGCATTTAAGGCTGGGTCGACCCGGGGCCCTTTGCGGTCTGAAAAAAAACATTACCGCCTCAACTGGTGAATGAACTCAGGACCACTCAGATGTGAAGCCAGCGCGCTAACCACTGCGCTACGCGGCTCCACAATTGACGAGTTACGGGGACATTATTAATGTTGTTTAAACAACATGTCAAGTTTAATTACGCCACTCCAAAATTTTCTGACAGTTAGTAGGTAGGTTAATTTCGAAATAGGCAGCCGCGTAGCGCAGTGGTTAGCTCACTGGCTAGCGCATCTGAATGGTCCTGGGCTTATTCCCCAGTTGATGCGGAAATACATTTTTAGACTGCAATTTCTCCCGTGTCCACCCAGCCTTAAATCGGTACCGGTTCAGTCCGAGAAATAAAGGCGGCCGGTGTGATGCTGATCACATCATCCACTAAGTGCCGTGGGTTACAAAACAATATGGTCCTAACACCATATTTCCCCGTGCGCCGCGTGGATCTTTACTTTATTTTATCATCATTTCTATATGCAACTTTATATCTCAAATAAACAACATTTTCTGAAGGTCTATATCTTAAAAAAACAACATTTTCTGAAGGTCTATATCTCAAATAAACAACATTTTCTGAAGATCTATATCTTAAAAAAAAAACATTTTCTAAAGGTCTATATCTCAAATAAACAATATTTTCTGAAGGTCTATATCTTAAATAAACAACATTTTCTAAAGGTCTATATCTCAAATAAACAATATTTTCTGAAGGTCTATATCTTAAATAAACAACATTTTCTGAAGGTTTATATCTTAAATAAACAACATTTTCTGAAGGTCTATATCTTAAATAAACAACATTTTCTGAAGGTCTATATCTCAAATAAACAATATTTTCTGAAGGTCTATATCTTAAATAAACAACATTTTCTGAAGGTCTATATCTTAAATAAACAACATTTTCTGAAGGTCTATATCTCAAATAAACAACATTTTCTGAAGGTCTATATCTTAAATAAACAACATTTTCTGAAGCTTCATTTTGTCCTTGATATTGTTTCTGTAAAACCCCATAATAAAATACATTTTATTTATATCTAAGTATCTCATTGTTCTTGAACGTAAGGAGAATGTATTCATGATCTACACACTAAGCGTCAAGAGAGGCGGGGCACATACGAATCTGTTGACGTTATCAAGATGAATAAAAACAATTCATATTTCTAGAATTAAAGTTGACAACCAAAACCAAACAAATGTATAGAATGTGCATGATTCTTTTGGCCAACCAAGAAGGCCAGAAAACAGCAGAGACACATACATACACACACACATATACACATACAATACACATGCACATATACACATACACACATACAAATACACACACGCACTCACATACACACTTACACATAAACACACGCACATACACATACACATATATATACACATACACACATTCACACAACACACATACTCACATACGCACACATACACAAATATACACATGCACACATTCACATATATATATATATATATATATATATATATATATATATATACTCATACACACTCATACACATCCATACACACACATATACACACATATACACAAATAGACACATACAAACACTTACACATATACATACACACGTACAAACAGTTACACAGAACAGACATACGTACAAACACTTACACACATACATATACACACAAACGCTTACACACACACACACACGCTTACACACACACACAAACACGTACACATATCTAATTAAAACAACCAGTAACATAAACAACATTACAAATGTCAAAAAAAGCCAAACTAACATTTTGACGCCGACCTATGGAACAGAAACCCATGGAATTTGACTTTAAAGAAGTCAAGTTTTCAACCCTGTCAGAAACAGTGCACACATACCGACCGTAACCTACTGGGCATTGTCAAGCTGTATAAGATCAATACAGCAACCATCGATAAACTCAGAAAATAGCGCCTCGCGCTCAACCCGAAATCTAACTTCGTCAACGGATCGGTCGTAAACTTGTGGAGAAAGGTTAACGCGTTTCCCAGAGCCCTCAATCACGCGGAGCGCGCATTAAGAGCTCAAAAACTTGCAGACATTTTCCTAGCAACCGACTTTGGAGACTTAAATTGCTGTCACAGAGTACATGTATTAAAACAGAAGACACTGTAATGGCGTTAATACATGCCGGAAAATGGCTTTTCTGGATTGAAAAATGATCTGTGACACTGACATGAGACGGGTAAAAGGCGTAACATGTCTTATTAAACTAGGCAGCCTCACATCTAAGTTCAAGGTGTTTAGAATCCAATAGCAAAATCTGTTGTTGGGGATCAGGTGTATGATATTTACTGTGTACTATGATCCATATTTATGAATGTGGAGATAATGCATACAGTTACTATAGTATCCAGTGCAGAATAACAAGGTAATTGTAGATGTGAACGGAAATGAAGAAAGAGAACACAAATGATCAAGCACATTTAAGGGGATGAGACATGTATTGACTGAAATCCGACAAATATCAAATGAGCTATCTGTCTATACGTCTGTCTGTCTATCTAACTATATATCTGTCTGTTTGTCTGTCTGCCTGCATGTCTGCCTATGTATGTATGTATGTATGTATGTATGTATGTATGTATGTATGTATGTATGTATGTATGTGTGTATGTATGTATGTATGTATGTATGTATGTATGTATGCATGTATGTATGTACGTATGTGCGTATGTATGAATGTATGTATGTGTGTACGTATGTGCGTATGTATGTATGTACGTATGTATGTACGTATGTGCGTATGTATGTATGTATGTATGTATGTATGTACGTATGTGCGTATGTATGTATGTATGTATTTATGTATGTATGTATGTATGTTATGGGAGGTAACAACATGGAAAGACGTTGGGTACTCTCCTTCTTCTTCTTCGTTCGTTCTCAATCTCCCACTACTAAACCCTGAAAGGGCTTAAGTAGCAGAATGTAGTCCAGAGAACAGAATGCGTTGTGTCGTAGTTTACAGCTTGACTGCGATATTTGCACCTTTCGGTCCAACACATCCGACTTGAGCAATCATTTTTTGAGTACCAGGTTAGCATTCCCTCTTCGATCCCTTTTCCTTAGTCAGTCTGCCCTGCTGCAGCCTGTTATCAAGGATCACCGCGTGGAGGTGTAGAAGGGTCTTGGCAGCTCTGGTACGCTGGCCCTGACGCTAGCAGTCAGCTATTGGTCGCTGACCACTGCAGCTCATGCGCTGCTCAGGGTTAGGTAGGTTGAGAGAAATAAATGCAATGCGCTACAGCTCTATCGTTGGATACTCTTAAAGGGAGCAACACATTGCCATACACTCAAGTGACGAACATGTGCATGGAGTGACTACATTAATGAAGAAACTAGAAATACACAGATGTAGGTAAGGAACACATAATGAGCCATGTAATAATTTGGCTGTGGTCTGAAAATAGAGACATTTTAATGTTTCTAACATTATGATTTAATAGTTCTCCAATTTGATGACTACATTCTTATTAATGGGGACTTCATAAATTCCTTTTAAATTAACATGATTTTAGAATCGTTACATATTTTAATTAATTGCTTTTTAAAAGTTCAATGAATCATGTATCCTCTTTACGAAGGTAAATGGGCCATTCCATCTGCTTTGATATCGTTTTACCAGAGGGTAGTTACACCCAGGTGTCATCCGCAGTTTTGCGTATGTACACGTGCCTAGCAATAATACTAAAAAAAAATAGCAAGATTGATCCATTATCAGAACCGACTAATCGGCCGAAAAGTCGATACCGACTAATCGGCCGAAAAGCCGATACCGACTAATCGGCAACAGCAAAGAACTGTGTTCCGGTTACCGATCATCTGCCGATTGATTGATGGCATCACAATCATCATGTAGCATGTCCTCTGTAGAAAGTCGCTAATTGATGTAAACCTTATATATGTATTCATAACTGGCTAAAGGTGCGAAAACGTAGAGGTTGAACCAACAGTTGGAGGACACTCAAAAATGACCAAAAGGTGAGGTAAAGTATTGTGTGCTTCATTTCACCCTTAGGTGAGGTGGAGTCTTGACCAGTATATTTCACTTGACCCGTAGGTGAGGTGGAGTCTTGACCAGTATGTTTGACTTGACGCCTAAGTGAGGTGAAGTCTTGACCAGTATGTTTGACTTGACCCCTAAGTGAGGTGAAGTCTTGACCAGTATGTTTGACTTGACCCCTAAATGAGGTAAAGTCTTGACCAGTATGTTTGTGTCAGTTTTTAGAACATCGTGCATATGTGAACAAACTATGTAGGTCTACCCGGAAACGGGTTGTTTTTATGGCAGCCTTGCTAACGCGTTGAGAATCCACATGATCCCCATAGTAGTGAGAAACACGCAGATGAAGCCAATCATAGCACAACCACATGGAGTACCTCGATTCACCTTCTTCACCAAGCCCAGAATGTCCAATATTCGTACAATTTACATAACAACTATTTGAAACCCATTCTAATAATTAGCACCTCAAGCGGTATTTTGAAATTTAAAAGCCGGTTCCTTCATTCCTTTTGATCTTGTGCAACAAATGATGATTTTTTTAGTTGCTAATACAATCTCGAATTGCTAGTCCAGAATAAAAATGACTTCTTGTTTCTTGAAAATATGTGTGCCCTGCTGTCGATCTTTCTAGTTGTAACATTTTCCTTTTGTTCTGAATCGCACCATTCAGATTTCCCCAAAATGGAGTTATTTACTAATAAAACTCTTTTTTTTGTCTTAGACCGGCGGAAATGTGTTTACACTTGTGTATTATGTGTCCATCGTGTACACAATTTTGGAGACGGCAAGTTAACGGGAAAAAAACAAACTATTTATGAAGGTTTGATATATGGAATACCAGGAGAGGCAGATCAAAGATAAGATGGACACAAGATACCAATGGTGTTCTGAAAGTGAAAGTGACGGTAGCGAACGAATTGGCCACAGTTCGAGAGTTTACAGAATGGCTGTGATCTGAGCGCTGTTCTGGATAGGGCATGCTGCATGATAATACAGTACAATTCATTTAGACGACCAGGAACCGTCGCGTCTGATGATCATGTCTATGACCACGTCAGATGGTCGCGTCCCAGACGACCTGCAGTTTTGTTGAGGAGATGGCAGTCTGTTTTAGCCAGGTGTTGCGAGGGCGGCCTCGAGGACGTTTCCAGAATAAGCTTATTCTCACCCCTCGCCCCCCACAGCCCGCTCGAGCATCTCGTGGGTTGGGACTTCCCGGGAAAGGCGGACAACGTGACCGAATTGGGACAGGCGACGGCGATCCATTGTTGAGTCAATGTCCGCAAGTTGAGTACGTCGAACTACGTGGTAATGATCTAACTGAAAGATTTTACAGCACGACATAGTCGGCCCTGTGCCTGACCCGTCTACCCGTTTCTTACGATATGTGGTAGTGCAAATATTCTATGCTGTCCTTTCATGTCCCGGTAACAGGAGTGACTATTTATGAATCTCACGTTAACCTTTTCAATTCTCAGACATTAAACTGCAAAAATTCGTTTCTATCTATCTCAGCGTCTCACTTTTCCCAGCAATCGTGCCTGGTGCCCCAACAGGATTCTCGTTTCAAAGATTAGGATATTTACTCAAGACTCGTCTTGCTCTCTCCTCCAGGTACAAGCAAGCAGTGACGTGAACGGTCCTAGTCTAATGTGTGTGCCGTTCAGACGTATAGCTGCCACAGAGAGTAATTAATCTGCGCCCGTACAGTAGTTCCTGAAGTCCAGGGATTCTAAACATTTCTATCCTCGCACCTCCCGTCAAGGTGAACAATGTGCAAGGCATTAAAGATGAATACTGAGGAGCTGGTGGCATTATAGTTCGAATATATGTTACTGATCACAGGCAAATTTGTTCAAAACCCTTTTTAAGGAATAGGTTATTTGAAAATAATAATAGCTGTCCATCGTTGTCGATGAGGATCGCAAACATCATCCTTGTCACAAATATCCCTGTTGGGTGTGGGTACGCATATGGCTGAATAGGCCAATGTGGGCACGAAAACATCTCCTACATATCGGGCACAGGAGGTTTGTAGAAGGTGATGGTGTTCCCGCTGTTCGGGATTTCCGGGTCTCGCGTCTGCTCTGGACTTTCAAAACACGGTGGTCTTCGCTAGTAGCTACACCCGCTTTGACTGCGCCTCTCCAGTCAGATCTGTTTTGCGCAAAGACATTCGCAGGTGTTGATGTCTATCTGGCAACTTTTCAGTGAGTCCCTCAGACCGTCTTTAAAACGTTTCTTTGGGCGCCCTCTCTCGCGCAATCCCTCTATCAGCTCGCCGTAGAGAAGCTTCTTTAGGAGTTGCTCGTCTGACATACGGACGAGGTGTCTGGCCCATCCTAGTCGTGCTTTTTCTAATAGCGCATGCATGCTGGGCATGTTAGCCCTCGAGAGAACCTCGATGTCAGGTTATTTTATGCGGCAAACCAAATATACTGATCGACATGTTAGTCAGGGTCAGGCACAACATACTGATCTGATATGTTAGTCAGAGTCAAGCACAACATACTGATCAGACATATTAGTCAGGGTCTGCAGACCTCACTTCCATGTAGTTCTCTCCGGAAACAGGCTGTTTTCATGAAACCTGGCTCACGTGTGGGGATCGACATGATCCCCGTAGTAGTGAGTAGCATGCAGATAAAACCAAGCATAGCTTCATCAGCACGCTCAGGATGAGAGGAATGCTACTGTAACCCGCCACTTCACAGCCTTTTCAGGGCGCACAAAAGAGTAAGCCTACTCATTGTTGGTATCCAGCATTAGCTCTGCAATAAACAAACACATGGTCGATTACCATATAAACTGTTAGACATTATTTTAAAAACCAAACAAATTAAGTTCTAATTTTAAGATTATGAAAGTCTTCTTCGGGGGCCAATGACAGTGCCAATGACAGTGCCTATGACAGTTATTAGCTAATCTAAACGACAAAGGTAAATACAGCTATTGGAATGGAATATTTAAGTGGTCAATTGACAGAATGTGTATAGATGTTAAAAATAAACAAATGAATAAGTATCGATGATGCTGAGGGAATTTGGAATTAAATAAAAGTTGATGACTGGAGGTATATTCGAGAGAAAACACAAGAAGTGTGTACAATCATCTTGCTGTGGGAAACATAAATGTCAATATCTCTCATTATTTACTGTACTCGACTGAGCACCTATAGATCTGCCGAGATGTCGTCGGCGCTATTTAACATATCATAGCATAACCTACAGCTCATTCCCTAAATGAATATTCAGTGTGGAAGTCACCTTGCGCGTACTCACGGCAGAGACCAACTTAACGGTCAGTGTGAGAAGTCGCGGTGACAGGGAAGGAAATTGGTCATTCCAGAATCACGTCTTCACACTGTGGATACCTGCCTGACCGTGGTTGCGCGGAGGGAGATTGGTCATTCCAGAATTACGTCTTCGCACTGTGTGGAGCCGCGTAGCGCAGTGGTTAGCGAGCTAGCTTCGCATCTTAGTGGTCCTGGGTTCATTCCCCAATTGAGGCGGTAACGTTTTTTTCAGACCGCAATTGCTCCCGGGTCGACCCAGCCTGAAATGGGTACCGGTTCAGTCCGGGAAGTAAAAGCGGCGAGGGAGAGGAGATGGCTACCGCCCTCACATAGCCGAGCCTATGAAATGTGATATCGCTAACACCTCACACCCCTACGGCAGTAATGCTATGGGATACTTTACTTTACTTTACTTTCCTACTGACAATGGAAGCGGTCAAGGTGCATAGAAGAAGATTGGGGGCCGTCAATGTGAATGTGCTAACAGCAGTCTGCGCTTGTAGAAAAGAGTCCCCGTTAACACGTCAAAATTACATATTGGGATGATGTTGTTTGGCACATATTTGTCTTGATCGACAACACACTAGGGGTGATGTGGTCAATGTCACGCAGGCCGCCTTCATTTTCCTAGATTCATCTGGTACCCAATTTGTGGGGCTGGGTCGGCCTCAGGAACTGTTTGCGATCGGACAAATACCAACTGGGTACCGAACTCTGATAACTCGGTTGGAAGAGAGTGTACTAACCACTGAGCTACATTAGCTCTCTTCAGCAACTCATAGCTGCCTGCTTGCACCAAAGTCAGTGACCCATAACTCACTTAGGCTCTTTTCCGCCTTCAAGTGGCGATCCTGGAATCATTCTGCAGCCATACAGACTCGCTAAAATATTAGAGATCGGAGAGAAAAGGCAAACCCGGCCCCAAATATGCCGTTCTGAAATCGGATGTATTAGGCCGAAAGGCACAGGTATCACAGCCCCACAGCAAACTACGACATGACGTCACAAACGTACTGTCCAGAACGAAAGGCGAAAAAGAACAGGAAGAAGAAGACGAAGAAGAAGAAGAACAGAAGAAAAAATATCACACCTTGCATATATTGCATCACAATCTTGTCTTCACATTACATAACGAAGCGCTGAATGACATTGTTCATGACACACACATGCATACGTTCTGATTCAGTAAGACAGTGAACACATAAGACAATCTTGCTGGAGTCAGACGAAATTGTCTGTAGAGCGCAAAACACAGTACAACAAAATATACCTTAGAAAACATGACGAAAAAAATATACAAACATGCCTTCTTCGTGTAAAAGAAGAAGACGAAGAAAAAGACTGGCTCTCCAGATTCAGAATCCCTGGTTGATTCGAAGCAAGCTAAGACACCCCATAAAGATAGGCCGCAGATAGAAACTAAATAGATGTTTATGTCTGCCCCTGTTTTTAGCTCGTGACGCCCATGTAAGTGCTCTTCATATGAAGTGGGTAAAAATGAGGTGGATACGTGTCTTAAAGATATGTAAACCACAGCAGTTAGACACTATTATACATCTATTTGACGTTCTTGGTGTGACAGTCATGTTTTACTGCTTGCGTAAACACGTCAGACCTTTCACAAACCAGTCGCCAAAAAGTGACAGTTGTCTGGCACCGTCATTGACAAAACTAAGCTTTTAAAAATAGATGTGTGTGTGTGTGTGTGTATGTATGCCCTCTACCTAGAAAAAAAACTCTTTTGGTGTGTCCCTTTAACCAATTTGGCACTGCTTCCTTCTTCTTCGTCTTCGATCTACTGATATTATGCTTCTAGTCCAGTGAGGCTCACGATTAACTGACATTATACTTCTAGTCCGGTGAGGTTCACGATTAACTGATATTATACTTCTAGTCCAGTGAGGTTCACGATCAACTGATATTATACTTCTAGTTTGGTGAGGTTCACGATTAACTGATATTATACTTCTAGTTTGGTGAGGTTCACGATTAACTGATATTATACTTCTAGTTTGGTGAGGTTCACGATTAACTGATATTATACTTCTAGTCCGGTGAGGTTCACGATTAACTGATATTATACTTCTAGTCCAGTGAGGTTCACGATCAACTGATATTATACTTCTAGTCCGGTGAGGTTCACGATTAACTGATATTATACTTCTAGTCCGGTGAGGTTCACGATTAACTGATATTATACTTCTAGTCCGGTGAGGTTCTTTCAAGAGTCCAAACAAGTAAAATTACCAATGAAAGTACAGCAGGCTGTATTCCTTTACAGATACAATGTCAGTTCTACAAGCCCTCAATAGTAACAAGCTTAAGAGAGCCTTGGGCGAACTAAAAACCAAGAGAAGGGCAGTGCTACATTGGGTACTATCACACTGTGACATATAGGAAATGCGACAGTAGACAGGTTAACTAATGACGAAAACACGAAAACAAAAATAATAACAAATCTTCTTCCAAGGAAAGAAGACCTTTATAAAACCCATTAGAAAAGTCAACCAAACGAGAGACAACTATCACTGTCTCTATCAACCGGAACAAGTGATCCTGTTCCGCGTGAGAACTGGACATAACAAATTGAATAGTCACTTACACAGGCTAAAATTAGCCCCATTTCCGGGAAGTCAGCTCAGACATCTGAACATATCCTGCAAGACTGTTATATGCTTAGTCAATTGCGTACTGAGAACTGGTCCACGGAGACGGATCTCCACAGAAAGCTGTTTGGAAGCCCCAAAGAACTCTTCACTGCAGCAACCTTTATCTCGAGAAAAGGACTTCACGTGCAAATATACCAGGAGAAAACATGGCGAAGGAGAAGAAAAAGAAGACCTTTTCTGGAAATACACCAACATAGGGCAATTAAAAACACAAAAGATGGTGACTTTGACTTTGCCAGCGGAAGCCTGTGTTTTGAATCTTGTTAGATACTAGTATGACGTACGAAGAGTCAAAACGATTTATTAAAGCCAGATACATGAGCAAATGGGAAACTGAACATAACGGCTACACCAAAAACGATGCCTATTACCAGTTGAACAGAAGAGAGCAGGTCGTTGTCTTCAGACTTCGCACTGGCCACAATAGACTGAGGTACCACCTATTCAACAAATTGAAGATAGGTGGTACCGACGAATTCCCGTGTGGTACCGAGAAAATGACCGCTGAACTGCTGCAGAACTGCCCGACATACGAGGATCAGAGAGAGCAGATGTGGCCATCACCAGTGGAACCACAAGAAAAGCTCTATGGCAATGTCGACAGCCTAAGGATGACCGCCGCTTTTTTCGAAAAAATAATGGTTACTGTCTGACTGCGTACGATGAAGAAGAAGAAGAAGAATATTGTTATAGCCGGAGACAACTGGTGCTTCAATTGCATCGACCGTGTCTTACACTTTGGTTTATAGTAGTGCACACAAGAATCGTCTCCTATCATAATTTGATGGAGAAAGACATCTCCTTCGCGAAGATGACGGTTCAAAGGTTCCTGACAAAAGTTATGTCGTTGCACGCTTGTGATCATCGGACAGCTGCCTTGGGCCCCATCTGCTGCACACTGTTCTGTAGTAGAGATTGTCATATAGCATGTGACTACTGTTGGAATCTTGGATATTTCTTCAATCAATATAGACTCGAATTTTGACCCTGGACTAGCTGGTCAGTCTGCTGGTTCACTGAGTCAGTTGCCACACATGCTGGTCGCCCACGCCCTGGTTCAAGAATGGCGTTTTGTCTTCCGTTTTGAAATTTGTCGTCCCATTCATGCGTGCTTCTTTGACGTAAACAACTGCCTCCATACTAAACTTTCATTCTTCTATAGATTACAGAAGGTTCCACACGCTGTGACCACCAACTGTAGATTTCAGAAGGTTTCACACGCTGTGACCACCAACTGTAGATTACAGAAGGTTCCACACGCTGTGACCACCAACAGTAGATTACAGAAGGTTCCACACGCTTTGACCACCAACAGTAGATTACAGAAGGTTCCACACGCTGTGACCACCAACTGTAGATAACAGAAGATTTCACACGCTGTGACCACCAACTGTAGATTACAGAAGGTTCCACACGCTGTGACCACCAACTGTAGATTACAGAAGGTTCCACACGCTGTGACCACCAACAGTAGATTACAGAAGGTTCCACACGCTTTGACCACCAACAGTAAATTACAGAAGGTTTCACACGCTGTGACCACCAACTGTAGATTACAGAAGGTTCCATACGCTGTGACCACCAACTGTAGATTACAGAAGGTTCTACACGCTGTGACCATAACTGTATATTACAGAAGGTTATACACGCTGGGACCATAACTGAATATTACAGAAGGTTATACACGCTGTGACCATAACTGTATATTACAGAAGATTATACACGCTGTGACCATAACTGTAGATTTACAGAAGGTTATACACGCTGTGACCCTAACTGTATATTACAGCTTCCACACGCTGTGACCACCAAGTTGCTTTTCCTTGTCTAAAGATTTCGTTGCCGATTTTGTGGTTGACATTTATCGCTTGGCCAAGGTAGATGTAGGACTTGACATTCTCTATGGTTTCCTCTCCAGAATAAGAATTGTATTGTAATGGCGATCCGTTTATTTATGTGTTATTACTTCCCGATCAATTACCATTTTGGCCTTATTTCTTTGACCCCATGTATTTGGGATTTTCATAACCAGTTCCGATCGGAAGGGATTAGAACATAAAGACAGAGATGAAGAATCTTAGGTGCCCACAACTAAAATCATGAAGCCAATGCGGGGTTCCAAATATTAGTTCAGTATCAGCAGTTTCCTCCAGGTCTTGCTGAGATCGGAAGAGACCAAATCTCGGATAAAAGTACCGTCACTTGTGAACTTCTGCACTTCACAATTAGTGCTGGATGTAAGTGACGATTCTCCTGGACTGCTTGGGTTTTCTCTCTCGTGCCTTGTTCTTGATTATTCGGTCCATTCTCAACTAAATTCCAGTCCCACATAGATTTTAATAAAGGTGTGTAACTCTGGATCAGATATTCATATCCTGAGAGCTAGAAAACCTTATTTCTAGGTCCACAAAGGAGGATGTGAATCTTCACCATGGTCACCGATCATAGGGTATGCCAGGACATGCCAGACAATGCTTTCTCACTCATGGGTCACATATGACATGGTCAAGCAGAGCTGCACTCAACGCCATCACTTGTAAATAAATCAGTGGTTTGAGAATAACAAGCGGCAGCTTTACTAATTTGGAAAACTTTCTATCGCGAACAACATAATTATAAGTATGAACTAAGTATAATAAGCAGTCTATATCGGAGACTGTGAAATAGTTATGTAATACACGTGGGATATACACGAGGATTGGTCAGTACGTAGGTCACAGAGTTGGAATAGCTGCAAAAGGTAGCTGGTAGTTTTTAAAAGTGTCATTTGGTGTCAGCAACATCCAGGTTTGTGGTTACTGTAGATAGCGGATGATATGTGTTTCATGCAAGCGTGCAAATCAAATACAAAATGGTCGTCCGTGCTTCCAGAATGTACAATCAAAGAACAGCGTAATGTTGTTCGGCTGTTGTTGTTATTGTAGGGGAGGGTGAAGGGGGTAACAAGACGTTTTGCAAAGGATATTCGTAAGGAGATGTTTTCTGATCTAGGTGAGAAGTGTTTGTCGCGCAGTTAGTTCCAAGCGATAGCGGCGACATCATCAGACTGTTTTTGTCGTAATGATGTAACTTGCGCTGTATTTGGATTATAGTGAGGAAGTGACTGCGTTAGTTTTCAACCTCACTCTCTGGTCCCCAACTACCTTAGACTAGTGGCAAGACATAAGTCAAGACGATTTGAAGTAACTCAGGATGCATACACTCTGGCCCCACCTCTTTTAGACCAGCGGTCGCTTTAAACCTCCATGGCTCGAACCCACGCTTCCGTCCATCGCTTTGAGAGGCGAGTGCATTACCTCTCGATCACAGGTCGCGAAAAGCGGCCCATAAGTAGGTCGACACATTTTCTCAAGGACGCTCAAAAGTTGCTGATAAAGCCCGACCATGTCGTCCTGTCCAGAACGCAACAGAAGCATTTGTACGACGCGTGCAAAAGATTATTCAAGCTGACAGGTGAGAAATGACAGACAGTATTGCAGCTGCAATTGTGTGTTCACGTGGTTTAGCATGCAGCATAACGCTTGATACCAAATTTAACGGGAAGTGCACATGTGGCAGTTCCAGCAGATGCTGCACTTTTCTGTTACACTGATAAGGCGATGGGATAAGTGAAACCACGGTCGTGGAAATAATTCTGGGTAGAAATATGGGACAAATCAAGTGCAATAATATATGGTATGCAAGTTGGTATCTCATTTAGTTTTAACAGAAACGTCTTTCTTCTTCTTCTTCTTCTTCTTCTTCTTCTTCTTCTTCTTCTTCTTCTTCTTCTTCTTCTTCTTCTTCTTCTTCTTCTTCTTCTTCGTACGCTGTCAGACGTCAACTTGAATTTGTTCGAAGAAAGCAGCTGTCATCCTGAGGCTGTCAACACTGCCATAGAGCTTGTCTAGTGTTGCCACTGGTGATGGTCACATGTGCTTTCTCTGGTCCTCGTATGTCGGGCAATTTTGCAGCAGATGTTCAGTGGTCATTTTCCCTGTACCACAGGTGCATTCGTCAGTGCCACCTATCTTCAGTTTATTGAATAGATGACACCTCAGTCTGTTGTGGGCTGTGTGGAGTCTGAAGACCACGACCTGCTCTCTTCTGTTCAGCTGGTAGTAGGCATCATTTTTGTGTGTAGTCAGTATGTTCTAACAAAAACGTCCATTGTGACTTATTTACTGACTCATCTTCGTATATACGTATATACATACATATAAATAAACTGAATGCATTAAAATATAGATGTCTTAGAAAACTATTGAACATTGATTGCAATGAATCTAAGACAAACACACATAACATAATAGACCAAACAGCAATGTGTTTCTGCAATCATATGGACAAAACATTTGGCCTACATCAGACACATCCGTAGAATTAACAGCTACATACTTCCAGCTCGTGCAGTTATCTGGAGACCAAGTGGCACCACATAGAAGGGCAGGCCAAGAGATACATTTTGGAGTACATTCACAAGGGTGAGCACCCTGGTGGAACTCAACAACAAATAGGTCCTACAACGAATGGTCTCAGGCCGATCTAACTGGAAAGGGTTATGTCTTATGTCCCCCGTTTGACGCTGGCATAACATAGACAGACAGACAGACAGACAGGCTTACTGAATGACTGACTGATTGACAGACTGACAGAGAGACAGACAGACAGATAGACAGACAGACTGACAGAGAGACAGATAGACAAACAGACAGACCGATTGACAGAGAGACAGACAGACTGACAGAGAAACAGCAAGACAGAAAGACAGACTGACTGACAGAGAGACAGCCAGAACGATAGACAGACAGACTGACAGAGATATAGACACGACAGGCTGACATAGAGACAGACAGACAGATAGACAGACATACATAAAGACAAACAAACAGATAGATATACAAATAAACATACAGACAGACATATAGATAGATAGATAGATAGATAGATAGATAGATAGATAGATAGATAGATAGATAGATAGATAGATAGATAGATAGATAGATATAATTTATTCAGCATGAGGTGTCAATCCACATGCCGCACCCATCTATGCTAAGCAGTATCGAATAGTAGGCCTGGCAGGTTACAGTGTTATTGTGTCGGACCGGATGTCCAGGGAACACAACAACATATTGTACCTAGACAACACAGACGAACCTGTATAAACGATATTGCCTCTTTTTGAAAGTATAGAAGAAACCACTGTTTCCTAGCTATCTGCCTATAGTAAACGAGGCATCAGCTAAATCTACAGCTCTGTGAATTCCAAATCTTTCTCTTTAAGCCCATCTGTTTTCTCTCCAACGACATAAGACGTTCTGAACCATCCACAATAATGTACGATTTTGTTGAAAGCTCGCGATGGCATCCTCTGCTTCCCCCAGTGCAGTGTTCTCTCTCCTCTAATGAGGCAATTCGCTCGTCAGCACTAACATGTGTATATTTTCCGAGGAACTGATGACAACTCGAATCGCAAACACGCCAAGATCTCATTGGTAAGCCATGGACAAAACGCATTTGCACCCTACAGGAAAGCTGTGTGAAAGATGATATCTGTTTTCCCGACCTCTGCCTAGACATTCAACAAATGCCGGAACGGCGTGGCGATGACGTTTGGTAAGATGTGAAGATATAATGAAAGGAAAGACATTAGTTTTGGTCAGTAGATGCACAATTCCGGAACGCTGAGCACATCATAAACCATCTCTCCAACGTTTCGTGACGCAGTCAATAATACATTGCCCAAACCGAGAATCCTCAACAACTAATTTAGCGTGGGGAAAATAAGATGAGACGTGTTTAAATACAAAATGGCTGCGCTATGTGTATCACGTGGTGAATATATATATATATATATATATATGTATATGTGCGTGAATATGGGTGTAAGTGTACTTGTGTGTATGTGTGTGTGTGTGTGTGTGTGTATGCGTCTGTTTTTAGCTGCTGAATAAAGTTGCACATATTTGATTTGTTACGCTCCAAATGGAGCATTTGGTACCAACTAAGGCTGACATATCTGCTTCACAGCATTTCGTATCCTTACACTCGACAAGTCTGTCATTTGTTAGAACGTGCAGCTCATTTCAAGGCGGGGAGGGGGTGGGGGTGGGGGTGGGGGTGGGGGGGGGGGTTAGACATGGATGCCATTTATTATTTAAATAATGACACACATTGGTGCCCGAAAGACTGTTTGTGGATGACAGAGGCATGCGTTCACCAAGAGAAGGAAATGCTTAGAACGAAACAAGATTGACAACATGTTTTTGTGTGCTCTAGAAACGGTCATTTCTACAGCGTTTGGTCTTCACACTATGATGTTGCACGCTCAATTCTTCTTCTTCATCTTCATCTGTTTCTTCTTTTTCTTCTCCTTCTTCTTCTTCTTCTTTTTCTTTCTCAATCTCCAGGTACCAAGCCCTACAAATGACTGTGCAAGTAGCAGTATGTTGTCTGGAGAACAGAATACGTTGTGTGTAGTTTACATCTTGTCTGCGATATTTGCACCTCTCTTTCCGACATATTGAACTTCAGCAGGCATTTATTAGTACCGCATTAGCCTTCCTTCTTTGATCTCTTCTCCTTAACCAGTCTGCTCTGTTGCAGCCTGTTATCCAGGATCACAGTGTGGAGGTGTAGAAGAGTCTTGGTAGCCCTGGTTCACACGCCCTGACGCTGGGAGTCAGCTTTCGGTCGCTCACCGCTTCAGCTCATGCACTGCTCGGCAACTTGATCTCAAACCAAATTCAATGCCCAGGTTAGCGCAATCTTTCATGACATATATAGGCATGCACAGTGGTCCGTGTCTTACCGTAGTTTTCAATGAGAGGGTTTCAGTTACGCAAACATTTAAAACCAAAAACAAAGCTATGGATTTTCATAACCTGAAGTCGTCATCATCTTCTTCATCGCTTCTGAAATGTGGACAATTCTAGGGAGGATCAAAAGCACACTGAAGTCTTCTGTCTGATCATTCGTCTGATCCACTGATTTGGCCGGGTCTTGCAGGACGAATTCACCTGACGGACAGGACTTGAAACACATTCACCATCCTTGACCAGCGTCATTTGGTCCTTCTTGGAAATACGGCACGCCATGCCAATAACATCCCCACTCCCAACAGCAGGACATTGGAGAGAAATCATCCTCACTGCATGCAGCCTGGTACTCAGTCATTCAACGTGTTCATAGATAGTTGATGGGATTGTCACTTGTCGTCTAAACTGTATGTCTACCTACCTACCTACACAACTAATTACCTCCTTGCCTACCTACCTACCTACCTACCTCCCTACCTACCCAACTATTTTTCTACCTACCCACTTACCTACCTTCTTCATACCTACAATATCTACCTATCTACCTACCAACTAACTATATACCTACGTATCTACCCACCTAACTGCCTTCCTACCTTCCCCTCTAGCTACCTAGTTACCTACCTCCCTACCTCTCTGCCTTCCTTATTATCTACCTAACTATCCACTTACCTACCTACCTACCCACCCACCTACCTACCCAACTACCTACCTACCTACTTACCAACCTACTTGGTTACTACCTATCCACCTTTCTACCCACCTTTGAAACAACATATATACCCATCTACCTACCTACTGATTTACCTACCTACTCGCCCTCCTACCCAAATGCTTTTCTTATTTCCAACCCAACTACCTATCTATCTACTTATCTACTTAACTAGCTACATTATTACCTACCTGTCCAACTACCAACCTACCTGCTCAACTACCTACCTACCTTCCTACCTATGTACTGAACTACCTTTATACCCAACTAACTACCTACCTACCTGTTTACCTACTCAACTACCCCTCTACAAACATAATCACTTACTTGCCTATCTACCTAAATACTTACCTACCACACTATCTGCCATCTTTCCTACGTTCCTACAAACTTACCCAACTACCTACCTATTCAACTACCTATATAGCCATCTAACTATCTACCTATAGATTGTCACGAAAAATGAAGGGAACTTTGCTTTGCAACTAGGGTATCTTTGGTAGTGACAACCATCACAAAGACAAGTATTTTTCTGCCCAAGGAAAACATACACAGCAGACAACAAAAATGAAAGTGAAGTAATAGACAACCCAGATTCGTACCATGAACCTACAGGTGACGAAAGAGCCGTACAACAAGAATCATCTAATCTTTTTCTGGTGTCAAAACATATACATTTAAAAAATAAGAATTGAAAACGTTTAAGTTTCACCGCCCAGCTATGACAGTGTTTGGGACCAGCATAGCACATGATGATAATGTTGAAGACATATTGATGAACTTAATAACAAGATTTCATATCAATTCAGGATCATCTGCAAGATACTGAACAAAATCCACTTTACGTCAGGGTCATCTGCAAGATACTGACCAAAGCCCACTTTACGGCAGGGTCATCTGCAAGATGCTGATCAAAACCCACTACACGTCAGGGTTAAATACAACATATTTCCTTAACACCTCATCTCACATCATGGGCGGTTGGAACATTTTGACTAAGGACCCACCCACCCCCTTCTTTCACTACACATCAAGGGCAAGGTCAACATACTGACCAAGGACCACCTCCCCATTTCACCACAAATCAGAGTCAGGTGCCACATACTGACCAAGGACCACCTCCCCCTTTCACCACAAATCAGAGTCAGGTGCCACATACTGCCCAAGGACCTTCCCCCCCCCCCACCCTTTTCACCCCAAATCAGAGTCAGGTGCCACATACTGACCAAGGACCCCCACCCCTTATCACCACAAATCAGTCAGGTGCCACATACTGACCAAGGACCCCCTCCCCCTTTCACCACAAATCAGAGTCAGGTGCAACATGCTGACCAAAGACCCCCTCCCCCTTTCACCACAATTCAGAGTCAGGTGCAACATACTGCCCAAGGACCCACTCCCCCTTTCATCACAAATCAGAGTCAGGTGCCACATACTGACCAAGGACCCTCTCCCCCTTTTATAACAAATCAGAGTCCGGTGCCACATGCTGACAAATGACCCCCCCCCCCCCCCTTTCACCACAAATCAGAGTCAGGTGCCACATACTGACCAAGGACCCCCTCCCCCTTTCACTACAAATCAGAGTCAGGTGCCACATACTGACCAAGGACCCCCTCTCCCTTTCACCCCAAATCAGAGTCAGGTGCCACATACTGACCAAGGACCCCCTCCCCTTTCACCACAAATCAGAGTCAGGTGCCACATACTGACCAAGAACCCCGTCCCCCTTTTCACCACAAATCAGAGTCAGGTGCCACATACTGCCCAAGGACCCCCCTCCCTTTCATCACAAATCAGAGACAGGTGCCACATACTGACCAAGACCCGCATCTTACGTTCTTGCCAGGCCCAAGGAAAGAGGTTGTATTACAGCAGGCTGTGGTGCGTTGTTAACTTATTTAGTTCAAGTGGCTTGGAAAACAATAAAAAAAGTATACAGCTGTAAATGGGTACCTGACTTACTGTTTGAAACGGAAAGAAAGAGAGGCAGGAAACTGACCGTCCCACCTCATAAAGAAGATGTGGCCTGGCGTAATAGTCTCTAATACTGACGGCAGTGTCGTCTTTGAGACTGCCTTTATCTATATGTACCAATAGCTGATCATTTGATAGTAGAATTGGTTTGGCATCTTCTCAATCAGGCAAGCTCAAAGTCCTTTCCATTGAAAAGGGAGGGCTCAGAGATTCAAATGCACCAACATTACCTAGGATTGATTACTAACACAAGACAAACTCTAAATAAATCAACAGCATGCTCGAGATGTGGTGTACTTGGGTCCCGGCCAGTTCTACAGGAAGTTGAGTTGCAGACCTGACAAAATGGGCAACAGTGACGTCTCAAAGAAGGCACAGGAAGTGTGTGTGGTTGTGTCAGCTAGGTGGAGTTAATAGAAGGAAACAACAATCTATCCCGTAAGTTATTGCCCCTGTCGGCAAGGATACGCAAATTTGCTTCATGGCGGGGTCTCTCGGTGTGCGGACCAGGAAACAATCAGTACACCAGGATACCATCAGTCGCAGTTGGTATGAGTTTGAGGTCAACTTCAGCACACGTGGCATGTTTTCCAGAACTTTACAATTGGCTGATTTTCTCCTTCAATATGTATTTCTTCTTCCGACTTATTCATCCAAAGTGGGCGACCATACGAAGGAATTTGGCAGCGGAGTTTTTCTTCTTCCTATTTTTCTTTCTTTCTTCTTCTTCTTCTTCTTCGTCGTTCTCAAACTCCCTCTACCAAGCTCTGAAAAGGGCTTTGCAAGTAGCATGATGTTGTCCGGAGAACGGAATGCGTTGTGTTGTAGTTTACAACTTGACTGCGATATTTGCACCTGTCGGTCCAACACATCCGATTTCAGCACCTGGGTAGCCTTCCCTATTTGATCCTTTTTCCTCATCCGTATTACAGTACCGGCCGTTACCCCGGGGAAGCTAACCCTCAGAAAATCCAGGAGGAAGCAGACCCTTACATAAAATGCATGTTGAAATCGGATGCCATGGGCTGACAGGCGCAAAATAAAAACCACAGTGCAACTCACAACGATTAGAGAAATAAGACGAATGCAAGAAAAAAAATCCAAAAAAAAATTGTGCAGTGGACCCCGAATGAAAGTCTAAAGTGGAATGGCATCGGGGAAATGTGTCAGGATAATGATATATATATATCGCACATCGGTTAACCACCTAACGCAGCGGGGTATTAAGCTGCTCAAACCTTGCCCGCTGGGCAGGAAATCCTTCTCCCGGCTACATCCAGATCATACCAGAGCTGCGACCTGCACGTGGCCATCTGCTCATGTAGAAGTACAGGTCGACTAAGAAGTAAGAGCTAAGAATTTATCTGGCCTAATTTTAACATTATTTCGGGGAGTCTTCTTCTTCTTCTTCTTCGTTCATTCTCAATCTCCCGCTACCAAACCCTGAAAGGGCTTAAGTAGCAGAATGTAGGCCAGAGAACGGAATGCGTTGTGTCGTAGTTTACAGCTTGACTGCGATATTTGCACCTTTTGGTCCAACACATCCGACTTCAGCAAGTATTTTTTGAGTACCGGGTAAGCATTCCCTCTTCGATCCCTTCTCCTTAGCCAGTCTGCCCTGCTGCAGCCTGTTATCCAGGATCACCGCGTGGAGGTGTAGAAGGGTCCTGGCAGCTATGGTTCGCTGTCCCTGACGCTAGCAGTCAGCTATGGGTCGCTAACCACTGCAGCTCATGTGCTGCTCAGCATCTTGATCCCATTTCGGGGAGTGAGTTGACATGAACAATTTCTCTCGGGGACCAATCACTTTGGTAGGTAGTTTGCTGGGAGGAAGTAAGTTAAAGTTGCTCTAGACGTGATGAGAGCATGCATATTTGTTTGACAGAAAAACAGTCGTTAACATCAGCCATAACAACCTCCAGGTAAAGTCGACTGGCGCACTCAAGTTAACGTGTTCAGGTGCACTTCTGTTGTTAAGAATCATGAATAGCTTAAATCTCCTCAGTTAAGTCAAGTGTGCTGCTACGTCGTTGTAAGTCAGCGTTGCTGAAACAGTGATGACAAGTCATGTATCCTGTGTCTACGTGGTTTTCTAGTACGTTGTAACCATATATTATCGAGTGCTACTGTCGTTGTTGAGGCTGTATTCCTGCGAGATGACCGAACAATCACATTTCCTGTCTTGCCATATATTCAGTACAAGCTGTAGTTGTCGCAATACTTTCAATGTCATCCATTCTCATTTTGTGTCATCCCCTGGCTCATTATTATCTTCATTTCATCCATTTTCATTATTGCTCTCCTGTGCCTTGGCTATGCACCACGTGTCACACAACACACCACGTGTCACACAAAACACCACGTGTCACACAAAACACCACGTGTCACACAAAACACCACGTGTCACACAAAACACCACGTGTCACACAAAACACAACGTGTCATACAAAACAGCGCGTATCATCAATATGAAAATATTCAAAGGAAAATTTGGACCAAACAGAAATAGCATTATACTTTATAAAACTTTAATCTCAAGATGCATAGGAAACACAAAATTATCCACTCTAATATTTAAACCTGAAAACGGTGAACAAAAACTGAAAGTAACAATGAAACAACACACAGAGCAAACCACTACCATCATGAGTTGTTTAATAAAAGAAAGCGTGATGACATGTGTATTGTTTTTTGTATTTGTTTTGGTGTGTTCGCTATGTATTTTTATCAACCAAAAAGATACAGTATAACATAATAACTAATATTAATATTAAAAGGGCATTTCTATTCTCATCAGATGTGTTGTTTGTCCACGTTTTGTTCAGTATTGGGACTTGTGACAAGCCTAGTATATGTTCGGCAAAGGAAAGGGCAGACAAACAATATGCGGACGCTTAATATCAAAGCTAGCGGGAGATTGGACACGATAGGTTCTAGCTTCCCTGGAGACGGGATGTCGATTTGCCAAGTTGCCTGCTCCTGTTTGACTAGAATATCCTTGTTCTGTTGTCTTTTTCCCAGTGAATGTTTGTATGAGTGGCACACTTGGTCGAGGGGAACAAGGCAATACCAGGGCACAGATCGATACAAAGACAAACCGAAGGGCCTTCTGGTCAGGTACCACACGTTACTGCTAGAAAATCATGTCTGAAAATGTTTTGTGATCGACTCTTTCTGAACAGCATGGAGGCCAAAAGAGTTTATTTTAAAAAGCCTAATTTTTTAAGAAATGCTGGCTTTTTTGATTAGCGCCAGAAAATCTGTTTCGCTCTACTTGGAATTGTTAAAATACATTTGGCCTAAGGGGGAGCGGTGGGGATGGAGGAATCTACCTACCTACCTACCTACATATCTATCTATCTATCTATCTATCTATCTATCTATCTATCTATCTATCTATCTATCTATCTATCTATCTATCTATCTATCTATCTATCTATATATCTATCTATCTATCTATCTATGTATCTATCTATCTATATCTATCTATCTATCTACCTACCTACATACCTACCTACCTACGTATCTATCTATCTATCTATCTATCTATCTATCTATCTATCTATCTATCTATCTATCTATCTATCTATCTATCTATCTATCTATCTATCTATCTATCTATCTATCTATCTATCTATATATCTATCTATCTATCTATCTATCTATCTATCTATCTATCTATCTATCTATTTATCTATCTATCTATCTATCTATCTATCTATATATCTATCTATCTATCTATCTATCTATCTATCTATCTATCTATCTATCTATCTATCTATCTATCTATCTATCTATCTATCTATCTATCTATCTATCTATCTATCTATCTATCTGTATGTCTGTCAGTCTGTCTGTCTATCTATCTTTTATATCTGTCTATATACCTATATATATATATATATATATATATATACACACACACACACACACACACACGAGGTAGTTTCTAAAAGTTCCCGAATTAGTGGACTGTACAGAAATAAGTTACAATAGAATTCTCTACACTACATTTCGTTCAAAGTAGTTCCCTTAGGCAGCTACCCACTTCTGAGGAACCCAATCTTTGACACCTCTCTCAGCTGCCCTGTCGCATCTGTGATAACGTCCTTAGCATCCTTGAATCCCTGTCCTTTCAGGCCCGAATTCAGTCGCGGGAACAAGAAAAAATCAGCCGGTGTCAGGTCGCGAGAATATGGAGGATGTTCCAAGGTAATCACATTGTGCTTTGTGAGGTACTGCTTCACCAGTAGGGATCGATGTGCTGAAGCAATGTCATGCAGCATAATCCAACTGTTTGTTTTCAATATTTCTGGTCGTTTTCTGATTACATCTTTTAGACGACGGAGGATATCAACCTACATTTCCGTGTTAACCGTTCGGCCTTCAGAAATGAAATCGTGGTAGACAATACCCTGAGAATTTAAAAAAAACTTCCAACAAAACTTTTCCTTTGCTCTTGTCCAAACTCAATGAGATTTCCATTTAGAGGGCTGAAGTTTCATTGAGGATTGTACAACAAAAACCAGGTCTGATTTCCTGTGATTATGTTGTTGAGAAAATTGCTATCTTAATCAGCCATTGTGATTAGGTCTCATGCTAGGGTCAATCTCGTTTCTTTCTGTTCAGGAGATAACATTTTGGGAACCATGTGTTGACAAACACGATTCATGTTCAGTTCATTGGGGAGAATAAATACCTACAACTGATATTCCAACTTCTGAGGCTGTTTTCTCCACACTAAGTCTTCTGTCAGCACACACAACGTTCCAAACACGCTCAATGTTTTCATTGTTGATCGAGGTTGACGGTCGTCTACTACGTGCATCATCATCGACACTAACACGACCGTCATGGAAACGTCTGTGCTACTCAAATACTTGCGATTTCTTCATAGCGGTATCACAATATGCTTTAAGTAGTGGTTGTGTCACTGAGGGGGACTTCTCAAGCAAAACACAGAATTTGACATTTGTACGTTGCTCAATCAAGGACATTTTCAACTCTGTAGATGCAACGATCACAATTCACAAACAAAATTTATGTAACATTTGTTCGAGAGTATATGTGAAGGTCATATCTGCCATGTCATTTCGTCAAGGTCACTACCAACTCAAAAATATATATTCTCCATAATATCCTCTTTCATTTAAACACGAGTCGACTATTCCGAGAACTTTTTGAAACTACCTCGTATATATATATATATATATATATATATATATATATATATATATATATATATATATATGTCTATCTATCTATGTTTCTCTTTAGGATTTTAAATATTTTAAGGTGAATACCATGATTTGTCTGTCTGCATCGTCGTCCAGCAGCAGTCCTAGCACAAGCTCTCTTAAATTAATTCTAGAACTCCTGTATCCATCTCTCTACAACTCCATTCACCCACTTATCCACAGAAATGGCCTGGAGAAATAAACCAGAGGTCTCCCACTTCAGCGTGTTCGAGAAAATAGCGCATCTATATTTCAACCAAATTCAATATGGCGTGTGCCACAGACGGTGATGGAGCTGCGTGTACTTGTAAAAAACTGGCCATTTCCATCTGGACCAGCCTCAAAGCTCATTTATCCGGGCAATAAAACCGATCAGCAGACAGTTGTGAGTATGTGCAGGAGCGTCTCTGTCGCTAACTTATTTTACAACGGTCTGGTCGTTTGCAATGTTGGCGATTCGGATGTCGTGATGTTACTCAGGCGCTGTTAGGACCATACTTCTGCGACGTGTCAGGCCCAGTGAGACTACAGTGCTTGATTCCCAAGGTCAAGGTTCTTCTTGTTAACAGGTTTTTGCCTTTTTCTGGAGACGCAAGTTTTCTTAAACAGCAGACAAAGTCCTTTCGGTTATATTATGGCGTGTTTATCATCTTGATTCGTGACATAGTCTGGTTTGGAACATTTTCTTTCTGTAACGTCTGAAATACTCTTTTAATGTGCCTGTCAAAAAACTATTAATAAAAAAAAAAGAAAAGAAAAACTTTCTGCTTTTGAAAAAATGGATAAAGGAGAGAAAATAATACAAAATAAATTATTACAGAATGGAATTTACAAATATATTCATTAAACATATTGCAAAAAGCAGTAAACATATTTCATATGCACATTAGTTGATAATATTGGCACGTACTTCATTGTATCTTCAATACGGGCAGGGCGTGGGGATGAGGGGGTGGGATAGACCGAACCACCTGCTAACATCCATCTTTGTAACACTTCCAAGGGAACCTCTTACAATCGATCGTTCACATTTTAGAACAATCAGTTTTACTTTATGTATAACCATATTTGTGTCCAGGATGCACCAGTGCATGACCTGACAGCAGTCAACGACTCATGTTTGGCTGCCTGCAACCAAACCGATCAAAACCCAACTCCGCCTCTACGTGGTGGCCCTGTAAACAGACTGTAATAGTCACTAGTGTAGTCTGGCCAAGAGATAGCGTTCTCAGTGCGAAGGCAAACCCCAATGAAAAGCCAACTGAAATAGGATGTGTCCAGTCGAAAGGCGCAGATATCGCAGCCTCGATGTTAACTGCGACACAACGTCAGTTTCAGGACACACCGAAGAAGAAGAGGAAGTACAACCACACTTCAAGGGCCTCTATTTTGTTCTCTAACTTGTTGTTCGTAGTCCATGTTTTTGTCAGCTACACATTCTCTTGTTACTCTCGTTTTAAACATGACCTACTAAGGAATTAGTTGAAATATTTATGTCAGTATGTCAGGAGCTGTAGTGTACTCTCAAAATTAATTTCTAGAAAAGAAATTGGAGGAAAAAATATAGGGAGACGTTTAGGGACATTTGTTCCTCCAAATATGGGCTATGGTTATCAACAGAATCGATAACAAGACCAGGGGATGGGAACCATGTAGCGACAGGAGCTCTGCACCCATCGGCACGGGATATGAAGATCACCAGGGATTAAAACCATAAAAGATGTCGTTTCAGCCAATCAGTCGCTGGAATATCTTGCTCTCGTGTCAGACCACTATCACACATCTGCACAATTAATAGTTGGGAGTGTTACATGGTGATGTTCGTACATGACGTGTGAGGAAGACCACTCTATCTGTTCAGCCGTCAAGACAATAATTACCTTTTGCTTTATCGCGCTATGATTTGGATTAAAGTGAGAAAGGTTTTGTGCAATATGTCAACTTCTCTCTCTCGCCATGAGCTACCCTTGGCTAGTGGCAAAACATCATCGAAACGTCTGGAGATAGCACATGATGTAGATTTTTCCTCAGGGTTTACTCCCGAAGTCTTTCCCGTAAACAAGTATCCCGCAAGGTTGCTGGTGTACCTTCTGTCTTCAGGAGATGTTGTGTGGCACAGTGTGCTCTACCTCTGAAGTCTTTGGTGTAGTCTTAACTTCATGTGCTGTTCCATCTTACCTCCCCTCTTGCGACTCAAACTATGACAAGATAACTTAATATAACAGGGTCAACCAACTTGTAGGTCAGGTAGAGTTAGGTAGGAGAGACAATGACACATTGATTCTCGACATGCACTTCTGTGTTCCCTTTGGTCAACTACCACTACCTTGATCGAGCGGACAAGGAGCCCATGTTTCAAATGAAAATAGGACATAATAGATTAAATAACCACAGGCACATTTTAAAACTATGACCCACGTACACGTGTGGACCAGCAGAAAAGACAGCTGATCATATCCTATAAGACGCTTAGGTACCAACGTCTTATGCGCTGGCTTCCAGAGGCAACCCTTAATGCAGAACTATTCGGGAACTCTGAAAGCTTCACCGTTACGGAAACCATTATTCTGGAGATTTGGACGCGGCGTGCAGACATAATAAAACATTGGCGAGCGAAAAGAAGAAACAGCTCACTGTTGTTGTTGTTACGAATCCAGCAGCATCAGGGCTCTCGCCTTTCGGCCCAATGCCATGTAATCGTATGTACACGTGTTTATCAGCTGTTGTCTAGTGTCATACAAAGTGTTCCATGTATATGGCCACGGAGGAAGAAACAAGCGTTTCCCTAAAATCGTTGAGCGCTGGGCACTCAAAGAGATGATGACCAACGGTTTCATATAGGTGTGTACACAGCTGGCACTCAGGAGTATCTTGTGGTTGAATTATGTATAGGCGTTTGTTTAGTGGGATGTGTTGGGTTCTCAGTCGGAAAATGGTGCTCTGATCTTTCCTTGGCAGTTGATTTATACCCATTTAGACTGGGACTTGCCATATGTTTGTAGACGTCCCCCTTCTCGTGGCCCATCTGTTCAGCCACGTTTCTTTGTTTGCTGATCGTATGAGCTGTTTGTAAAGTTGTTGCTGTGTGTGGCTGTTCTTGTCTTGATCCCTTCTTTGCTAGTCTCTCTGTCTTGTCATTGCCAGGTGTGCTTGAGTATCCAGTCATCCAGTGCAGAACTATTTTGACAGCACTGGACGTGATAATGTTGTCCATGCCTAGAGATATTTGGATAAGGTCAGGTCTATAATGACAAGCAACTTCTAATGTTTGAAGGACTAACATCAAATCTGTGAAATTAACAGTGTTTTGGGGGACTTTTAAGGAAAGGTATCAAAAACTATCCCCAGATAGTACAAAGCGACCCTCTAGTGCAGTGATTTCAGCTTCATATTTGGAGCAAACCTCCCCGGAAGCATCAGCTAGTTCATCAGATGATCCGTCCTGGTGTCTTATATAAACGCCATAACCTGCTTTGATGGTGGCCTTAAACGCAGATCCATCAGTATATACATGTATCCATTCATCGGGATAGACATCAGTAGTAGGTATGTCTTTTACTACTCTCTGTAACTCGTCTTCTTTCTGGTGCATGGTATCTGTCTTTGATTTCACAAACATGGTGAAGTACAGACTTTTGTTTAATTCTGCTTTTTGGTTGTCAGTTTTCCATAAGGAGTCTGTTGGGATGATTCCGTTTCATTCTACTATCCGCTGATAAACTTCCATAACTGCTTTATCCCTCCGCATCTCAAGGGGTTCAAATTGTGTGTGGATTTCGCAAGCTACAGTTGTCCTCATTGCTCCTCTAATGAAGCGTAGAGCATTATTTTGCACACTGTCCAGGGATTCCAAGTTAGATTTGGAACAAGTTGTAAGGAGCGCGCTATTATATTCTATTGCTGAGCGCACATAACCAAGGTATAAGTCTCTCAAAGTATCCTTTTCTGATCCCCATGATGACTGGGAAAACCTGTAAATCACAGTCACCTTCATGAACCTCACCCGGCTAGAAGCATAGCATCTGTTTACCGATAAAGAGGAAGAAGAAGAAGATGAAGGCTGCTTGAACCAGGGCCAGAAAACCACAGCTGACAAAACAGGGGTTCTGATAACAGGAAGCACAAGTATATTTTAGTTAAGAAAGCGATTGCAGTGGGAAGGCTCCCCAGTACCGTAAAAAGCCAGCTGAAATCAGATATGTCGAGCATTAAAACGAATCACAGCATCGCTGTTCACAACGACACAACATCACAACACCTTTTCAGGACGAACGCAGAGAAGAAGAAGAAGAAGAAGAAGAAGAAGAAGAAGAAGAAGAGGAAGAAGAAGAAGAAGAAAACGAAGAAAAGACTCTCTGTAGTAAGTAATCGCTGACCGTTATCCTTGTCGACTCCAGGTGAGGTGGAGATATTACTGTAGGGGAAAGTTGTGTGATCGACACTCTAATCCCTATAGTTTTTAGCTTGCTGGTGAGCCTCGCATTGCACTACAACCAGTAAGAGCCCGGTCCACGTGCTCAAGTTTGACTCGGGTGTACGAATAGTCCATGTAACCTGCCATCAAATAAATGTGGTCAGGAGTTAAATTAACACAGTACGAGTGGCTACCAAGAACAACTGACAGTGGTTAAGTTACTCTGTACGAAACTCACTCCTCTTCGTCGTTCGTTCACAAACTCCCGCTACCAGGCCCTGAACGTCCTCAAACTCCCGCTACCAGGCCCTGAACGTCCACAAACTCCCACTACCAAGCCCTGAAAAAGGCTTTCCAAGTAGCAGGATGTTGTCCGGAGAACGAAATGCGGTGTTTCGTTATTTACAGCTTGACTGCGTAATTTGTACCTTTCGGTCCGATACATCCGACTTCAGCATGACATTTCTGAGTACCCTCTTTGGTCCCTTCTCCTTAGCCAGTCTGCTCTGTTGGAGCCTGTGACAGGTTAGCCTTCCCTCTTCGGTCCCTTCTCCTTAGCCAGTCTGTCCTGTTGGAGCCTGTGACAGGTTAGCCTACTCTCTTGGGTCCCTTCTCCTTAGCCAGTCTGCTCTGTTGCTGCCTGTTATTAATAAGGATCAACGCGTGGAGGTGTAGACAGGTCTTGGCAGCTATGGTCCTGACGCTAGCAGTCTGCTATGGGTCGCTGACGGCTCTATTCGCTGGCCCCGACGCTAGCAGTCTGCTATGGGTCGCTGACCGCTCTGTTCGCTGGCCCTGACGCTAGCAGTCCGCTATGGGTCGCTGGCCGCTCTGTTCGCTGGCCCTGACGCTAGCAGTCTGCTATGGTTCGCTGACGGCTCTGTTCGCTGGCCCTGACGCTAGCAGTCTGCTATGGGTCGCTGACCGCTCTGTTCGAAACTTATTGTTATGACGAATTGTCTTTGTATCGATTGCAACTGAGCATCTGACCTCCTGAAGCTTTCTGATTGGTCCAGCTGGATGTGGTGCTATGCAAGATTTTTTGCAAGCACCCCCTCCCCCTCCCTTTCCTGACAACTGCAAGCATCCCGCTCCCCAATAACGGTGGTCACAGTGTTGATCCCCACCTGGTTGGCCAGGATGATATAACGCATTATGTATCCATTTTTACGTAGCTGACTTGAAGTCCTTGTTTCACTCGAATCCTTTCTACCCGTTTCTGAAATATGGGAAGATCAATCATGAAAACAATTCCGTCTATGAACTAGTTGTGTCCCATGTTGTTATAAGCTAAAAATCGGTAATTTGGGAATCGGCAAAACAGCACAGCAGCTCGTGTCCCGTCTCGCTGACGCCGCGTGCAATTCCGTTCAAAGGCAGCGCGAGGAGACATCTCAGTGCACGCCCAGCCAGCTCCAGATGAACTTTTAAGTGCGACGTTGTCAGCTCTAGATTATAAATTTGCCAGCGCCTGGAAATTATCGTTCCAAAAAGGCCGCTAATCTTTGACCTGTCGACGGGAGCAGGTTGATCTACGCGCGTGCTGGCTTCTCTCTTACGACGTTTTCTGACTCCTCTCTCTGATGTATTGGGGAGGGCAGGGGCTCTGCTAAATGCGAAAGACGTTTTCATCGTCTACGTATTGATAGAAAGTTTATTCGACCACTTTTATCTAAGGAGTCTTCATCTGTGAAACAACACACCCTGGG
>JAVGWX010000006.1:105789317-105899317 GCA_036924085.1 Ariolimax columbianus
CCAAGGAGATTTCTCAGACCTTGTAACTCGGGAGCAGCACATGCGCTGCAATGGTCAGCGACCCATAGCTGACTGCTAAAGTCAGGGCCAGCGAACCAGAGCTGCCAAGACCCTTCTACACCTCCACGCGGTGATCCTGGATAACAGGCTGCAGCAGGGCAGACTGGCTAAGAAGAAGGGATCGAAGAGGGAATGCTAACCTGGTACTCAAAAAATGCTTGCTGAAGTCGGATGTGTTGGACCGAAAGGTGCAAATATCGCAGCCAAGCTGCAAACTACGACACAGCGCATTCTGTTTTCTTGACTACATTCTGCTACTTAAGCCCCTTCAGGGTTTGGTAGTGGGAGATTAAGAACGAACGAAGAAGAAGAAGAAGACCTTGGAACTAATAATAAAATGATAGAGTTCGGTCGGTGCCTTATAGAACCTCTTCTTAACATCCTATGTGTTGTTAATTGTAGGTGCATAGGCGAAGATCAGAGTAGCAGCACTTCATTTTCCAAGTGGATTGTGTAGGGGGGGGGGGCATACGCCGGGCATTGATGCCTTTGGGGGGTTTGACAAACTGGCGAGATCTGATGACGAATCCAGCACCAGCCGTATACATTTTCTTGTCATCGATTCCACATCAGAAGTATGTGTCAATCGCTTATATAGGATCTGTGATCTGGCCTTTCTCGGGTAGACGTCTTTCGCTGAAAGCCACGATATCTAGGCTGCACCGTCTCAGTTCTATAGCTACCAATACCGTTCGTCTTTCAAGTCTATATGCCGCATCCTTACCATGTAGCGTAACAATGTTCAATGTGCGGAGGACTAGAGACATCGCCTTTCTCGTTTCGGATCATGTATATGGAGTTTGTCCGGTGTGCCTGAGGCTATAACTTGCGCTGCATTTTCTTTTAAGTGAGGCAGGGGTGTGCTGGTCATCAACTCACCTCTCTCGTTCTGAACCAGATGGGTCCAGAGGCAATAGTTGGTCAAGACGGCAGGAAACAGAATATGTTGCAGTAGATGACCATAGCGCCAAGGGTGTCTCGTCATACTCTGTGCGTTCTAATACCTTTATCAGACCCGTGTGTCTGATGCCAGCTAGCCAAATGTCGAGTAAACCCATTTTACTCTTTTGCCTGCCTTGATGTACCATGTTAGACCCAGGGCCTCCTTTAGGCCATCTCATCAACTTAATATGGGGCACCTGAAGTTGCAGGACCACCAGAATGTCACTGCCCATCTGTTATCCGGCAAGCGCATCACATGGCCGGTCCTACTGTATTTTCAAAACAGCTGGACATCTGTGATGTCAGGGAAGGAAATTCGACGTCTGATTTCTGCGTTGCGAGTGTGGTCCTGAAGAGAGATCTTCAATGTTCTTCGCTCCATCTCTCGTTGGACAAAGCCTAATCTATCTGCATAGGCGTATTGTAATTTCCACACCTAGAAGTCGCATGCAATAACTACGCTGTTGAAGGTATAAGCTCCAGGCTTTTGCATCTGTTTCCGCATGGGTTTGATACAGTTTAAGCTTAGCCGACCCGCTGCTGTTCTTCTGGAGGTCTCAGCTGAGCTCATTCAGGCATTTCTCTGTCTATGTTTATGCCTCTATCTTTCCAATACAGGTTTTTAAAAACCTCCTTAAGGGCTGCTATAAAGACCTTTAGAGATATTTTATTACAGAGACAGAGGCCTTGAAAACTGCAGCAGAAATTATAATGCAGATGAAAACACAAAGGGACCAGTTGTACTCTTCACAAAGCACTCTCAGTGGTTGCGGCACTGGGTTGTCAGTAACAGTACATACCTGAAGTGAAACTCTATTAACTATCACTTCTTCAAGAGCGAACGAAAGAAGAAGAAGACTTCTTCAAGAGAGTTAGTATACAGTGGACACCTTCTCATTGTATTTGTGGCAATGAAGAGACTGACATACTGTTAACAGAAGGTAGAAAGCTACCTCAACCTGATATAGGTATAACTTATGAACAGCCCAAAAGGTTTACCAGGTGTACATATAGAAACAAGTTTGAAGTAGAGCATGAGGTCATAAACCAAATGACGCATATTACCAGTACAACAGAGTTCAGCAGGTAGTAATATTTAAATTCCGCAAAAACCATAACAGACTGAGATGCCATCTGTTCAACAAACTAAGAATAGGACACGCAGGCGAGTGTGTCTGCCATACTGACAAAATGATTGCTGACCATCTGCTAAAAAGGTGTCCAACACACGAGGAGCAGAGCAGGCACGTGTGGTCATGACCGATACTCTTCCTGGACAGGTTCTATGGAGGTACCAATACTCTCAGGCTAACAACTACCACCTTTAGAGCAATAATCTCAGGCTAACAACTGCAACCTATAGAGCAATAATCTCAGGCTAAACACTGCCACCGTTAGAGCAATAATCTTAGACTAACAACTGTCACCTTTAGAGCAATAATCTCAGGATAACAACTGCCACCTTTAGAGCAATAATCTCAGGCTAACAACTACCACCTTTAGAGCAATAATTTCAGGCTAACAACTGTCACCTTCAGAGCAATAATCTCAAGCTAACAACTGCCACCTTTAGAGCAATAATCTCAGGCTAAACACTGCCACCTTTAGATACATTCAAATTGACCTACGAAGAACATAAACATCACATATTACATCATTTCATGTTTATTCGTGATTTGTTAGTAGTTTTCGGTCGTTATTTGCCCACGACGAAGGTCTTGTGGTCGTAACGTAGATGTCGTTCCGTTTTTGTGCTCGTGTGGTCACTGATCCCTTAGCTATAAATATTTGATGTACTTTCACACCCTGTACTGTCATGTCTCCATATGGCGTCCCATCATCACGTGATCTATCTGGTTTTTGTCTCGATCGTTTGGAGAATCCGAATGGATATCTTTGTATGCGATGGGCATTCCGTTTGTTTTTTGTTTAAAAACAAAAAAAAACATTGTTTAATGTACCGAAGTAAATCAGCTTTTTTCCATTCTCAAATAAAAGTTCATTGCCCCATCTCTTTATTACTCTTTCGTTACATATATTGTCCTTTCCATCCTTTCGACCGAGGTCTTCCATTACCAAAATTCAGAAGACGTCTGGGAATTGTTTCCATTTCTGTTTGCAGCTGTTGATCAAATGTATCTATTACCTCTTCATTACTTTTGTCTGTTGTGGATAGCTTTGTACTGTAATTATGTTGGTATATTTCCCTCTCAGTTTATTTCTTATCAATCTGTTATTTTCTTTCCTGCAAGGTTTTCTACGCTCCCTTAGCTAGGATACTGGCTACGTTTCCACTATATTGTCCCGTATCTCTTCCAGAAGAGAATACTGCTTTTTCTGCTGCTTTCTTTATTGTGCCTGTTCTTGTCCATCTACACTCCCTTATTCTTAAGATATGTAATCTATTTTTGCTGATGGACGCTGTCATCTGTTTTAGTTCATCTACCTCATTCTTCGACCCAACATTCCAAACGCAAACTCTTGTATCAGGTTTCGTGTGTAGGACATTCGTAATCATGCCAGTGGCTTTCCCTCAGCTTTCTCCACTGGCAGCCATGCCAGCCTTGTACTTCAGATTAACATCCTACGGTTAAATTAGTTTATTTGTCACTGCTTCTTCAATCCAGTATATTTTTTTTTACACAGACATGGCTCTGTGCCAAATCCCTCGAACCTGGAGGACTGGGAACAATACTGACCTGTCCAGTTTGGTCAAACCTGTCAAGGGTGAAACTCCAGCTGGTACAGCTTGGAAGGCTGTCTCAGTACTCAAGATGCCAAACCTCGACACGGTTAAAGTACCCGTGTTAACAGGTCCTCACAGTAACGGGTGTAACAAGATATGTAAGAGATTATGTTCTAATTGTAACAGCTGTAAAAAGATATGTCATAGATTTTATTTTCTCACTTTAACAGGTGTAAAATGATCTATCAGAGATTATAATGCTACCTCTGTTACTGGTGCTAAGTGATCTATCAGAGATTATAATGCTCCTTCTGTTACTGGTGTTAAATGATATGTCAGAGAGTATAATACTCCCCCTGTTACTGGTGTTAAGTGATCTATCAGAGAGTATAATGCTCCCTCTGTTACTGGTGTTAAATGATATGTCAGCGATAACAACTGAAATATAATAAGCTGTTTATGCAATCACATTTTGTTTCAAGAAAGGAATAAATATATATTTAAATAAGGAGACTGCGTGGCGTTTGGGTGATGCGTCCGTTTCACAATCCCACGGCACCTTGTTTGAATCACGCTCGTGTCCGGTTTGGCAGACATGGGTTTTTTCCGGCTCCACCACGTACAGAAAGTAATGACAACCAACCGTACTGCACACCTGCCAAAAAAAGTATAACGGCCAGATAGGTTGGCAGTTGTAAGAAGTTGCGTTCTACAAAAGGACATGCTACTTACTTAAATATAAAGTGACCAGCACTTCCTGTGCAGATGGTCGCATGTTACAACTGCCAACCTATGGCTGTTATGAGATTCTTGACAAGTGCGCAGTAGGGCAAGTTGGTGTACGCTGAGGTACCTGTCGTTGATGTTAATGTGTAAATTAGCTCAATCCACAACTTCTACTTTGGTTCTCCCAGACAAGCCACGCCCACTGCACAGTACCACCTCTGCCATCAAGAGATCAAGAACCAAGAAAAGAGCGTTATGGTTGACGCACGGAAAGAGAGCAATTGGACAGGTTACCACAGTTGGGGCCAAAGTCAGAGAAGAGGAATGGGTCGACACTGGTGATAGAATGACAGGTTACCACAGGTGGGGCCAACGTCAAAGAAGAGGAATGGGTCGAAACTGGTGATAGAATGACAGGTTACCACAGGTGGGGCCAACGTCAGAGAAGAGGAATGGGTCGACACTGGTGATAGAATGACAGGTTACCACAGGTGGGGCCAACGTCAGAGAAGAGGAATGGGTCGACACTGGTGATAGAATGACAGGTTACCACAGGTGGGGCCAACGTCAGAGAAGAGAAATGGGTCGACACTGGTGATAGAATGACAGGTTACCACAGGTGGGGCCAACGTCAGAGAAGAGGAATGGGTCGATACTGGTGATAGAATGACAGGTTACCACAGTTGGGGCCAACGTCAGAGAAGAGGAATGGGTCGACACTGGTGATAGAATGACAGGTTACCACAGGTGGGGCCAACGTCAGAGAAGAGGAATGGGTCGACACTGGTGATAGAATGACAGGTTACCACAGTTGGGGCCAACGTCAGAGAAGAGGAATGGGTCGACACTGGTGATAGAATGACAGGTTACCACAGTCATCATAACCATAGACAGGCAATGCAGAAAGTAGTGCAATGCGAAAGCACAGTTCGATACAATATGCAATTTAGCGATGTAATCAAGTATACCATTGGATCAGTTCTACGCATTGAGAAATCTGGTTTGGAGTTCCTCTGATAGAGTGAGAGGTAAGCAGTGAGAGTCGTACGGAACAGCAACGTCTAAGGCGAGAATGGAGACTGACGCGGTACCAGCAGCTCTGAGATGGAATCTGAGACAGCGTGTCAGACTAACAATCCTTACTTCTGAAGGTACAGAGGGCTGGCTAACGCATTGAGTAGATGGCTGCTGCAGAGGCCTCAAATCTCCACGGGCTGGTGTAGATCTACTGTTCTAGTCGTGCTGGCGTTCCGGGCAACGAAAGAGCGAACATGATGACTTCACAAGCACCGATCATAGACACAGAAGATGGGCGATAGGCATGACATTAGCAAGTCTATTAATGACCGCCTGTTGGATGATGACACCACAATAGATGAATTAGCGATTCTCAGACTACAGGGCGTTGAAATCATACGAGTGGGGGCAGGAATGTGCACAACTGGCACATACGATGGTAGAGCAGAGTGGGGGCAGGAATGTGCACAGCTGGCACATACGATGGTAGAGCGGAGTGGGGGCAGGAATGTGCACGACTAACACATACGATGGTAGAGCACGGTGAAACAGGAATGTGTATCACGGAGCAGGACTGTGTAGCGCAGCCATCAGTATCATGACATTTGTCAAATTTACTGAAAGAGACTGATCTCCTATGGGTCTGCCTGGATGACAGGGATTTCTAGAAATATAACACAGAACAACGCTGCAATGGGGAACAACATATACGAAACTTGTGTACAGCATGGTGTTTGTGTTGTACTGAGTGGTGTTGGTGTTTGTGTTGTACTGAGTGGTGTTTGTGCTGTACTGAGTGGTGTTTGTGTTGTACTGAGTGGTGTTTGTGTTGTACTGAGTGGTGTTTGTGTTGTACTGAGTGGTGTTTGTGTTGTACTGAGTGGTGTTGGTGTTTGTGCTATACTGAGTGGTGTTTGTGTTGTACTGAGTGGTGTTGGTGTTTGTGCTGTACTGAGTTGTGTTTGTGTTGTACTGAGTGGTGTTGGTGTTTGTGCTGTACTGAGTGGTGTTTGTGTTGTATTGACTGAGTGATGTTCTGTTGTATTGACTGAGTGATGTTTCTGTTGTATTGACTGAGTGATGTTTATGTTGTACTGAGTGGTGTGTGTGCTGTACTGAGTGGTGTTTGTGCTGTACTGAGTGGTGTTTGTGCTGTACTGAGTGGTGTTTGTGCTGTACTGAGTGGTGTTTGTGTTGTATTGACTGAGTGATGTTCTGTTGTATTGACTGAGTGATGTTTCTGTTGTATTGACTGAGTGATGTTTCTGTTGTATTGACTGAGTGATGTTTCTGTTGTACTGAGTGATGTTTCTGTTGTACTGACTGAGTGATGTTTCTGTTGTATTGACTGAGTGATGTTTCTGTTGTACTGAGTGATGTTTCTGTTGTACTGACTGAGTGATGTTTGTGCTGTATTATGAAAAACTTCCAAGTATTTTCCAAGGAAAAGGCTATTCTGATAATGTTCTTGTCGTGAATCTCATATTTTACTCCATGATCACAAACCACATCTTGACAGCTACATCCCGATAACCACATCAATACTTGCTGAGGTTACATTCAGACATTACTCTGGCGTTCGCCCATCTATTCTTCCCTCCAATTCCCCATTAATATATCCGCCCCTGAGTAGAAATTTAGATGGCAACGGAACTGTGACGCCACAGCCCCTTGAACTTTCATTTCCAAGACAGATAGGAAAGTGCGCCGCGAGCGTCTAGCGTGGGTCGTTGCTTTCAGAGTTGAATGATTGCGTCCTGTGGTTCAAAAACAAGGTGATGTACAACCTGGAAGACAGAGGGAGCTGTAAGTCACTGCCAAGCCCAGACAAACACTCCTTATTTATTTTTGCCGACGACATCCGCGGGCGTACTCAACGCTTTATCACAGCTGAAGAGCTGGCTGCCTCCTGTTTCTCTGGCTTCTGTGCCCTGGAGTAAAGGGCGCTGATTGAAGGAGTTACATACTCCCGTCAATAGGACGATAATGGGTTGTTGTTAATGATGTTTATGTTTGCGTTGATGATAATCGTAATGCTGACATTATTTGTATCTTAGCTGTCTTTCATTTATCTAGAAGTTCATCGTATTTGATTGATTTTGATCTATCTAGAAGTTCATCATATTTGATTAATTTTGAATAATCTAGAAGTTAATCATTATTTGATTAATTTTGATTTATCTAGAAGTTCATCATATTTAATTAATTTTGATTTATCTAGAAGTTCATCATATTTGATTAATTTTGATTTATCTAGAAGTTGATCATATTTGATTAATTTTGATTTATCTAGAAGTTGATCATTTTTGATTAATTTTGATTTATCTAGAAGTTCATCATATTTGATTAATTTTGATTTATTTAGAAGTTCATCATATTTGAGTAATTTGGATTTATCTAAAAGTTCATCATATTTGATTAATTTTGATTTATCTTGAAGTTCATCATATTTGATTAATTTTGATTTATCTAGAAGTTGATCATATTTGATTAATTTTGATTTATCTAGAAGTTGATCATATTTGATTAATTTGATTTATCTAGAAGTTGATCATTTTTGATTAATTTTGATTTATCTAGAAGTTCATCATATTTGATTAATTTTGATTTATCTAGAAGCTCATCATATTTGATTAATTTTGATTTATTTAGAAGTTCATCATATTTGAGTAATTTGGATTTATCTAAAAGTTCATCATATTTGATTAATTTTGATTTATCTAGAAGTTCATCATATTTGATTAATTTTGATTTATCTAGAAGTTGATCATATTTGATTAATTTTGATGACAAGAAGACATTAGTTGGTGGCAGTGTAGGATATAAAGGGCGTTAGTATGTTGTTGATCTTTGTATTTGGTTCCTGTTTCGTTGTCCTGTAACTGTGTTGTTTCTCTAAGTCATCGGAGATTCTTAGTAGCAGATATGTCACAAAGTCACTGAGTCGACGCCCTGGTCACGACATCTTTCAAACTACCCAGTTGTGACTGTCGAATACGTTGGCAGGTAGCGTCACCTCACAACTGAGACATAATTCACTCTAATGCTTCATCCCTGACGGCAGGGTATGTATGAGACTACGTTTGTTTTACCTGTACCTGTCATCGGGTTAATCTCTGCCCTTGTCATTACCTCCCAGTCTCAAGGTTTTGAAATGGAAACAGCACAAGAATGAGAACCGTCTGGCGAAGAATGACAGAGCCACATGCCAAGCAGCAGTCTCGCCGTCTGTCAACGCTACAGCTACCAGTGAAAGCATTAGTTGTAGATAGATTGTCTTCAACTGACGGGTGGACGCAAGATTTAGGCATGCCTAATCTCCAAGCGCTCAGTCTATGGTTACGGATTGCCAAATGGGTTATTCATGAGAGACATATCGCGCCGGAGGCCTGTTTTTGGTTACTTGACATGCGAGACCAGATACACGAGTTGGCGCAGAATCCCAGCAAATATACGAGTTCCTGGGTCAGGGTAGATGTTTGTTGCTTGAGATCAAGGCCATGATATATTGCTGGGCGTTAGTACCACGTCAACAGTGTTAGCTCGCTCACATTAGGTTTTCAGAGGAGGATCTGGTAGTGAGCATTGGATGGGCGCTTAATGGAGATACACGAGATACTGGGCGATCTGGGATAAAATAGTCAGTACGACATCAATTTAACAAGGTTGCGATAACCCGAAGAGTGCACAAGTATAAAGTAGAGAAAAGCTATATCATGTTCAAGAAGCTGTATGTAAATGTCCGGACCTTGAGCTGACGGAAGCCTTTAGTAGCGTTATTAATGTAGGCGTCTGAATATACGTGTATAAAAAGCATAACAATGTTATGTCAACCAAATAGAAATATGACAACACACATGTACCTCTGTGAACAGAATAAAAAACAGTAGAACCTATCCTCCGGTCTGTCAGCTCCATAGGAGGAGCATAGTGACAATATGGTCCTATCCAATTTAGCTGAAGCATATACTGAATGGTGACAAGAGAACGCTGAAATATGTCGCAAAGTTTATAAGAAAATGGTAAATGATTGACAGCGAAGGGTGACCAAGAAGATTTTGTAACAAATTATAGTTCACTTTACCTACTGTTTTTTGCCTTTCAAAACAGTAAGTCAGATCTCCATTTACAGCTGAATAGATAGGGTCGTCCTGTGACCGGTGAATGAACACTGCGCCTTTCTAGTGAAAGGGCAGCGCAGTAATCATTTTTCTATCTGATATTGGGTCCCATCTATAGTGGAACACGTCGTGGCCCACACATACCTAGACATTGAGCCCCCATCTATAGTGGAACACGTCGTGGCACACACACCTAGACATTGGGCCCCCTTCTACAGTGAGACACGTCCGGGCACACATACCAAGACGTTGGGCCCCCATCTATAGTGGAACACGTCCGGGCACACATACCAAGACATTGAGCCCCCAGTTATAGTGGAACACGTCCGGGCACACATACCAAGACATTGGGCCCCCATCTATAGTGGAACACGTCCGGGCACACATACCAAGACATTGGGCCCATATCTATAGTGGAACACGTCCGGGCACACATACCAAGACATTGGTCCCCCCATCTATAGTGGAACACGTCCGGGCACACATACCTTCATATCAAGTCAACGACAATTTCGAAGCAAGCAGATCTTTCTCCAGGGAGCTCATTTAGTCAGACTTTAAAGTTTTTACGAAATATGTGACTTAGGGATAATTCTTACCCTTTACTGTCTTTGTGAAGTTATCAGAACGCGTTGATTGGACAAGAATACAAGCTTGTAGGTGCATCTCCATTAGCTAGGAGTGTGCTCTGAATCATTCAAACAAAACGGTTACTATGGTTTCAAATGTTTACTTTGTGTGCGACAATGATTCAATTTAGCATTTCCAAGTTGAAACAAAATGACCAACCGCCGGGATGCGTCAAGCTTCTGGAAATACGATGTATCAGAGCAGTGGAGCCAACGAGGTGGGGTTCAATAATGTGAACCACCCAGTGGTTAAATTACTAAGAAACCACAGATTGCACTACAGCTATTTAAGAATGTTTTAGGTACTCCTCAGGATGCAAGTTATTTCACCACAACAATAGTGTGTAATGCGCACGTTGGTTCAGAGTGTGTAGAGGATGCTGTTCTAGAGTGTATAGAGATTGTTGGTCTAGAGTGTATAGAGATTGTTGGCCTAGAGTGTATAGAGATTGTTGGTCTAGAGTGTATGGAAGATGTTGGTCTAGAATCTATCTATCTATCTATCTATCTATCTATCTATCTATCTATCTATCTATCTATCTATCTATCTATCTATCTATCTATCTATCTATCTATCTATCTATCTATCTATCTATCTATCTATCTATCTATCTATCTATCTATCTATCTATCTATCTATCTATCTATCTATCTATCTATCTATCTATCTATCTATCTATCTATCTATCTATCTATCTATCTATCTATCTATCTATCTATCTATCTATCTATCTATCTATCTATCTATCTATCTATCTATCTATCTATCTATCTATCTATCTATCTATCTATCTATCTATCTATCTATCTATCTATCTATCTATCTATCTATCTATCTATCTATCTATCTATCTATCTATCTATCTATCTATCTATCTATCTATCTATCTATCTATCTATCTATCTATCTATCTATCTATCTATCTATCTATCTATCTATCTATCTATCTATCTATCTATCTATCTATCTATCTATCTATCTATCTATCTATCTATCTATCTATCTATCTATCTATCTATCTATCTATCTATCTATCTATCTATCTATCTATCTATCTATCTATCTATCTATCTATCTATCTATCTATCTATCTATCTATCTATCTATCTATCTATCTATCTATCTATCTATCTATCTATCTATCTATCTATCTATCTATCTATCTATCTATCTATCTATCTATCTATCTATCTATCTATCTATCTATCTATCTATCTATCTATCTATCTATCTATCTATCTATCTATCTATCTATCTATCTATCTATCTATCTATCTATCTATCTATCTATCTATCTATCTATCTATCTATCTATCTATCTATCTATCTATCTATCTATCTATCTATCTATCTATCTATCTATCTATCTATCTATCTATCTATCTATCTATCTATCTATCTATCTATCTATCTATCTATCTATCTATCTATCTATCTATCTATCTATCTATCTATCTATCTATCTATCTATCTATCTATCTATCTATCTATCTATCTATCTATCTATCTATCTATCTATCTATCTATCTATCTATCTATCTATCTATCTATCTATCTATCTATCTATCTATCTATCTATCTATCTATCTATCTATCTATCTATCTATCTATCTATCTATCTATCTATCTATCTATCTATCTATCTATCTATCTATCTATCTATCTATCTATCTATCTATCTATCTATCTATCTATCTATCTATCTATCTATCTATCTATCTATCTATCTATCTATCTATCTATCTATCTATCTATCTATCTATCTATCTATCTATCTATCTATCTATCTATCTATCTATCTATCTATCTATCTATCTATCTATCTATCTATCTATCTATCTATCTATCTATCTATCTATCTATCTATCTATCTATCTATCTATCTATCTATCTATCTATCTATCTATCTATCTATCTATCTATCTATCTATCTATCTATCTATCTATCTATCTATCTATCTATCTATCTATCTATCTATCTATCTATCTATCTATCTATCTATCTATCTATCTATCTATCTATCTATCTATCTATCTATCTATCTATCTATCTATCTATCTATCTATCTATCTATCTATCTATCTATCTATCTATCTATCTATCTATCTATCTATCTATCTATCTATCTATCTATCTATCTATCTATCTATCTATCTATCTATCTATCTATCTATCTATCTATCTATCTATCTATCTATCTATCTATCTATCTATCTATCTATCTATCTATCTATCTATCTATCTATCTATCTATCTATCTATCTATCTATCTATCTATCTATCTATCTATCTATCTATCTATCTATCTATCTATCTATCTATCTATCTATCTATCTATCTATCTATCTATCTATCTATCTATCTATCTATCTATCTATCTATCTATCTATCTATCTATCTATCTATCTATCTATCTATCTATCTATCTATCTATCTATCTATCTATCTATCTATCTATCTATCTATCTATCTATCTATCTATCTATCTATCTATCTATCTATCTATCTATCTATCTATCTATCTATCTATCTATCTATCTATCTATCTATCTATCTATCTATCTATCTATCTATCTATCTATCTATCTATCTATCTATCTATCTATCTATCTATCTATCTATCTATCTATCTATCTATCTATCTATCTATCTATCTATCTATCTATCTATCTATCTATCTATCTATCTATCTATCTATCTATCTATCTATCTATCTATCTATCTATCTATCTATCTATCTATCTATCTATCTATCTATCTATCTATCTATCTATCTATCTATCTATCTATCTATCTATTTATCTATCTATCTGTCTGGTTGTCAGTCTGCCTGTCTGTCTGTCTGCTTGCCTGTCTGACTGTCTATCGGTCTGGCTGTCTGTATGCGTGACTGTCTGTCTGTCAGACTTTCTGTCTGTCTGTCCGTCAATCGGTCGGTCGGTCCGTCGGTTCGTCAGTCCATCGGTTCGTCGGTCCATCTCTTACATCTTGCCTGAAACTGCTAAATAATATCTAAAAATAGCTGACGACGAGGAAGAGTTTATAAACTGCTTAATATTTGTTGACCTTGACCTCGGTCAGTCACAACGGGATTCACAATCATTATCAGGTATTGGAAGCTGTAGAGAAACATGTTCACGCCCTACAATCATTATCAGGTATTGGAAGCTGAAGAGAAACATGTTCACGCCCTACAATCATTATCAGGTATTGGAAGCTGTAGAGAATCATGTTCACGCCCTACAATCATTGGCCGGTATTGGAAAACGTAGAGAAACATGTCCACGCCCAACAATCATTATTACCCGGCATTGGAAGCTGAAGAGAATCATGTTTAAGCCCAACAATCTGCATGACACCCGAATAAATCAATCTAAGGATAACAATTGTTATTCTTTCGTCTATTCACATTTTCAGATTATTTGTTTGCAAACACATTTTCTGTAGGGAACGTCAAGGTACACAACTTAGTGCTAGCGATCCATCAGATACTTTCAAGTCGTTGATTTATCGAGGACGGTATCTTCATAAACAACAGGCCATAGAAATACTTACTACAAGCACAGGTAATATACAAGACAGATAAGTCAGCATCTGTTAGCACATATTTGTCTGCAGGCACCACATTGCCTGACACTTGAAAGGTTAAGCTCAGAGCATCAACCAAAAATATACACGTCTACACAAGGGCCAAACGTCTTCAGCTTTGTTCATGCTTGTCTTGAAGTCAGAACCGATTTATTAAGACTTGCCTTCTCCACTTCTTGTTCCGTGCGAACACATTTGGGGAAAAGTCTATCAATTTCAAGTCGTGAAGAATGCTCTATGGTGGTTGGTATATCTTAAACTGGTTTTAAAAGTCTTAATTCGGTACATCTTTTCTTTAATGACGTCAGTGGCTTTGAACATATGAAATGATGAAGGTACCATCCGGCTGTTATTTTTGAACAGTGAGACCAAACCATGGCCTACTCTTGATCTAAACTACGGATGACCATGGACCAAACTGTCTAAAGACACAAGCTTTCAGACGAAAACATAAGAAGGATGACATACAAGAAGTAGAAAAAAATGGATATGGAAGGCAGAAAAACTGTCGATAAATGGAATGATTACAAGAGAGTACTAAATGGACTTTACGTTAGTAACAACAAAACGGTAGCCAGAAAACGTCAATTAATCTGTAATATGCCACGAACATCGTAAGAACGACTAAAGAAGAGAGTTAAACAAGGGGCCTGCTAGCCCACTGCAGAAATTGAAACCCATACAAAATAACAAGAAGACATCAAGACCCCGTGGTAGAAGAGAAGAGACTAAGTCCAGACATTCAAGCAGCAATGGAAAGTTAAAGTCAACAACTAAAACATCAAGTCAACATCTTGCTTCACAGTGACACGTGTCAGTTCAAAGAATGTCCCACTGTTCTTTATGGGGGAAACGTACGTTGGCCTCACATATTGTCCTGTACTTTTAACAAAGTTACGCTACATGTAAGTGATGAGTTGTCTCTCCGTGTCTAGGTGGGGCTGTTTGTTGGCTTGACAGGCGAATAGCATTTAGGGTCAGAGTGGTTAGTCCGCTTGTTTCTCACTGCAAACGTATTGGGTTAATTTACTGGAAGCAACACGCTCGAGGCTACTAAACTGTAAATGGGTACATGAGCTAAAGAATAACAAATGAGCAACAACTATCGCAAAGACGAGTATTTTTGAAGTACTCGGAAAACATGCACAGCAGACAACAGAAAACATGCACAGCAGACAACAGAAAACATGTACAGCAGACAACAGAAAACATGCACAGCAGACAACAGAAAACTTGTACAGCAGACAACAGAAAACATGCACACCAGACAACAGAAAACATGTACAGCCAACAACAGAAAACATGTACAGCAGACAACAGAAAACATGCACAGCAGACAACAGAAAACATGTACAGCAGACAACAGAAAATATGCACACCAGACAACAGAAAACATGCACAGGAGACAACAGAAAACATGCACACCAGACAACAGAAAACATGCACACAAGACAACAGAAAACATGCACACCAGACAACAGAAAACATGCACAGCAGACAACAGAAAACATGCACACCAGATAACAGAAAACATGCACACCAGACAACAGAAAACATGCACACCAGACAACAGAAAACAACATGCACACCAGACAACAGAAAACATGCACAGCAGACAACAGAAAACATGCAAAGCAGACAACAGAAAACATTCACACCAGACAACAGAAAACATGCACACCAGACAACAGAAAACATGCACACCAGACAACAGAAAACATGCACACCAGACAACAGAAAAAACATGCATAGCAGACAACAGAAAACATGCACAGCAGACAACAGAGAACATGCACAGCAGACAACAGAAAACATGCACACCAGACAACAGAAAACACGCACATCATACAACAGAAAACAAGCAAAAACAAACAACAGAAAACAAGCAAAAACAAACAACAGAAAACATACACATCATTCAACAGAAAACATGCTATTGTTGAAGACGAACGAGGAAGAGGAAGAAGAATTTAATTATTTACAGCTGGGTAGGAAAAACTGAGACCCTATCCCGATCAGACACAACAGACTGAGCAGGACGTCGCCGCAGTCAGGCACAACATACTGAGAGATTTGAATAGACGTGATCCCCGTAGTAGTGAGGGTCACGTGGATTAAGCCAAGAATAGCACATCAGTCTGCAGGGACCATGTACATTTTCACGAGCATGCTCGGGGTGTGAGAAAAGCTACTACAACCAGCTTCTTTATGCCCCTATTGTGGGCATTAAACAAGAACATAACTGGGAAAACTGTCACGGGTTGAGACATGGAATCGCGCGTGGTCTAGATACTGGGAGGGCCAGGCGCTATAGCAGGTCCTCCAAATCATGTTCACAACTGAAACGACTGACTGAATATCTTTGGATCTTCTGATTGATTGGAAACATGTTCCATATCATCGATTAGTCTACCAAACAAGCGTACAATGACAGGCCCGTGCACACGTAATGTGCGATTGTTACAAGTACAGGTCAAATACAAGAAATGGTCCATATTTCAGATCCCTATAAGCTCGTCTAAGCAGAACATCACAAATACTTGAATCGTGTTTTTATAGAATCCCCGTAGTGTTTTCTCCACTCTCATTCGAAATCCGGCTACTTCTCTGTACTATCCATCACGTCTTTCCCTGGTTTAGCATTTGACAGGCCATTCGTTTTGTAAGTGTAACCAACATTGTTATTGATCTATTTATACGGACATTAAAAATGCGTACATATAAAAGTGTACATATAAATGCAGACATATACATGCGGACAAATAAATGCGGACACATACATGCGGACATATACATGCTGACATATAAATGCGGATATATACATGCGGACATATACATGCGGACATATACATGCGGACACATACATGCTGACATATAAATGCGGACATATACATGCGGACATATACATGCTGACATATAAATGCGGACATGTACATGCGGACATATACATGCGGACATATACATGCTGACATATAAATGCGGACATATACATGCTGACATATAAATGCGGACATATACATGCGGACATATACATGCGGACACATACATGCGGACATATACATGCTGACATATAAATGCGGACATATACATGCGGACATATGCGTGCAGACACATACATGCGGACATATGCATGCTTGAACAATGATTGTTTTTGTTGATTTCGATAATACTCGTACTCGATTCTTAACTTATGACGTACTTCCTCTGGTATCGGGTTTACTCTTGTTCTTCCTACATTCCGGGGCATACTTCAGAAGGTGCCCTGAGTCCTCCTCGCTGTAGTACAATGCAAGATTTCATAGCAGGTTTACTAATATCGGAATCTCAGTGTTAGTTCCCACTTCGTTGGCGAGGATGATGTAACCAATCCTGTTTCCAGGAGCTTAATAATCGGCAGAGACGTTAATGAGTCTTGTATGTCTCAGCTGGGAACCAGTTGTGTTGGTAGAGAAGAGTGTGGGAGTAAACGGAAAGGTCAGCCCGATGGCAACAACTGCCGTCGGGGATGAAGATAAGTCTTCTATTTCTTCTTCTTCTTCTTCTTCTTCTTCTTCTTCTTCTTCTTCTCCGAACGCTGTTAGACGTCAACCTTAATTTTTTCGAAAAAAGCAGCGGTCATCCTAAGGCTAGGTACCTATTTACATTTGGATTGATTTGAGGAACGGTCGTACCAGGAATGAACCACAGATCGGATTTTAGTATGTTGCTCCGTGAACTCGAACCCTGGTACCCTGTAATCCCAGTCTAATAAGCCAGCTTACTAACGACTAGGCTAGGCTACCCACTCCAGAGTGTGGGACCAATGCTTCAACAATGGAGCGTCGCGGGGAGTTCAGAAAAAGGTTGCTCGGGAAAGGCGTATCCTCCTGTTGGTTGTCAAAGCATTCAACTGTCAACCACAAGCAGAGTCTTTTTGATGTCTACAGGTTTCCGACAACCGACCGGTAATAAAAGCATCATATATGTTCAGTACGTCATGGGAAAGAGAGCTGTAATGCTAGAAAATAAATAAAAAGGAAGGACATGTACATATATATATATATATATATATATATATATATATATATATATATATATATATATATATATATTTATATATATATATATATATATATATATATAAAAATATATATATATATAGAGAGAGAGATAAGAGAGAGAGGGAGAGAGAGAGAGAAGGAGAGAGAGAGAGAGAGGGAGATGGGGGCAGGGGGTAGAGCTAGATAATTTTTCATCCATTATTAACTAATCTTCTTCCTTAAAAAAATATCCAATAGAACAATGACCCACATCCTGGCATCGATACGCTACTGGGGATTTCTTCTTCTTCTTCTTTGCCGTCGTCGTTCGTTTTCAAACTCCCACTGCTAAGCCCTGAAAAGGGCCTATTATAAGTTCTGATAGTAGTCCGTGCTGTGGGAAAACTTGAGAAACATTGCTCCAGGATATCTCTGACAAGTATCTGAATGACAAGAATAACAGCCATCAGGTCAGAGTGGCCTGGATGTCAGTCACGCATGTCTGCACATGACATGTGTATCCTAATATCGGGGTCCGAACCGTCCCGTGTTTCAGGCACCGAACCTGTTGAGCACCGTTTATAATGAATTATTCAACTTTTATGTGCGACCCGGCTGTTACAAAATCCAAATTGACTCCCTAGGGAGCATGTCATGCCAGCTTAACTTTCCGAAACAAATCTAGAAGTTGTGATGTTTTTTTCGAAGAGGTGCGATAGTTCATTTTAACTTTTGTGCGTTTTGAAATAACGTACATTAGTTGTAGAGGGCGATGCTTTCACGACTAAACTTTATTCTTCTTCTTCTTCTTCTTTTTCTTCTTCTTCTTCTTCTTCTTCTGCCTTTGTCTTGAAAAGAACGGTGTGACGTTGTTTCAATTTATAGTGGGGCTACGATATCTGCGCCTTTAGCCTCATAAATCCGATTTCAGTTGGCGTTTTTTGGGTACCGACTTTTCTTTCTAACTGCGATCCACATCCCTTTACCAGACTGCACTAGTGACCCGTGCAAGCTGCTTGCAGTGCCGCCACATGCAGGTGGAATAGGGTCTTTAGCAGCTGTGGCTCAACACCCTAATGCAGGCCGTTAGAACCACTGGCTGGTCTCAGCTCATGCACTGCTGCATTTTGACCCCGACTGAACTACGAGGTTCGAGTCTCGTTATTGCCACACTCAAGTCAATCGAGCTGTATAAACAGGCTGTTGTACAAAGAAGTCTCTATAGTTAGTTGGGAAACATGTGCCCCTAAACATGCATCTCATTTCTCCATAATTCAACAACTAATAAAACACTATTTTTTCTGTATGGTCTTATATTTGTTACACCATTTTATATTGTTCATTTAAATTATGAATGCATTGTCGTTTGGTCAAAACTGGTGGTTTCTTCCAGCAAAAAAATGTGGTTCCTCCAAAAAAATATGTTACTGTATCTGTAGAAAGAAAACAATGTTTATAAGCCGAAGGCGTATCTTCAGTTACCAGGTGGAGACATTACTGCAGGAAGTTTCAAATAAGATGAATTCATCTTTAGCCTGTTTATGATATATGTTCAAATGAGTGGTGGATGAAGTTATATGTTTACTGCATGTCTATGTGTAATATTATGAAGCAAGTGTCAGAAGGAGTATCAATATGCAACAATCAATACCATTTGATTGTTGAAAGAAGTCTACAAATAGTCTTTAGTCACAGTCAGAGTATCCTAAGACTAGACCCCCCAGCTGAGAGACTGGCAGCTATCAGGTCATTGTCTGTGTTGTATCATCGACCGATCAGCTGAGAGACTCTAGCTGCTTCCAGGTCACTCACTGTGTTGTATCATCGACCGATCAGCTGAGAGACTCTAGCTGCTTCCAGGTCACTCACTGTGTTGTATCATCGACCGATCAGCTGAGAGACTCTAGCTGCTTCCAGGTCACTCACTGTGCTGTATCATCACCCGATCAGCTGAGAGACTCTAGCTGCTTCCAGGACACTCACTATGCTGTATCATCACCCGATCAGTTGAGAGACTCTAGCTGCTGTCAGGTCTCTCACTGTGCTGTATCATTGATCTACCAACTGAGAGACTCTGGCTGCTGTCAGGTCACTCACTGTGCTGTATCATTGATCTACCAACTGAGAGACTCTGGCTGCTGTCAGGTCACTCACTGTGCTGTATCATTGATCTACCAACTGAGAGACTCTGGCTGCTGTCAGGTCACTCACTGTGCTGTATCATTGACCTACCAACTGAGAGACTCTGGCAGCTGTCAGGTCACTCACTGTGCTGTATCATTGACCTACCAACTGAGAGACTCTGGCTGCTGTCAAGTCACTCACTGTGCTGTATCATTGATCCACCAGCTGAGAAACTCTGGCTGCTGTTAGGTCACTCACTGTGCTGTATCATTGACCCACCAGCTGAGAAACTCTGGCTGCTGTTAGGTCACTCACTGTGCTGTATCATTGACCCACCAGCTGAGAAACTCTGGCTGCTGTTAGGTCACTCACTGTGCTGTATCATTGACCTACCAGCTGAGAAACTCTGGCTGCTGTTAGGTCACTCACTGTGCTGTATCATTGACCCACCAGCTGAGAAACTCTGGCTGCTGTCAGGTCACTCACTGTGCTGTATCATTGATCCACGAGCTGAGAAAGTCTGGCTGCTGTCAGGTCACTCACTGTGCTGTATCATTGACCCACGAGCTGAGAAAGTCTGGCTGCTGTTAGGTCACTCACTGTGCTGTATCATTGACCCACCAGCTGAGAAAGTCTGGCTGCTGTCAGGTCACTCACTGTGCTGTATCATTGACCCACCAGCTGAGAAAGTCTGGCTGGTGTCAGGTCACTCACTGTGCTGTATCATTGACCCACCAGCTGAGAATGTCTGGCTGCTGTCAGGTCACTCACTGTGCTGTATCATTGACCCACCAACTGAGAGACTCTGGCTGCTGTCAGGTCACTCACTGTGCTGTATCATTGACCCACCAGCTGAGAAAGTCTGGCTGCTGTCAGATCACTCACTGTGCTGTATCATTGACCCACCAACTGAGAGACTCTGGCTGCTGTCAGGTCACTCACTGTGCTGTATCATTGATCTACCAACTGAGAGACTCTGGCTGCTGTCAGGTCACTCACTGTGCTGTATCATTGACCCACGAGCTGAGAAAGTCTGGCTGCTGTCAGGTCACTCACTGTGCTGTATCATTGACCCACCAGCTGAGAAACTCTGGCTGCTGTTAGGTCACTCACTGTGCTGTATCATTGACCCACCAGCTGAGAAACTCTGGCTGCTGTCAGGTCACTCACTGTGCTGTATCATTGACCCACCAGCTGAGAAAGTCTGGCTGCTGTCAGGTCACTCACTGTGCTGTATCATTGACCCACGAGCTGAGAAAGTCTGGCTGCTGTTAGGTCACTCACTGTGCTGTATCATTGATCTACTAACTGAGAGACTCTGGCTGCTTCCAGGTCACTCACTGTGCTGTATCATTGACCCACGAGCTGAGAAAGTCTGGCTGCTGTCAGGTCACTCACTGTGCTGTATCATCACCCGATCAGTTGAGAGACTCTAGCTGCTGTCAGGTCTCTCACTGTGCTGTATCATTGATCTACCAACTGAGAGACTCTGGCTGCTGTCAGGTCACTCACTGTGCTGTATCATTGATCTACCAACTGAGAAAGTCTGGCTGCTGTCAGGTCACTCACTGTGCTGTATCATTGATCTACCAACTGAGAGACTCTGGCTGCTGTCAGGTCACTCACTGTGCTGTATCATTGACCTACCAACTGAGAGACTCTGGCAGCTGTCAGGTCACTCACTGTGCTGTATCATTGACCTACCAACTGAGAGACTCTGGCTGCTGTCAAGTCACTCACTGTGCTGTATCATTGATCCACCAGATGAGAAACTCTGGCTGCTGTTAGGTCACTCACTGTGCTGTATCATTGACCCACCAGCTGAGAAACTCTGGCTGCTGTTAGGTCACTCACTGTGCTGTATCATTGACCCACCAGCTGAGAAACTCTGGCTGCTGTTAGGTCACTCACTGTGCTGTATCATTGACCTACCAGCTGAGAAACTCTGGCTGCTGTTAGGTCACTCACTGTGCTGTATCATTGACCCACCAGCTGAGAAACTCTGGCTGCTGTCAGGTCACTCACTGTGCTGTATCATTGATCCACGAGCTGAGAAAGTCTGGCTGCTGTCAGGTCACTCACTGTGCTGTATCATTGACCCACGAGCTGAGAAAGTCTGGCTGCTGTTAGGTCACTCACTGTGCTGTATCATTGACCCACCAGCTGAGAAAGTCTGGCTGCTGTCAGGTCACTCACTGTGCTGTATCATTGACCCACCAGCTGAGAAAGTCTGGCTGGTGTCAGGTCACTCACTGTGCTGTATCATTGACCCACCAGCTGAGAATGTCTGGCTGCTGTCAGGTCACTCACTGTGCTGTATCATTGACCCACCAACTGAGAGACTCTGGCTGCTGTCAGGTCACTCACTGTGCTGTATCATTGACCCACCAGCTGAGAAAGTCTGGCTGCTGTCAGATCACTCACTGTGCTGTATCATTGACCCACCAACTGAGAGACTCTGGCTGCTGTCAGGTCACTCACTGTGCTGTATCATTGATCTACCAACTGAGAGACTCTGGCTGCTGTCAGGTCACTCACTGTGCTGTATCATTGACCCACGAGCTGAGAAAGTCTGGCTGCTGTCAGGTCACTCACTGTGCTGTATCATTGACCCACCAGCTGAGAAACTCTGGCTGCTGTTAGGTCACTCACTGTGCTGTATCATTGACCCACCAGCTGAGAAACTCTGGCTGCTGTCAGGTCACTCACTGTGCTGTATCATTGACCCACCAGCTGAGAAAGTCTGGCTGCTGTCAGGTCACTCACTGTGCTGTATCATTGACCCACGAGCTGAGAAAGTCTGGCTGCTGTTAGGTCACTCACTGTGCTGTATCATTGATCTACTAACTGAGAGACTCTGGCTGCTGTCAGGTCACTCACTGTGCTGTATCATTGACCCACGAGCTGAGAAAGTCTGGCTGCTGTCAGGTCACTCACTGTGCTGTATCATTGACCCACCAGCTGAGAAACTCTGGATGCTGTTAGGTCACTCACTGTGCTGTATCATTGACCCACCAGCTGAGAAACTCTGGCTGCTGTCAGTTCACTCACTGTGCTGTATCATTGACCCACCAGCTGAGAAAGTCTGGCTGCTGTCAGGTCACTCACTGTGCTGTATCATTGACCCACGAGCTGAGAAAGTCTGGCTGCTGTTAGGTCACTCACTGTGCTGTATCATTGACCCACCAACTGAGAGACTCTGGCTGCTGTCAGGTCACTCACTGTGCTGTATCATTGACCCACAAGCTGAGAAAGTCTGGCTGCTGTCAGGTCACTCACTGTGCTGTATCATTGACCCACGAGCTGAGAAAGTCTGGCTGCTGTTAGGTCACTCACTGTGCTGTATCATTGACCCACCAGCTGAGAAAGTCTGGCTGCTGTCAGGTCACTCACTGTGCTGTATAATTGACCCACCAACTGAGAGACTCTGGCTGCTGTCAGGTCACTCACTGTGCTGTATCATTGACCTACCAGCTGAGAGACTCTGGCTGCTGTCAGGTCACTCACTGTGCTGTATCATTGACCCACGAGCTGAGAAAGTCTGGCTGCTGTCAGGTCACTCACTGTGCTGTATCATTGACCCACGAGCTGAGAAAGTCTGGCTGCTGTCATGTCACTCACTGTGCTGTATCATTGACCCACCAGCTGAGAAAGTCTGGCTGCTGTCAGGTCACTCACTGTGCTGTATCATTGACCCACCAACTGAGAGACTCTGGCTGCTGTCAGGTCACTCACTGTGCTGTATCATTGACCCACGAGCTGAGAAAGTCTGGCTGCTGTCAGGTCACTCACTGTGCTGTATCAGTGACCCACGAGCTGAGAAAGTCTGGCTGCTGTCAGGTCACTCACTGTGCTGTATCATTGACCCACTAACTGAGAGACTCTGGCTGCTGTCAGGTCACTCACTGTGCTGTATCATTGACCCACGAGCTGAGAAAGTCTGGCTGCTGTCAGGTCACTCACTGTGCTGTATCATTGACCCACCAACTGAGAGACTCTGGCTGCTGTCAGGTCACTCACTGTGTTGTATCATTGACCCACCAGCTGAGAAAGTCTGGCTGCTGTCAGGTCACTCACTGTGCTGTATCATTGACCCACCAACTGAGAGACTCTGGCTGCTGTCAGGTCACTCACTGTGCTGTATCATTGACCCACGAGCTGAGAAAGTCTAGCTGCTGTCAGGTCACTCACTGTGCTGTATCATTGACCCACGAGCTGAGAAAGTCTGGCTGCTGTCAGGTCACTCACTGTGCTGTATCATTGACCCACCAGCTGAGAAAGTCTGGCTGCTGTCAGGTCACTCACTGTGCTGTATCATTGACCCACCAACTGAGAGACTCTGGCTGCTGTCAGGTCACTCACTGTGCTGTATCATTGACCCACCAGCTGAGAAAGTCTGGCTGCTGTCAGGTCACTCACTGTGCTGTATCATTGACCCACGAGCTGAGAAAGTCTGGCTGCTGTCATGTCACTCACTGTGCTGTATCATTGACCCACCAGCTGAGAAAGTCTGGCTGCTGTCAGGTCACTCACTGTGCTGTATCATTGACCCACCAACTGAGAGACTCTGGCTGCTGTCAGGTCACTCACTGTGCTGTATCATTGACCCACGAGCTGAGAAAGTCTGGCTGCTGTCAGGTCACTCACTGTGCTGTATCAGTGACCCACGAGCTGAGAAAGTCTGGCTGCTGTCAGGTCACTCACTGTGCTGTATCATTGACCCACCAACTGAGAGACTCTGGCTGCTGTCAGGTCACTCACTGTGCTGTATCATTGACCCACGAGCTGAGAAAGTCTGGCTGCTGTCAGGTCACTCACTGTGCTGTATCATTGACCCACCAACTGAGAGACTCTGGCTGCTGTCAGGTCACTCACTGTGCTGTATCATTGACCCACCAGCTGAGAAAGTCTGGCTGCTGTCAGGTCACTCACTGTGCTGTATCATTGACCCACCAACTGAGAGACTCTGGCTGCTGTCAGGTCACTCACTGTGCTGTATCATTGACCCACGAGCTGAGAAAGTCTAGCTGCTGTCAGGTCACTCACTGTGCTGTATCATTGACCCACGAGCTGAGAAAGTCTGGCTGCTGTCAGGTCACTCACTGTGCTGTATCATTGACCCACCAGCTGAGAAAGTCTGGCTGCTGTCAGGTCACTCACTGTGCTGTATCATTGACCCACCAACTGAGAGACTCTGGCTGCTGTCAGGTCACTCACTGTGCTGTATCATTGACCCACCAGCTGAGAAAGTCTGGCTGCTGTCAGGTCACTCACTCAGCTAAAACAAACAGCGATGATGTTGCTGTTCAGCTAGAGCAACGTGCTGTTAGGTCAAGGCCGGATTTAGGACTAGGCTATACTAGCTACAGCTTAGGGCCTCGGGGGTCTCTGTGGCGAAGTGGTCAAGCTGTTTGCCTCGTGTTCAGGCGGTCGGGGCTCGATTTCGAGCTGCGACGGTCGGTCGATGTTGCCAATTTTTTTCTGGAAATCCCTGGGTTCATCACTGGAGCTACGGAGTTTGTGCTTTGTGGGATGTTTTCGACAGATGGGGTACCCAACAGCCGAGAGAGGCAGAGCAAAAATTTGGAAAAAACTCGAGGCAATGAAGTCGAGCCCTCGCTTAAATTTTTTTCCTTCAAATTCATGGTACCTAGAACAGTTTCAGGACTTGTTTTGGGCATAACACTTTATTCACTGAATTGGAATTCACCGCTTCACATTCACCGCCATTGATCAACCAGACATTCACCGCTTTACATTCACCGCCATTGATCAACCAGGCATTCATCGCTTCACATTCACCATCATTGATCAACCAGGCATTCCCGCTTCACATTCATCGCCATTGATCAACCAGGCATTCACCGCTTCACATTCACCATCATTGATCAAAAAGGCATTCATCGCTTCACATTCACCGACATTGATCAACCAGGCATTCACCGCTTCACATTCACCGACATTGATCAACCAGACATTCACCGCTTCACATTCACCATCATTGATCAACCAGGCATTCCCGCTTCACATTCACCACCATTGATCAACCAGGTATTCACCGATACACATTCACCGCCATTGATCAACCAGGCAATCTCTTCAAGTCGCCAGATTACCAGTGGAGTCTACCCTGACTCTTGAGAAGGAACAACTGACAACACGGTGTAGAAACAAGCAGCCAGATCGTCTCTTCACGGCTCTGCAAATGTCAACACTATGTAAACAGGAAGGTATGAATAGATAGGTAGGTATCACCAATCTATCACTTATATAGTTATGCTGCAAACACATTTTTATTTTTTATAAATTTAAAAACTTCAGAAACACAACTACGTGGAGCAGCAGAAAATATGGTGAAAGAATATCTAAACGATGTTGATATTAACCTCACGTTTGAACTGAGGCACGCAAAAAGGAGCAAATTTGTCACAAAGATCGGTACTAACACATCTTTAAAGATAAGAGTCATTTAATTTTCCCTAACGGGGAAGCAATATGCCGGCTAACCTTATGTCTGCTGGCAAGAAATTGTTCAAAAGAAATGTCATTTTTCACAGCTAAAGAGAATACAAAAATGAACAGAGATCAACCATGGTTCAATATTAATTGTGCTCACATAGCATCTTGTGCATAGAAAGCGGTAAGATGCGTAGTATATGGCTTGATTTGACTTCGTTCGTTCTCAGTCTCCCGCTACCAAGTCATGAGAAGGACTTAAGTAGGAAGAATGTAGTCCAGAGAACGGAATGCGTTGTGCCGTAGTTTACTGCGGTATTTACACCTATTGGTCCGACATACCCGACTTCAGCAGGCATTTTTTGAGTACCGGATTTGCCTTCCTTCGTCAATCCCTTCTCCTTAGACAGTCTGCCATGTTGCAGCTTGTTATCCAGGACCACCGCGTGGAATGGGTCTTGGCAGCTCTGGTCTGTAGGCTCTGACGCTAGCAGTAAGCTATGGGTAACTGACTGCTACAGCTCATGCGCTGCTCAGCATCTTGATCCCAGAAATGTAGTATATCATTCGACGACATTATGCACTATTTTGCTTTAAATCAATCGAAAATTTAAAATAAATGTAAAAAGTAGTTATTTATCAAATCAATATTCTGCTTTGAAAACAAGTTCATTATTACTTGTTTTAATAAAAGTAACCCTGATTTTCTTTTGTCAGCATTTTGTAATGCACTTCTCCAATTTCATTTAAGGATTTAAGGATCGCTTCTAATTGGTATACTATATTATAATATATGATAGAGATCAAGGCAACCGAATGATTATTATGCAATTCAGAAACGTATTAATTTGAAAGAAAATTATGTTTTTCGTTGCACATATCTTGCTATTAAATAATAAAAGACATACCAGTATATGTTTTATAATGTTATGAAACCTTTTGGTGTAATTTGTTTTAAACAGCAGCCCTGATTTGTTTCAAATTGCTTAGCCAGTTAAAGGCTTCCCCAAATCTATATCCGGTCCTGGTAAGTTCTTTGGCAATCAATATCAGGTGTCGGTAGGATCCTGGATCGAAAGTTCTCTTGTGAAGTTAGTGCACATCCTCAACTTGTAGAGTTAAAGTCACGAGTTCTGTCTCACATTTAAGACATTGAATCCTGCTTTGATTTGTATTCAAAATGTTCCCTCTGGTCAAAGTTCACAAGAAGGGAAGTGTGTGGCATAATCTACATTCTACACCATCACCAAATATGTAGCTTTTCAAATGAATGGCCGCATCCTGTACAAAGTCTACTTCTGCCTGTCTTTCCCAGCCGTCCAATCATTACTGAGTACTTCATTCAGCGCGTCTGAGAGCTCTCTGTGTATAGATAGAGTCCATCGTGTTTCCTCAAACTTTACGTGATATGCTGGGTCCTGTACATGTCAAAAGGAGCCATCATATATGGTCTGTATAAGTCATATCTTTAAGGCAGCCATCATTTATGGTATGTACATGAGATATCTTAAAGTAAGCCATCATTTATGGTATGCACATGACATATCTTAAAGTGAGCAATTATTTATGGTATGTACATGACATATCTTAAAGTGAGCCATGATTTATTGTCTGTACATGTCATATCTTAAAGTGAGCCATCATTTATAGATCATGTGTATGCCACATCTTAAAGTGAACCGGAATGTTGGGTCGGTCTTGTGAAGTTACTAGATCTTTGAGTGTTAGCCAGATTATCTGAGAACTCAAAGACTGCCTGAGCCAGGACTCGTACTCTTAGGCGTGTCTCATGGACCTCGTTAACGATATAGCCCTGCAACTTGCAAACTCAGACATTCCTCGAAACAAAAATAGAATGTATATAACATTATGTTCTAACAACAAGATTTCATTTCAGCAACAAATTCCAACAGGAACAGTACCACAAAAAAAGAAACAGTAACACCACAACAGGAACAGCAACACCACACCGGGAACAGTAACATCACAACAGGAACAGTAACACCACCAAAACAGAAGCAGTAACACCACAACAGGAACAGTAACACCACAACAGGAACAGTAACACCACAAGCGGAACAGTAACACCACAAGCGGAACAGTAACACCACAACAACAGAAGCAGTAACACCACAACAACAGAAGCAGTAACACCACAACAAGAACAGTAACACCACAACAAGAACAGTAACACCACAACAGGAACAGTAACACCCAAACAACATGAACAGTAACACCACACCAGTAACAGTGACACCACATAAGGAGCAGTAACACCACAACAGGAACAGTAACACCACAACAACATGAACAGTAACAACCCAACAGTAACAGTAATATCACAACAGGAGCAGTAACATCACAACAGGAACAGTAACACCACAACAGGAGCAGTAACACCACAACAGGAGCAGTACATCACAACAAGAGCAGTAACACCACAACAGGAGCAGTAACACCACAACAAGAACAGTAACACCACAACAGAAGTAGTAACACCACAACAAGAACAGTAACACAACAACAAGAACAGTAACACCACAACAAGAACAGTAACACAACAACAGGAGCAGTAACACCCCAACAGGAACAGTAACACCACAACAGACAAAGTAACACAACAACAGGAGCAGTAACACCACAACAAGAACAGTAACACCACAATAGAAGTAGTAACACCACAACAGGAGCAGTAACACCACAACAGGAACAGTAACACCACAACAGAAACAGTAACACAACAACAGGAGCAGTAACACCACAACAGGAACAGTAACACCACAACAGAAACAGTTACACCACAAACACAGGAACAGTAACACCACAAGAGGAACAGTAACACAACAACAGGAGCAGTAACACCACAACAGGAACAGTAACACCACAACAAGAACAGTAACACAACAACAGGAGCAGTAACACCACAACAGGAACAGTAACACCACAACAGAAACAGTAACACCACAAAAACAGGAACAGTAACACCACAACAGGAACAGTAACACCACAAAAACAGGAACAATAAACTGATGACACACACAACCTGGACCTCTGAAAGGTGCCCCTATCCAGAAGTCATGCACGGGCAGACACCATTAATCCCACTTAACATGAATCGTTTGTCGGAAAGAAACAAGAACTTGTCACACGTAAACTCCTCTCCACGTAATAAATGTTCACCATTCTGACACTACATCTTGAAGAGGCGTGCAAGTGACTGCTCCTGAGTTTTACGTTCTAGATAATCTCATCTCCTTCGTTCTCAGCTACGACTCTCTTAAACCTAATGCTTTCTGTCGTCTCTTTCTAAAACCTGAAATGTAGATTTAAGTCCTGTGTCCTCAGGGCTGTCACAAAGTCGCTTCTAGTTTCACGCTAAGCTACGCCTCTTGAATTCTATACAAACTGGCCATCCAACTTGATGTATAGTTTCGATCACACGAGAAGTCAGGTTGAAGAATGCGTTTCCTGCTATGCAACATCTATATTCTTGTAACGAGAGCGCACTTCTAATTCTGGAAGCTAAAACGTATTTTCAAGGTTTTCAACTTTAAATGTAATGCCACGTGTAATGTTTCTTTAACTGGTGACTAATTATTTTTTGAATAATGTGTATGTCAACCCCAGACAACTTGGTAAAGAATCGTGAAAGTTGGAGTCATGAACCAGGACTGAGCGGTCATACTAGCGGTTGCCTGAGGTCTGAGCATGTTAATGGTCGCACTTCTAGACAATGAGGTTAACACGACTCATGTTTGTTAGGGACAACAGTCACAAGACAAGTATTGACCTGCAATAGGATAATGTATACACAGAACAGAAAGTGAAGCCCGGGTATAAAGATTTGAACAGCAGACTGTCTGGAAACAAAAGCACATTGTCAAAAGAAGGAGAAAGACGAGTTGAAGGATCGGTCCGCCGACCTCCACTGAATTCCAAAATGACCAACTCTTTTATAGGCCGAGTTCGATCTGGAAAATTTGATAGACTTCATTACATTCTAACTTTCTTATTATTAAGCATATGATACTACAAGCCGTGGTACTTGTATCGGTGACAGACAAACAATGAGATGGGGTGACATGTTGGCGTGTGTGGATGTCCTTAATAACACCATCAGATGTGATAGCCACTGACCACTTTGTCTGTCAATGATCACGCATTTTAGAAAAGGCATAATGACTGCGTGGTATTAGCGGGATAGATCCCTCAAGTTGAACGTCAAAGTTTGGTTCTTGTACATCAGTTTAGAAAGAAGACATAGGCATGTGGATTTAGACGAAAAAGAGAGAAAGACAGGTGGAGAGAGACATGACGGTATGGAGGGAGATAAAATATACATCAGTGTACATTTCTACGTCACATATTAAAAGTAGAGCAGGGCTAAACATGTCATTATATAGTTAGAGCAGGGCTAGAAATGTCATGTTTATAATAGAACATGACTTGAAATGTCATGTATATAGTAGAGCAGGACTTTAATGTAATGTATATAGTTGAACAGCGCTAGAAATGTCATGTATATAATTGAACATGGCTAGAAATATCATGTATATAGTTGAACATGGCTAGAAATGTTATGTATATAGTTAAACATGGCTAGAAATGTCATGTATATAGTTGAACAGCGCTAGAAATGTCATGTATAAAGTTGAACATGGCTAGAAAGGTCATGTATTTAGTTGAACATGGCTAGAAATTTCATGTATAAAGTAGATCAGCGCTAGAAATGTTTTGTTTATAAAAAAAACAGAACATAGCTATGAAAACATAAATAAACTACTTAGAAGAGATCAAAGTCTAATCTTTCAGTTCTGAACAGGACACACCAGAGTCAAAATGCACGTAAACAGCATCATTCCCAGCCCCTGCGCTTGTGCAGACATTGCCCTCAATCCGATGAAACAGACGCAAACGCTTTGAGAACACAACGCTTGTGGACACGAGGAAACGATTCTTACAAGCAACGACAACAACTACCAATCCAATGTACGGAGAAGTGGAATAACTGAAGGTGATCTGTATCTATATAAGAATTGCATTCAGCTGTCAAGAGCAGGCTTGCTCGGCATATATGTGTTTACAACAAGGGTAGCAAACAGATAGAAATCACAAAGATTGGTTGTTTAAAAATAAGTAAAGATCCTGGTTCATGTCGTGTGGTATATTGAGAATATTGTGTCAGAACCATATTATCTGGACAATCTAGGGGTCATGTGGCATCAGACCACATTTACTTTTAACACTTGTTCTGGTGCTTATATTCTGAGATGTTAGACGGACGAAAAAATAACCCGCATCAATTCCGAATTGAACCTAGATTTCTGGGATAGCTCGTTCATTAATCTAAAATTAGATAAGATAAAAACACATACGTTCAGGTCACAAAGTTACCGTTTTGTGTTGTTCTCGCGTGGTCACTGATCCATTACCTGTGTGTGACCTGGCGTGGTCACTGATCCATTACCTGTATGTGACCTGGTGTGGTCATTGGTCCATTACCTGTATGTGTCCTGGTGTGGTCACTGATCCATTACCTGTATGTGTCATGGTGTGGTCACTGATCCATTACCTGTATGTGTCATGGTGTGGTCACTGATCCATTACCTGTATGTGACCGGGTGTGGTCACTGATCCATTACCTGTATGTGTCCTGGTGTGGTCACTGATCCATTACCTGTATGTGTCATGGTGTGGTCACTGATCCATTACCTGTATGTGTTTCTGTCCTGGCGTGGTCACTGATCCATTACCTGTATGTATTTCTGTCCTGACGTGGTCACTGATCCATTACCTGTATGTGACCTTTTATGGTAACTGATCCATTACCTGTATGTATCATGGTGTGGTCACTGATCCATTACCTGTATGTGACATGGCGTGGTCCTTGATCCATTACCTGTATGTGTCCTGGTGTGGTCACTGATCCATTACCTGTATGTGTCATGGTGTGGTCACTGATCCATTACCTGTATGTGACCTGGTGTGGTCACTGATCCATTACCTGTATGTGTCCTGGTGTGGTCACTGATCCATTACCTGTATGTGACCTGGTGTGGTCACTGATCCATTACCTGTATGTGACATGGTGTGGTCACTGATCCATTACCTGTATGTGTTTCTGTCCTAGCGTGGTCACTGATCCATTACCTGTATGTGTTTCTGTCCTGGCGTGGTCACTGATCCATTACCTGTATGTGTCATGGTGTGGTCATTGATCCATTACCTGTATGTGACCTGGTGTGGTCACTAATCCATTACCTGTATGTGACCTGGTGTGGTCACTGATCCATTACCTGTATGTGACCTTGCGTGGTCACTGATCCATTACCTGTATGTGTCATGGTGTGGTCACTGATCCATTACCTGTATGTGGCCTTGTGTGGTCACTGATCCATTACCTGTATGTGACCTGGTGTGGTCACTGATCCATTACCTGTATGTGACCTGGTGTGGTCACTGATCCATTACCTGTATGTGACCTGGCGTGGCCACTGATCCATTATTTGTATGTGACCTGTTGTGGTCACTGATCCATTACCTGTATGTGACCTGGTGTGGTCACTGATCTATTATCTGTATGTGACCTGGTGTGGTCACTGATCCATTACCTGTATGTGTTTTTGTCCTGGTGTGGTCCTTGATCCATTACCTGTATGTGTTTTTGTCCTGGTGTTGTCATTGAACCATAACTTACATGTGTTTTTGTCCTGGTGTGGTCACTGATTAATTACCTGTATGTGTCATGGTGTGGTCACTGATCCATTACCTGTATGTGTCACGGTGTGGTCAGTGATCCATTACCTGTATGTGACCTGGCGTGGTCACTGATCCATTACCTGTATGTGACCTGGCGTGGTCATTGATCCATTACCTGTATGTGTTTTTGTCCTGGTGTGGTCACTGATCCATTGCCTGTATGTGTTTTTGTCCTGGTATGGTCATTGAACCGTAACTTATATGTTTTTTTGTCCTGGTGTGGTTACTGATCCATTACCTGTATGTGTTTTTGTCCTGGTGTGGTCATTGATCCATTACCTGTATGTGTTTCTGTCCTGGTGGGGTCATTGATCCATTACCTGTATGTGTTTTTGTCCTGGTGTGGTCATTGATCCATTACCTGTATGTGTTTTTGTCCTGGTGTGGTCATTTATCCATAACTTATATGTGTTTTTGTCCTGGTGTTGTCATTGATCCATTACCTGTATGTGTTTTTGTCTTGGTGTGGTCACTGATCCATTACCATTATGTGTTTTTGTCTTGGTGTGGTCACTGATCCATAACCTGTATGTGTTTTGTCCTAGTGTGGTCACTGAACCATAACTTATATGTGTTTCTGTTCTGGTGTGGTCACCGAACCATAACTTATATGTGTTTCTGTTCTGGTGTGGTCACCGAACCATAACTTATATGTGTTTCTGTCCTGGTGTGGTCACCGAACAATGACCTATCTGTGTTTCTGTCCTGGTGTGGTCACTGAACAATGACCTATCTGTGTTTCTGTCCTGGTGTGGTCACTGAACAATGACCTATCTGTGTTTCTGTCCCGGTGTGGTCACTGAACAATGACCTATCTGTGTTTCTGTCCCGGTGTGGTCACTGAACAATGACCTATCTGTGTTTCTGTCCTGGTGTGGTCACTGAACAATGACCTATCTGTGTTTCTGTCCTGGTGTGGTCACTGAACAATGACCTATCTGTGTTTCTGTCCCGGTGTGGTCACTGAACAATGACCTATCTGTGTTTCTGTTTTTTACTGTGTATGACAACAATGAGTAGCTTTACTCTTTTGTGCTTCCTGTTGCCATCAAATTCAGTGCTGCAGTATGCCTCCTCCTGAATTGAAAGTAATAAATTGAGACGGGACGCAGAAAGCACTACGGTAAACCTGAATCTATCTAGGAGGACATTAACTGTTCTAAATCTACCACGTAGCTCTGTAGAGAACGTCGTCTATTGGAGATAGTGTATCGCATTTTTAAACGTTCGTACAATCGACAGTTAGCAACATATAGCAGTAACCCCTTCTACTGCTTTGGGCCAGCAGTAACCCGTTCTACGTTGGTGGACCAGCGCCCAACTCCATGTTACAGTTGGGTATTACTGTTCTGGTAGACGATACTGGAGACAAGAAATACAGGAGGTGCATGGGTATCAATGTCAGTCCATATTACTTGGGAAGATAGACCAAACGCAGGGAATGCAGTCAAATCTGGACAATTCCTAGTAATACTTTAATGAACCAATCGGTTAATCAATCACTCAATCAATCAATCATTTAATCAATCGGTCAATCAAAATCAGTCAATTAATTAATTACATGTTGTTTGTAATGACCCAGCATCATTCAGGCTTTCGCCCTTCCGCCCAGTACCATTGTCAGGATTGTCTAGTGCCATACAAAATCATTTAATCAAAGCCTTCATGTCCAGCGCAAATTTCAGACAAATAGGCCGTTTCAGCTTTGTCCACATTATTTCTGTTTCCTTTCTGTTTATCTCCAGCCCTCTACAGATGACAACAGGCAGGTCAGCGATTAACCATCTGGCATTACTGCCGTTGGGGTGTGAGGTGTTAGTAATCTCACATTTCAAAGGCTCGGCTATATGAAGGCGGTAGCCATCTCCTCTCCCTCGCCGCTTTTACTTCCGGACTGAACCAGTACCCATTTAAAGCCGTTGCGGTCTGAAAAAAACACATTTCTGCCCATATTTGTTGAAGATTCCTGCCTGAATATTTAAAGTACTTCCCAATGTCTATTAATTTAGATGAAAATGGTTGTAACAATGAGTCAACATTGATCATATATTAGGTCATATTAAAGCGTCTCCTAGCACGAGACCACGATTACTCCTTCATTATTATTTATCATTTTTTTCTCATTGTCCAAACAGTTTCCTTCTCCGGTGGAATTCAGCATATATTCTTTGATATATTTCAGAGAGTATACTTTCTATTTCTCTACTTTCCGAGAGAATGTCTGATTTGTCTCTAATAAACGAAAGTGCCCTATCTATGCTTCACGACTAAACGAGAGTATGCTCTTTATTTATCTTTCCGAGAGTATACAATATAGTTCTCTACTAAATGAAAAGAATACCTTATATTCTTCTCAAAACTAAATGAGTATGATAACTGGCCCTCGTTTTTGATGATGACCACCGACATGATCCTTGTTGTATATGTTCTGTTCTGTTTTGTTTCTGCACTGGCTGTCATGTTTCGTCCCGTTGTTTGCTGGAACTCATGTGGTCCATGAGTCCAATAAGAACACGTTCTAATATACGGTTTGCACACTAGGTCTTCTGATGTCGGTGAACTAGTATGTCCTAGATTTTGCTCTACTTAATGAGAGTATACCCTATATACTTCTCTACTAAATGAAAGTATACCCTATATACTTCTTTACTAAATGAAGGCATACCATATATACTTCTCTACTAAATGAAAGTATACCCTATATACTTCTCTACTAAATGAAAGTATACCCTATATACTTCTCTACTAAATGAGAATATATCCTATATACCCGATAGATGGATACCTTCTGTAATTAACCCACCTCTGTTAACATGCCCTTTAATGCTGTGCCGAGTAGAATATCAGTTCGGTTAGAGCACTCTAAGAAGAAGTGATGTTTGTGGAAAGATGTACAAGTGGATCAACCACTACCTCAAACAAAGAACGGCCAGAGTCCAAGTACAAGGGCAGATGAACAAAAAGGTGACACTCGAGCAGGGAGTACCCCAAGGGGGAGTACTGTCACCCACACTCTTCCTGGTATATATAAACGATATTACAGAGAATATACCAAGGAGAGTCCATAGCTCAATGTTTGCAGACGATCTGGCTATGTGGACCTCTGAAAAAAATCTCACCATAGCAAGAAATCGGATGCAGACGGCCCTAACATCGCTGGAAGAGTGGGCGAACTCATGACTGGTCAAAATAAACGAGGAGAAAACCACATGCACAATATTCTCGCTTTCATTAAAACCCCAAAGTACCAAATTAAGTCTAAATGGCAAATTCCTGCAGCCAAACGACAACCCAACCTATCTGGGAGTCACATTTGATCGGCGCATGACATGGAAAAGTCAGATTGAGAGAAACCGAATGAAAGCCAGAGAAAGAATGGCAATCATGAGGAAACTTGCTGGCACAAGCTGGGGAGCAGACGAAGGCATACTAAAGAAACTGTACACTGGAAGAGTGAGACCAGTTCTCGAGTATGGCATTGCGGCATGGACAACAGCAGCGAAGGCGAACTTCGATAAAGTTAACAAACTTCAAAACCAAGCCATGAGAATTATAACAGGTGGCATGAAGTCAACGCCAATTGTAGAACTTGAAAAGATTACAAAACTGCAATCCATGACCGATAGAAGAGACTGCAGAGCCCAGCCGCAGTCAGAGAAACTCCGAAGACTGACCGGCCATCCAATGCACCAAGAGACTAAACAATTTGGGAAATGGGAAACTAAAGCGGAGAAACTTTGCAGAAATAGCCAAAGCAAAGATGCACGAAGATCCCATAAACGCACTAACAACACCAAAACCCATCACTACAGTACGAAAACCTACTTGGAGGCAGGATATATTTCCAGAGGTGGTAGAAAATATACCAGGTATTGCAAACAAAAACTGCCAGACTGAAAAAGAAAGGAGAGATACTACCCTAAGCTTCATAACGAAAAGCTACCCAAGCATGGACTGGACCCATGCATACACCGACGGTTCTGTAACAAACACAACACAGAACGGAGGGGCAGGAGCATCCCTGAACCTACCAAATGGCAGAAAAATAACACTGTCATTCGCTACTGGTAAGTACACAAGCAATTTCAGAGCGGAGGCAGAGGCACTGAGGGCGGCAGTGGAAGAAATGGTGACACACAGTGAAAATGAGAGCCATATAGTCCTGCTGACAGATGCTCTCGCCGTAGTCACAGCGCTAAAAAGCCAGAAAAACACTGAGCTTAATGACTTAAGAGCAGCACTCTGCAAACTGTGCCAGCAGTCCGCAACAAAAAGGGTAGTGGTACAGTGGGTCCCAACACACTGCAACATCCAAGGCAACGAGGAGGCAGACAGACTGGCAAAAGAAGGTGCAAGACTACCACAAACAGATACCAGTATGACGTACGAAGAGTCAAAACGGCTTATCAAAGCCAGATACATGACCAAATGGGAAACCGAACATACTGGTTACACCAAAAACGATGCCTATTACCAGTTGAACCGAAGAGAGCAGGTCGTTGTCTTCAGACTTCGCACTGGCCACAATAGACTGAGGTACCACCTATTCAACAAATTGAAGATAGGGTGTACCGACGAATGCCCGTGCGGTACTGGTAAAATGACCGCTGAACATCTGCTGCAGAACTGCCCGACATACGAGGATCAGAGAGAGCAGATGTGGCCATTACCAGTGGAACTGCAAGACAAGCTCTATGGCAGTGTCGACAGCCTCAGGATGACCGCCGCTTTTTTCGAAAAAATAATGATTACTGTCTGACTGCGTACGCAGAAGAAGAAGAAGAAGAAGAAGAAGAAGGTTAGAGCACTTATCTCTTGAGGCAAACAAGCAGGACTCGCTCCCCGGACTCTTCTTCTTCTTCTTCTGCGTACGCAGTCAGACAGTAACCATTATTTTTTCGAAAAAAGTGGCGGTCATCCTGAGGCTGTCGCCACTGCCATAGAGCTTGTCTTGCAGTTCCACTGGTAATGGCCACATCTGCTCTCTCTGATCCTCGTATGTCGGGCAGTTCTGCAGCAGATGTTCAGCGGTCATTTTACCAGTACCGCACGGGCATTCGTCGGTACACCCTATCTTCAATTTGTTGAATAGGTGGTACCTCAGTCTATTGTGGCCAGTGCGAAGTCTGAAGACAACGACCTGCACTCTTCGGTTCAACTGGTAATAGGCATCGTTTTTGGTGTAACCAGTATGTTCGGTTTCCCATTTGGTCATGTAGCTCCCTGGACTCGATACGTTAGAGTCTATCCAGCTGAAAATGTGTACACTATTTAGATTTACGGAAAGCGAGGCAGTGGTGAAGACATCGTGTCCGTTCAGTTCAGGAAACAAATATAAGGACTAGCACAACTATATTTCAACACGTTATCACTGACAGCAGTGTCTGTCTCCTATAGAACTGAAGGTCAAGGGAGTCGTATAGCAGATACTTCTGTCGGGGATGAAGTGTTAGAGACTTCATTGTGGAGTCACAGTGTGTTTGGTGGAGTGTCAAGTTCCCTTCCTCTCTGCCTATCATCCCTCACATTATAGTCAGGTATTCATTTACAGCTAGGTCGATTAGAGCGTGTCGATAACATGTGTTGTGATCAGACATGTTAGACAGGATCAGGCACTAATATACTGGTCAAGACCCTCACCTCGACTTTCTGTAATCCTCCTTGGCCACGGGCTGTTTTCACGGCAGCCTGGTTAACAAGGTAAGAGATCGACGTGATCCCCGTATTAGTAAACGACAGACAGATGAAGCCAAGCATAGCACAACCACCAGGAGGACTTCGGTCTACCTTCATCAGCACGCTCGGGATGTGAGGAAAGCTACAACGACCCACCACATAATGTCCTTTTCAGGGCGCACAAAAGAGTAATCCTACCCATTGCAGGCATTCAACAACAACATCGCCGTTAACTCTGCTTTGGAAAAGGAGGGCTCTATTTCGACACGAATCAGACACTGTATGCCTACCTTTACCTGGCTGGCTGTGTCTTCCAAAGACTTTTTATCTACCTGTTTTAATGACGTTTTCTCTGTGACTCACAACCTCTGCTACGACTACTGCTCTTAAGTGCAACATAAAAATAACGGTATACCTCGGGTTACAGATGTTCGTGTTTCTCGCGGCACCTGTCATGTTTCAGATATCTAAAAGCATAGCTCTTCTGAAGCGGAACAAAAATAAGCCATTTGTCTTCATCTTGTGTATGGTCTGAGAATCTCAGGAGTTGTGTAGCTAGCGCGATGTATAATTATCTTGTCAGTTCTCGACTCCTGGGCCGGCAGGGGGCGTGGAACAGCCCAGGCTTAGCTAGAACAACACTTCAATTTGAAGCTTTGTGGAAGTAACACAGTCGATGAGTGCCTACAAAACAAAATATGCTTAAACATGAAACAAGATCTCCCATTTCAAACACAATGTGGCTTCAGAGCTTACATTGCCTATCTACTTGATTCCCCTCAATGTCAGTTCACATCCTGACTCTTATTTCAGGATGTAGCCTGTCATCCGCAGGGCTCATGAAACAAAGGGCGTATGACAGATACTGGCAGCCCAAATTAGAGCCTCTAGCGTGCCAACCTGGGAGCTGGATGCTGCCTGTCCATCACTCTAACACGCTGTCTCTAGGCTGTTGTCGCCCTAGGACAACACATGTCACTCAAAACCGCCCAGAATCTCAGCAGAGACTAGCTAGGCTCACAGCTACAAGCCACGCAGGCCCGAGAACCACTGTTTTGTCGAACTGCGCTGTAAACTCGAATCCTCACTTTGGTCCTCAACAAGAGCGTGCCACTGCTGGTCGTGACTGCATACTCGAACCTTCTAACCAACGTGGACGTTATACAGAGCATGTGCTCATATCAAACACAAGATCCCGACAGAATGATAGGTGACAGCTGTGAATCAGGAGTTTCCAGACCTCTGTTACACGAAGACTGTCTATTACTCTGTTACACGACGACTGTCTATTACTCTGTTACACGAAGACTGTCTATTACTCTGTTACACGAAGACTGTCTATTACTCTGTTACACGAAGACCGTCTATTACTATGTTACACGAAGACTGTCTATTACTCTGTTACACGAAGACTGTATATTACTCTGTTACACGAAGATCGTCTATTACTCTGTTACACGAAGACTGTCTATTACTCTGTTACACGAAGACTGTCTATTACTCTGTAACAAGAACACTGTCTATACTCTGTTACACGAAGATTGTCTATACTCTGTTACACGAAGACTTTCTATACTCTGTTACACGAAGACTGTCTATTACTTTGCAATATCACGTGCACTTTAGCAGTTGATTTACCACGTCACTTAGGCCCTGTGATCTTACGTGTGTCCATTGGTTGTTAATTAGAAACGTTAAGGCAGACTTGTATCCTTCCAGGCAGGTGGAGACAAGCGGCTACAGAAGGTCGAAGACACTGGAGCCCTCACCATGTTGAAACCATTGCCACTAAGACCGCACGGCACACTAATGGACTGAGGGTTTCTGTAGCTGTCTGTGATCCCCACGTTGTTGGACCTTTCCTCCACGATCTGGAATGACTAAATGATGATAAAGATGATAGCGACGATGATGATGGAGGAGGTTTAGAGAAGGACCCACATCTACTCACGGCACGAGTATATAACACATTACAGCAACACCAGAGCTTGTGGAAGACGAAGAAAAAGACGGTTAGATTATGTATGTCTGGTTTCTCTAAATTAATGGCCTAGTCATTTGTAAGTGTGTGTGTGGTAGGGAAAGGGGGGGGGGGGAGGTGAGGAGTGGAGCTGTTAGTTGCACACGGCTCACAGTACAAACTTGACAGTTTCCAGTTCTTGAAAAAGGACGGTTGTAGCCGTATGGGAAATCGAAAAAAAACCAAAAAAGAGAAGCTTGCGACTGTAATGTGGACTACAAATCAGAATAGCTGACAATCCCCGTGGATCCTGCAGGTAAGTTTATTTTAAAATATCTTTTCGTGTGTGTGTTGAAATCTTTTTTTCTTGTGTTCATTTCTTCTTCTCTGATATGTTTATTCGTATGTGTTTATCCGTTGCCCTAGATGAAGGTCGTTTGGTCGAAGCGTAAGTTTCATGTTTGCTGCTGCCCCATCGCGGTATCTTCTTCTTCTTCTTCGTCTTCTTCGTTAGTTCTCAATCTCCTGCTACCAAACCCTGAAAGGGCTTAAGTAGCAGAATGTAGTCCAGAGAACGGAATTCGTTGTGTCGTATTTTACAGCTTGGCTGCAATATTTGCACTTTTCGGTCCAACACATCCGACTTCAGCAAGCATTTTTTTGAGTACCAGGTTAGCATTCCCTCTTCGATCCCTTCTTTTTAGCCAGTCTGCCCTGCTGCAGCCTGTTATCCAGGATCACCGCGTGGAGGTGTAGAAGGGTCTTGGCAGCTCTGGTTCGCTGGCCCTGATGCTAGCAGTCAGCTATGGGTCGCTGACCACTGCAGCTCATGCGCTGCTCAGCATCTTGATCCCCCTCGCGGTATCTAAACCACGACTATTCACGCTAGCATACACCCTATGGAAAGTAAATTCGTCAATGACATGAGTGCTAAAGTCGGATGCGTTGTGGCGTTAGTCGCAAAACAAAATGCAACGGACGGCCTTGCAGGTTATGAGGCACAGACCGTCCCCATTCATTATGCATCTGTTTTAATCTACTTTAGTGTTTGACTGTCCCTAGCCAACCTGCAAGGTGGCAGTTGTTAGTTATCACAGTTGTATCACCTAGATACGCATATGAAAATAATAGCGTGCACACAAATGACATTGGAAAGACATTTACATCTACTGACGGAGTTTTACAACATGGGATGGATATAAGATATAGGCCCAGATTGGTACTTTACAACGTTAAGAGGATCCAAACTGTCACTTTACAACTTGGCAACATTGCTAGGATCCCCATTGCTACTTTATAGCCTGACAACATTGCTAGGATCCCCATTACTAATTTACAACTTGACAACATTGCTTGGATCCCCATTGCTACTTTATAGCTTGACAACTTTGCTCAGATCCATTTTGCTACTTTACAGCTTGACAACATTGCTCAGATCCCTTTTGCTACTTTACAACTTGACAACATTGCTCAGATCCCCATTGCTACTTTACAGCTTGACAAAATTATTTGAATCTCGACTATTACTTTACAAATTGCCTGGACACCGTACCTGGGTGCTCAGTGGTCTCGAGGTGCTCGATTCGGGTGCCGGAGGTCGCGCATTCGAATCACTGTGGAGAGCGGGATTTTTTTCACTTGGATCTTCTGGTAAAGGTTCCCCTGATCTCTGGACTCCCGTGTTCAGTGTCAAGCAGGTTAAACATTTCTTTGCAGTTGGAAATCGAAAAGAGTAAGCGCTTAAAGGCCGCTGCCCGGACAAAATTCAAATTCAAATCTACCGAAGTTGTTTGTACCGTTCCCCAGGTGGTTTGTAAAGAGCAGCTATAGATGGCGCCTAACTGGCTGTGGGTCTACTTAGTTCTAGTGTTTTAGTCCATTAAGATGGACTCACCACCTTTCAACGAACCGGTTGTATACATAATCCGTAGAGTCTTCTAAACCAGTATAAAGACGTTAAGATAACTTGACAACGTAATTTGAATACCAGTTCGGTTCTTTATGCAACTTGATAATGTTACTTGGATGCCTACTGTTACTTGGATACCTAGTGTTACTTTCTAACTTGGCGACGTTACAAGGATCACAATTTGGTCTTGATTCTAACTGATTCCTTACACCTTATTAGTTGGTTCTCACTCTATTTCTCTCTCTCTCTCTCTCTCTCTCTCTCTCCCTCTCTCTCTCTCTCTTCCTTGGATTGTTTACATATCTTATTAATAGTGATAGCTCTCATGTTAGTGATTTTTTCCTTTCAAGTGCTACTTAAAAGGGATCTCTGTGGCTGGGAGGTAAGTTGGTCGCCTCTAAAGAGGTGAGTCTCTGTAACTGAAACGTAAGCTGGTCGGCTCTCAAGGGGTGAGTCTCTGTAGCTGAAAGTAACCGGGTCGGCTCTCAAGGGGTGAGTCTGTAGCTGAGAGGTAAAGTGGTCGGCTCTCAAGGGGTGAGTCTCTGTAGCTGAAAGGTAAGCTGGTCGGCTCTCAAGGGGTGAGTGTAGCTGAAAGGTAAGGTGGTCGGCTCTCAAGGTGTGAGTCTCTGTAGCTGAGAGTTAAACTGGTCGCCTCTCAATGAATGAAGGCGTGAACTTCTTCTTCTTCTTCGTACGCTGTCAGACGTCAACTTTAATTTGTTAGAAGAAAGCAGCTGTCATCCTGAGGCTGTCGACACTGCCATAGAGCTTGTCTAGTGTTGCCACTGGTGATCGCAACATCTGCTTTCTCTGGTCCTTGTTTGTCGGGCAATTTTTCAGCAGATGTTGAGCGGTTATTTTCCCTGTACCACAGGTGCATTCGTCAGTGCCACCTATCTTCAGTTTATTGAATAGATGGTACCTCAGTCTGTTGTGGCCTGTGCAGAGTCTGAAGACCACGACCTGCTCTCTTCTGTTCAGCTGGTAGTAGGCATCATTTATTGTGTAGAAGGCGGGAACATTAGGCCTAACGCAAGTTTCAAGCGCAGCCACTGTCTGGATAGTACTTCTAGAGGTAATTAAACTCTTATCTTAACTTCTTTATACTGGTTTAGAAGACTATGCAGTCTGTAAACAACCAGTTTCATGTACAGTTCCTTCCTCTAAAAGCTGTGTACATCCAATCTTTTCTCAAATGCATTAATTGTTTCTGCCTCCACTACTTTCTGTGGGAATGCATTCCAAGCATTCACCACTTTTTGACTAAAAAAATATTTCCTAATATCTAATCTGGACCTCTCTTTAATTAATTTGTAGCTATTCCCTCTTGTTCTTGTAGGTGTTTGTATTTTGAAAAACATGTTATAGTCTAACTTATCCGTTCCTTTGATTATCGTATAAACCTGAATTTAGTCATCCTAAAATTCTTCTCTATTCCAGACACTGTAGGCCGATTTTTCTCTTTCTTCTTAACTGTAATTCTGGAATCCCACTATCAATCAGCATTGTCGCCATTTTTTGTATCCTTTCCATCATGTTTATATCCCTTCTATGAAAAGGACTCCACAGCTGTACATAGGACTCCAATCTGTGTATAACTAACGCTTTATACAGTTTAACTATCACTTCCTTGCTTTATCTTATTGGTAAGCGTACACGCGGGCGTTTCAAGTTGTATGGCCACTAAGAAGTCACCTCTCGTGGCTACCTGTTGCTCGGTATACATACCCCATGCCCCACCCATCTGATGTCTGGCATACGTACCACATGCCCCGCTTCCTGTCGAAGACGGATGTGTTAGACCGAAAGGTACAAATATCGCAGTTAAGCTGTAAACTAGCGACACAACGCACTTCGTTGTCCAGACTACATCCTGCTTCTTGCAAAGCCCTGTTCAGGACTTGATATCAGGAGATTGAGAACGAACGCAGAATAAGTAGAAGAATGCCTCGGTAAAACAATATTCATAAGACACAAAAGAGGAAATATAACAGAAGACGCCCTCCCAACAGGAAAGTTGTCCACAAACCTTGAAGCAGAATCGATGGCCCTCCTGCGAGCACTGAATATACTTCAAACAGAAAGGCAACCTCCAACAAAAATAGCTGTATTCACGGACTGCAGAGAACTATTAGAGACAATACAAAAAACAAACAACGAACCACTGTTATTAGAGATCAGAGCAGAACTGTGAAAACTCCAGAGATCCTCAACAAAAGCGATCCAGTGGCTATCCTCCCATTGCGGAATCACGGGAAACAAGAGAGCTGATGCTCTGGCAAAAGAGGGCAGCAAAAAGACACAATTTAACCATCGAGTACCATATAGAGAAATCAAGAACATCATCAGAAATCAGTATTTACACCAATGGAGAGAAGACAGAAACATAAGCAATACGCCAGACCCAATTCACCAACTCAAAAGCAAGCAACAAACTACCTTATTTCGCCTGAGAACTGGACACTGCAGACTACTAGAACATCTTTACCGACTGAAGATCTCACACACCGATGAGTGCCCATGTGGAACACGATGCCAGAACCCTGAGCATATTCTACAGGAATGCTCAATCTGTAGGGAAATGAGATGCCAGACCTGGCCAGAGAGCGCGGAGCTGAGACAAAAGCTGTGAGGCAGCCGCTCCTACCTGGTGAAGACTACAGACTTCTTCATGGCGACTGGCCTGCAGATATAGCATGACCAGAAAATTCTGAACGCAAAGAAAAGAAGAGAAAACAACAGCTTCTTCGACCTCATTGAAGACAATTCGTGGGCTGATTTATGTATGGCGGGTCAGTAGAAAGATTGTCATTGTTCTTCGCTCTACTGCTCTTTGAAATGGCTCGAAGCTTCTCTGCATCAGCTTTTCGCAAGTTCCATACCTCGCAACGATAGACCATACCTGGCATATCATGTTAACCATGTTGTTACAAGTGTGTGCTCGTGTCCTGTCGTTCCCCGCCTGTTGGAATATTGGTTTGATACAATTGAAGCTGTACCATCCTACTGTTATTCTATGTGACATCTCGCCATCTCTTTTTTGGTGTTTCTAATTTCCTGGCTCAGTTAAATGCACGAATTGACTTTTTCAACGGGATTATTTCCTTGTCACAGTTTCCCGTTTGGGCAATAGATGTTCAGTATGTACTGGATTTCTTTTTATTGATTTGACAGTCTTGTGATTGGCCTGCTTTGTTGAGTTTACTTAGTCATTGCACAGCCTCTCTTAGGTGATCTAGATGTTGCGCAGTGTATGAGCTGCAACGGTCAGCGAACTAAACCTGACTGGTAGAGTCAGGGCTAGGAAAACCCTTCTGTACCTCTGCGTCGTGATCCTGGATAACAGGCTGCAACAGGGTAGACTGGCTAATGAGAAGGGATCGAAGAGAAAAGGCTAACCGGGTACTTTAAATGCCATGCTGAAGTCGGATGTGTCGGACCGAAAGGTGCAAATATCGAGCTGTAAACAACGACACAGCCCAATACGTTCTCCAAGCTACATCCTGCTACTTGCAAAGGCTTTTTTCACGTTTTAGTAGCTTGGGGAGTTTGAGAACCAAGAAGAAGAAGAAGAAGAAGAAGAAGAAGAAAAAGAGGCCTTTCAGACACAGTTCCTAAAGATGATTACATCATCAGCAAACCTTAGCTACATCATTTCTCCGGCTATGTTGATATCTGTGTTTCCAAATTAAATTTTCTAGACTTCCTCAAGGGCCACTGTGAAGAGTTTGGTGAAGATTATATGTCCTGGCGAACGCTGCGTTGTACTGGTATGTTGATCTGTAGAAAAGGGACATCTCTCTTGAGAATACCTAATCTTTTATCACCTAAACATACTTTTCTTCCATTCCCTGATTTCTCAAGACATTTATTCCTGCAGTTACTGAAATGCTGTGAAAGCCTTCTCTGGTTGATTGTGTGGAGGTGATTGGTGGTTGAATACCCCCCCCCCCCCCCCTTTCCCCTCCTCAAGCCTGCCTGCCTATCATATTCCCTTCAAAAACGCTACGAACGACATTTCACATTCTGAACAAAAAGCATTCATAAAAATAAACGGAACATTTTAAATTATTAAAAAACAAACGAACAACACCTTTTTTTTCATCCATGGAAAATCATATTGACAAGCAATATCTCTTACTCATATGCCAACATCTACAACAAATTCATATATCAAAAACCTTTTTAATGGCTTGCCTGGCTCTCTACTGCCACTGTGTTATCACAATCTTGTTGGGGACTATTCCATCCCTAATGGCGCGTGATGAATCAGTGACATTTCAACAAACTGTCGTGTCTCTAAACGCTAGCATGGACGAAAGATCTAAAGTGTACATCTACACTGAATACTATCTATGCCACGGTGACTCATGGTTGATGGCCCTTAATAACTGAGACTACATGCTGTGAGTTATTGCAGGAAAGACCTGAGAACGGAAAGCACGCCCATTTGAGCTGACTATTCGGTGCTAGATTTTTGAGTGAAAGACAAAACCGACACACAATAATCAGAAATATAACTTACATAATTCCTGACAGTGATTTACATGCACGGCAGCTTAGTTCTTCTTCTTCTTCTTCTTCTTCCTTTTCTTCTTCTTCTTCTTCTTCTTCTTCTTCTTCTTCTTCTTCTTCTTCTGCGTTCGTTCTGATTCTCCCGCTACCAAACCCTAAAATGGCTTAAATAGCAGAATGTAGTCCAGAGAACGGAATGCGTTGTGTCGTAGTTTACAGCTTTACTGCGATATTTGCACCTTTCGGTCCAACACATCCGAATTCAGCAAGCATTTTTTGAGTACCGGGTTAGCATTCCCTCTTCGATCCATTCTCTTTAGCCAGTCTGCCCTGCTGCAGCCTGCTATCCAGGATCACCGCGTGGAGGTGTAGAAGGGTCGTGGCAGCTCTGGTTCGCTGGCCCTGACGCTAGCAGTAAGCTATGAGTCGCTGATCGTTGCAGCTCATGCGCTGCTCAGCGTCTTGATCCCGCAGCTTAGTTCTAAAGCTTCATTTTTTATTTAATTGCAAACAGATACACACACGCCGTCACTCACATTTAAAATCACAAACAACAGATACATACATTCGTACTGACGTGCTCACACGTACACAGTTCTTAGCAAAAGCAGATGTATCATGTATGTTGTTACCGTTATTTTGTTTCATGATATTGAAGAGTTCCTTATCTCTATATTGTCCCCTGCTACGCCATCTAACCATCGAACGATATGTCCAGAAGGAAATGGGGTTAACCAACTGAACATTCCACAAAACGAAGTGTTTCCATTGACCTTTCTCATGCCCTTCGTTACATGTATGAAAGCTAGATTTAGAAAGGATACAATTTCTGTAAAAATAAACACCATTACTTGCTCGCTTTAGGCACTCGAACTGAGATTCTCAAGCATGAGGTGTTCTAGAATTTGAGACATGCTATATCATTAGTGTGGTGGTATGCAATGACGCTACAGTTTACGTGACATTAGCTAGTGTAAGCTAACCTCAGAACTACATAAGTCGTTCTCTTGTGACCAGCGGAAACCTGTCCGCCATTTTTATTAATTTACTGATGCTTGTGTCTGGAAGTGTTATTTTGTGCAAAGATTTAAAACACCGTCATTTGACTGCTGCGCATGAAGGGACTAAGACATACACAATATCATTCCTTGTAGCCCAGCCGTCCTTTGACTACTGCTCATGAAGGGTCTAAAACATATACAGTTTTATTCCTTGTAGCACATCCGTCATTTGGCACCTGCTCATGAAGGGACTAAAACATATACAGTCTCATTCCTTGTAGCACATCCGTCATTTGGCACCTGCTCATGAAGGGACTAAAACATATACAGTCTTATTCCTTGTAGCACAGCCGTCATTTGGCACCTGCTCATGAAGGGACCACTCGGATAGTAGTGTTAAGGTCCATGTCAGTCCCATGGCAACTATTGCCGTCAGGGATGAAGATAACTCTTCATGTACTAAGCCGCAGCCTATGTCAGGGGGCCTGGCCAGTTCTCTTCATTGCTGATCATACTCTTCCCAACTCATTTGTTAGGTACCCATTTACAGCTGCGTCGAATGGAGGAGGGGTCGTGCCAGGAACGTACCACGCTAGGATCTTTGTGTGTCAGTCCGTGATTTTGAACCTTGGCACACTGTAATCCCAGTCTTAGCAACAAAGCTCACTGTCGACTACACTACACGTTCCACCCTAGTAGTGTGTTTAGGCTAAATAGTAATGTATGTTCATTGAGTATGTCATATTGTTACTTGTGCATGCCTGTAGATCTAAGCGACAGTTAAGGGCTCATCTATTTGACCTTCAAAAAGCGGTATACCATCAGAATTCATCCATCAAAGAGAGAAGGCTGACCTGGTACAAAAATAAAAAAAGCCTGATGAAATCGGATGTGTCTGTCCGAAAGACTCAGCTATCGCAGTGTCGCTGTACCACAACATGCCACAATGTCTTGTTTTTAAGACGAGCGCCGTATAAGTAGAGGAATAGAAACGAACAGAACATTCGTATATAATAAACTCTAGTGGAGGATCCAGAAGTAGAAGAATAGAAAGGAACAGAACATTTGTAAAGAATAAACTCCAGTAGAGGATCCAGAAGTAGAAGAATAGAAAGGAACAGAACATTTGTAAAGAATAAACTCCAGTAGAGGATCCAGAAGTAGAAGAATAGAAAGGAACAGAACATTTGTAAAGAATAAACTCCAGTAGAGGATCCAGAAGTAGAAGAATAGAAAGGAACAGAACATTTGTAAAGAATAAACTCCAGTAGAGGATCCAGAAGTAGAAGAATAGAAAGGAACAGAACATTTGTAAAGAATAAACTCCAGTAGAGGATCCAGAAGTAGAAGAATAGAAAGGAACAGAACATTTGTAAAGAATAAACTCCAGTAGAGGATCCAGAAGTAGAAGAATAGAAAGGAACAGAACATTTGTAAAGAATAAACTCTAGTGGAGGATCCAGAAGTAGAAGAATAGAAAGGAACAGAACATTTGTAAAGAATAAACTCTAGTGGAGGATCCAGAAGTAGAAGAATAGAAAGGAACAGAACATTTGTAAAGAATAAACTCTAGTGGAGGATCCAGAAGTAGAAGAATAGAAAGGAACAGAACATTTGTAAAGAATAAACTCTAGTGGAGGATCCATAAGTAGAAGAATAGAAAGGAACAGAACATTTGTAAAGAATAAACTCCAGTGGAGGATCCAGAAGTAGAAGAATAGAAAGGAACAGAACATTTGTAAAGAATAAACTCTAGTAGAGGATCCAGAAGTAGAAGAATAGAAAGGAACAGAACATTTGTAAAGAATAAACTCTAGTGGAGGATCCAGAAGTAGAAGAATAGAAAGGAACAGAACATTTGTAAAGAATAAACTCTAGTGGAGGATCCAGAAGTAGAAGAATAGAAAGGAACAGAACATTTGTAAAGAATAAACTCTAGTGGAGGATCCAGAAGTAGAAGAATAGAAAGGAACAGAACATTTGTAAAGAATAAACTCTAGTGGAGGATCCAGAAGTAGAAGAATAGAAAGGAACAGAACATTTGTAAAGAATAAACTCTAGTAGAGGATCCAGAAGTAGAAGAATAGAAAGGAACAGAACATTTGTAAAGAATAAACTCTAGTGGAGGATCCAGAAGTAGAAGAATAGAAATAAACAGAACATTTGTAAAGAATAAACTCTAGTGGAGGATCCAGAAGTAGAAGAATAGAAAGGAACAGAACATTTGTAAAGAATAAACTCTAGTGGAGGATCCAGAAGTAGAAGAATAGAAAGGAACAGAACATTTGTAAAGAATAAACTCTAGTGGAGGATCCATAAGTAGAAGAATAGAAAGGAACAGAAAATTTGTAAAGAAAAAACTCTAGTGGAGGATCCAGAAGTAGAAGAATAGAAAGGAACAGAACATTTGTAAAGAATAAACTCTAGTGGAGGATCCAGAAGTAGAAGAATAGAAAGGAACAGAACATTTGTAAAGAATAAACTCCAGTAGAGGATCCAGAAGTAGAAGAATAGAAAGGAATAGAACATTTGTAAAGAATAAACTCTAGTGGAGGATCCAGAAGTAGAAGAATAGAAAGGAACAGAACATTTGTAAAGAATAAACTCTAGTGGAGGATCCAGAAGTAGAAGAATAGAAAGGAACAGAACATTTGTAAAGAATAAACTCCAGTAGAGGATCCAGAAGTAGAAGAATAGAAAGGAACAGAACATTTGTAAAGAATAAACTCCAGTAGAGGATCCAGAAGTAGAAGAATAGAAAGGAACAGAACATTTGTAAAGAATAAACTCCAGTAGAGGATCCAGAAGTAGAAGAATAGAAAGGAACAGAACATTTGTAAAGAATAAACTCTAGTGGAGGATCCATAAGTAGAAGAATAGAAAGGAACAGAACATTTGTAAAGAATAAACTCCAGTGGAGGATCCAGAAGTAGAAGAATAGAAAGGAACAGAACATTTGTAAAGAATAAACTCTAGTAGAGGATCCAGAAGTAGAAGAATAGAAAGGAACAGAACATTTGTAAAGAATAAACTCTAGTGGAGGATCCAGAAGTAGAAGAATAGAAAGGAACAGAACATTTGTAAAGAATAAACTCTAGTGGAGGATCCAGAAGTAGAAGACTAGAAAGGAACAGAACATTTGTAAAGAATAAACTCTAGTGGAGGATCCAGAAGTAGAAGAATAGAAAGGAACAGAACATTTGTAAAGAATAAACTCCAGTAGAGGATCCAGAAGTAGAAGAATAGAAAGGAACAGAACATTTGTAAAGAATAAACTCCAGTAGAGGATCCAGAAGTAGAAGAATAGAAAGGAACAGAACATTTGTAAAGAATAAACTCCAGTAGAGGATCCAGAAGTAGAAGAATAGAAAGGAACAGAACATTTGTAAAGAATAAACTCTAGTGGAGGATCCATAAGTAGAAGAATAGAAAGGAACAGAACATTTGTAAAGAATAAACTCCAGTGGAGGATCCAGAAGTAGAAGAATAGAAAGGAACAGAACATTTGTAAAGAATAAACTCTAGTAGAGGATCCAGAAGTAGAAGAATAGAAAGGAACAGAACATTTGTAAAGAATAAACTCTAGTGGAGGATCCAGAAGTAGAAGAATAGAAAGGAACAGAACATTTGTAAAGAATAAACTCTAGTGGAGGATCCAGAAGTAGAAGACTAGAAAGGAACAGAACATTTGTAAAGAATAAACTCTAGTGGAGGATCCAGAAGTAGAAGAATAGAAAGGAACAGAACATTTGTAAAGAATAAACTCTAGTGGAGGATCCATAAGTAGAAGAATAGAAAGGAACAGAACATTTGTAAAGAATAAACTCTAGTGGAGGATCCAGAAGTAGAAGAATAGAAAGGAACAGAACATTTGTAAAGAATAAACTCTAGTGGAGGATCCAGAAGTAGAAGAATAGAAAGGAACAGAACATTTGTAAAGAATAAACTCCAGTGGAGGATCCAGAAGTAGAAGAATAGAAAGGAATAGAACATTTGTAAAGAATAAACTCTAGTGGAGGATCCAGAAGTAGAAGAATAGAAAGGAACAGAACATTTGTAAAGAATAAACTCCAGTAGAGGATCCAGAAGTAGAAGAATAGAAAGGAACAGAACATTTGTAAAGAATAAACTCCAGTAGAGGATCAAGTGTTATAGATGATTGTGATAATTCTCATTTGTTTCTGCTGAAAGGTGGCAGAGTTGACTTGCTTGTAGCCGACAATACAGTATCTGTACTTACAACTGAGCCACATAAATCGTGCGAGAAACAGGACTAACACCTGGTTCTTTTGTCTCAAATGAGGTGAACGCGACCGGCTACGCCACTCAGGCTGCCTGGAAAGTTAATAGGTCACCGTGTTTTCTGTTGCATTAGAAACCAGCATTCTTGGGGATTTGATTCGTATTTAAAAACGGATATTACCGTTCTCATTCCCCCGTACCTTAATATAACATTGGAGTCCAGCTTCACCAATCTCTCAACCACTCTCGTGCGACACGACCCACTTCAGCAAGCTCGTTGAGAGGGGAGGACACGACAGGGTAGCTTTCACTGGAGACGATTCCAGGCAATTAGCTCTGGATGTGAGCGTTATGCGCCCGACTGAAGACGACAGTAGGATATCCTTCATATAGCGCCCGGACAATCGTTGAGAGCACCCGGACAATCACCAGACACAGGGACTTGTCACTGCCAACCGGTCAGGAGGAGACAGCCGTTTTGCTCGCGACGTGCTAATGACAAAGCGTTCAACTCAGCTAGATCCTGCTCTGCTTTTCAGGGCTGATCGATCGACACGAATCCGCCGCTCGGGGACCACTCCCCCAGCTCGTCAAATGCTTAGGGTCAACGCAGACTTCTGTCGTGGCGGGCAGCAGATGGCTTCCCCCAGATAACGCTGTTAATAAACAGACAATTCTAACGTAATTATATATATATATATATATATATATATATATATATATATATATATATATATATATATATATATTATGTCATGTTAGTAGTAGAAAGAAAGTATAAAATACTATTTACACCATTTGGATCTAGGGTTTAAGGGGACACAGTAAAACAATGCGTTTACTTTGAAACAATATAGGAGATGTAGAACAAAAAGAAAAAGGATGCAAGTTAAGCAAGCTTGAAGCCAAGATAAGTAAAAACGATTAACAATAAGACAAGCTGAGATAAGATACGATAAGATAAGATAGAATAAAATAAGATTAGATGATACGATCAAAAAAGATCAAATAAAATAAGATAAGATAAAATATATAAGATAGGCTGAGATAAGATAAGATCAGATGAGAAAGAACAGAAGAGATATATACAATACGATTTTAAAAATAATAATATAAATAAGATAGAACAAGAAGAACGATAAGAAGATAAGATAAGATACGCTAATATAAGACATATAAGATAAAATGAGAACAAGTAAGATATGACAAGGTTAAATAAATATAAGCTAATATAAGATGTTGTTGTTTGCGAGTGCCCATAATGAGTAGGTTGCTCTTTTGTGCGCTCTGAAAAGGACGTTAACAGTGGTGGGTTGAAGAAGCTTTCCTCACATCCCGAACGCGCTGATGAAGGTGGACCAGGGTCCTCCAGGTGGTCGTGCAATGCTTGGCTTCATCTGCGTGTCAATCACTACTACAGGGATCAAGTCGATCCCTCACTCCCTTAGTCAGGCTGCCATGAGACCAGCCCGTTTCCGGGGAGGGCTACTAGGAAGCCGAGGTGAGAGTATTGGCCAGTATGTTTTGCCTGACATCGACTAACATGTCTGATCAGCATATTTTGCCTGACCAGTCGTTAGACTTCCTCCATGCTAATATAAGATAAGATAGATAAGGTAAAATATGGTAGAATAGGATAAGATAAGATTACATTAGATTACATTAGATAAGATAAGATACGATTACATTAGATAAGAATAGATAGATAAGGTAAAATATGATATGATAAGACTAGATAAGATATGATAAGCTCAGCTAAGATAAGATTAGGCATATATGAAGATGTTTTACAGGAAAACAGCGCAGAAGGATCACTGTTTATTAACATAGAAGACAGAATAAAACAAGAAAGACAACTTCTATCATAAGACATTGCAGGAGAAGGTGACTGGAAAAGAAACGCATTGCATATATCACAGATCGTTGCGGAACGAATATATCCATGACACAATACTACATATGATGATGGTGACCATCAAATAATTGGTCAGTATAAAATGAGTCATTAATGTAGCTGTTATTGATAAATTTATAGATAGATAGATAGATAGATAGATAGATAGATAGATAGATAGATAGATAGATAGATAGATAGATAGATAGATAGATAGATAGATAGATAGATAGATAGATAGGGAGCGAGAAAGAACGAGAGAGAGAGAGAATGAGAGAGAGAGAGAGAAAGAGAGAGATAGAGAGATGAATCTGAACAATTTATCTTCATGGCGTGAAAAAAGATCAACAATAGAATTCATAAGGGCCACTGTGAAGAAGAATAGAGGAGAGACACGATTGTCATCCACGTTTGTTCGGCACTTGAGGATGGAAAAACTTTCTTTCTTTCCTGTTTGATGAATGAAGTGAAGCAAATGTCGAGGCCATTCAACGCTCTCCGTGTCTTCTTTGCCATGTCAAATGCATTTCCCTGCTTTTTTGTTGCACATCATCCAGTTGACAATCATCGTTGATAATTGTCAGAAAGAGATGGTCGGAGATACGGATCTCTTAAGGGAAGAATAGTTAAGATGCACTAATTTTCTATAGCAATTATAACAGTTTTAGGACACCCATCACCTCGACCAGGGCTGTCAGTCTCACGAAATGTCTGCCGAGGCTTGTCTGACGATCTTGTGTCGAGTCTGTGTTTTTCCCAGCGAGAGTTCTTTCTTGTCCTGGCACTGTGATTGGCGCAGCGTGTAACGATAATATTACATTTGTTCCCTGTCACGACTACTTCTCTTAAGAACACATCAGTCCTCATCCCAGTAGTTTCCTCAGAAATTTGGTCCGTTTTTCCCAAAGCCAACGAGCACCTAACTAATCGCTCTGCACGTCAGTTCCAATTTGCCAGTTTTAAAAACATACCATGTGGGTCCCAGTGTGTTTCAACCGTTGTGTTACCAGAGCTTAAATGAGACCATATGGGTCCCAGTGTGTTTCAACCGTTGTGTTACCAGAGCTTAAATGAGACAATGGGGGTCCCAGTATGTTTTAACCGTTGTGTTACCAGAGCTTAAATGAGACAATGTGGGTCCCAGTATGTTTCAACCGTTGTGTTACCAGAGCTTAAATGAGACAATGTGGGTCCCAGTGTGTTTCAACCGTTGTGTTACCAGAGCTGAAATGAGACCATGTGGGTCACAGTACGTTTCAACCGTTGTGTTACCAGAGCTTAAATGAGACAATGTGGGATCAGTGTGTTTCAACCGTTGTGTTACCAGAGCTTAAATAAGACAATGTGGGTCCCAGTGTGTTTCAACCGTTGTGTTACCAGAGCTTAAATGAGACAATGTGGGTCCCAGTGTATTTCAACCGTTGTGTTACCAGAGCTTAAATGATTTCTAGCTTCGTACTTATTGCAAATTTTAAACGTTAAAATTAATGGTCACTCTTCTCAATTTTATATTTAGTTTAAATATTTAGCAGTGCACGGTAATGTGGAGGTTTGTATTCGCATTTCTTTCTTTGATCCTCTCAGTCTGTACTCAATCAGACAGCTACTCTCCGTGTAATGTAAAAACCTACAGAGCATCCCTGAGTTTTGTTGTTTTCTTCTATTGTTTTATCACTCGTCGTTTCCTTAAAGCTTAGACGAAGTGCATTGTACTCTATCTTTTTTGCACCTTCACGCCCAATTTTAGACTAAAACTGAAAGTAATGAGAACATGCATGTTTCCTGTGTCGATCTATGGTTGTGAGACATGGACAATCACACGGACATTAAGAAAGAAGATAGGAGCTACAGAGGAAACTTGAAAATTATTTGAACAAAGCGAGACAAAAAATAAAAAATGTAAACGAAAAATCGCTTATAAACAATATTATTTTTGGAAAATTGAAATTATTCTGCCCCATTAAACGTAATAACAGCCTGGACAGAAGAGTCCTGAAGGGCATGATTCATGGAAGACGAGGCAGGGGTTGACCCAAACGATGATAGCTACACGACGACAAGGAAACCTTGAATTTGACAATGGAGCAGGCTAGCGGCAGACATTGTCCTACAGACGGGCTCTGATGACAGCAACGCTCTGCAAAGGACATGCTACATGAGGATGCTATCCTCTTGGATCAGAAAACAACGAAATCAGGACGTCGTTTAAGACTTTGGAAGTTTGCGAGCCATGTCATTTACAGCCGAGAGTGACACATGAACCTCGACGTTTTCATGACCTGGTTCTGGTAACGCGAGACAAGGCTTTGCAGTAACTGTCACTCTCGCGTCATGTGGTGGAGAGCCAAAGAAACGTTACACCACTTTAACGTGAGTGACCTCTCCTTCCATACAATAAAACCTTTTATCGTTGTCAACGGTTGGTGCTAATGTTGCGGTTGTCCATATTGACTTTGTTCTTTGTGCAGAGCGATCAAAGTCGTGATCTAAGAAGACAAGGTATTACAGTACATCAGCTTCCATTTCTCAGCGATCGGTATCGATAATCAGCGTTAAAGTTGATCAATCAAAAATAAGTATTTACAAAAAGTAGATTTTAGTGAAACAATGGACACATAGTAGATAGTTGGGAGAACAATATTAGAATGATAGAAAAAGAAAGAGACCTCGGGTTTATCATAGAGGTAAAGTGTGTGAGCAAGTCCAGGCACCAGTGAAAAAAGCAAATGCAATGTTAGGTATGATAAAAATAAATATTAAACTAAGGAGCAAGCAAGTGATTGTCAAATTGTATAGAGCATTAGTTAGATTTAGATTGGAGCACGGTGCACAGCTGTCGAGCTCTTATCTTAGAGGAGATATAAGTATGTTGGAAAGAATTTTAAAGAAGAGCTACAAAAGCTGATAACTGGATTCCAGAATTACAGTTATGAGGAAAGACTCAGAAAATCAGGTCTATAGCGTCTAGAAAAGAAAAGAATTCGAGGTGGCTTAATTCAGGTTCATAAGATAATCAACGGAACGGATACACTAGACTACAACGAGTCTCTCAAAATGCAACCACCTGTAAGAACAAGAGGACATAGCTACAAAGTAACTAAAGTGAGGCCCAGATGCGATTTTATAAAGTATGTTTTTTAATCAGAGAGGGTTGAATGCTCGGAATGTGTTGCCACATGAAATAGTGGAGTCAAGAACAATTAGTGCATTTAAGAATAAATTCGATGTGCATAGTTTTCAGAGCAAGGAAATGTAAAAGAATCTGCTTGTTTACGGCCTCTGCGGAGCCTTCTAAGCCAGTATAAAGAAGTTAAGTTAAGTAATTTCAAATATTGAACAATCATCTCCACAAACAGTCTTATGTTTTGCACGATCATACATATTTCTAAGAGGTTACAAAATAAAGAGTACAAATTGTGAACAATACATAAGTAAACAGTTTCAATCTTTTAGCATTCAGGGCAATAATAAAATAAGCTGGAAGCTAAATATGGATTGAAATCGTACGACGAGGTCACCAGCATGGGCCTTTGGACAATCTTGACATATCTCAGTGGAACGCATCATTAATAGAAGAAGCTGCTGACACAGATTGGGCATATTTTGCGAAAAGTGCAAAACAGACAATGATGTGGACCCGAGTCTGTAAGAAGAGTAGATGCAGACAAAACACACTTTGAAAAAAGAAGTGGACAAGAGAACTGGACAAGAGAAGTGGACAAAAGAACTGGACAAGAGAACTGGACAAGAGAACTGGACAAGAGAACTGGAATCGTCTTCTTATTCCTCGTCGTTCGTTCTCAATCTCCCGCTACCAAACCCTGAACGTTCTCAATCTCCCGCTACCAAACCCTGAACGTTCTCAATCTCCCGCTACCAAAACCTGAACGTTCTCAATCTCCCGCTACCAAACCCTGAACGTTCTCAAACTCCCGCTACCAAACCCTGAACGTTCTCAATCTCCCGCTACCAAACCCTGAACGTTCTCAATCTCCCGCTACCAAACCCTGAACGTTCTCAATCTCCCGCTACCAAACCCTGAACGTTCTCAATCTCCCGCTACCAAACCCTGAACGTTCTCAAACTCCCGCTACCAAACCCTGAACGTTCTCAATCTCCCGCTACCAAACCCTAAACGTTCTCAATCTCCCGCTACCAAACCCTGAACGTTCTCAATCTCCCGCTACCAAACCCTGAACGTTCTCAAACTCCCGCTAGCAAGTCCTGAACGTTCTCAAACTCCCGCTACCAAGTCCTGAACGTTCTCAAACTCCCGCCACCAAGTCCTGAAAGTTCTCAAACTCCCGCTACCAAGTCCTGAACGTTCTCAAACTCCCGCTACCAAGCCCTGAACGTTCTCAAACTCCCGCTACCAAGCCCTGAAAAGGACCTTTCAAGTTGCATTATGTATTCTGGATAAAGGAATGCGCTGTGTTGTAGTTAACAACTTGAATGGGATATTTGCAATTTTTAGTCCGACACATCTGATTTCATCATGGAATTTTTGTCTACCAGATTAATCTTCCATCTCCGATCCTGTTTTTTAACCAGTATGTCTTGTTGCAGCATGTTATCCAGGATCATCACGTGGAGATACTAAGACAGCTCTGGTTCGCTGGTCCTGACCCTAGCAGTCATCTTTGTGTCGCAGACCGATACAGCTCTTGCACTGCTCAGCATCTTGATCCCGAACCGGAATCTATCAAGTTTAATAGGATAGTCGTGGCATTTGTTGATGAAGAGGGCACTAGACCGGCGGATTTGAAGGAGTTTAGTTGGTGACCAATGCTCCGCAGTGAACTGAAGAGTATTGACTGATTGATTGGCTTGGCTTCGTTCATTCTCAATCTCCCACTATCAAACACTGACAGGGCTTAAGTAGCAGAATGTAGTCCAGAGAACGGAATGCGTTGTGTCGTAGTTGACAGCTTGACTGCGATATTTGCACCTTTCGATCCAACACATCCGACTTCAGCAAGCATTTTTTGAGTACCGGGTTAGCATTCCCTCTTCGATCCCTTCTCCTTAGACAGTCTGCTCTGTTGCAGCCTGTTATCCAGGATCACCGCGTGGAGGTGTAGAAGGGCCTTGGCAGCTTTGGTTCGCTGCCCCTGACGCTAGCAGTCAGCTATGGGTCGCTGACCACTGCAGCTCATGCGCTACTCAGCATCTTGATCCCGACTGATTTTTGAATTAGTGGGAAGGTTAGATTAGTAGAACAAAGCCACAAGAAATAGCTACAGCTATTTTAACACATGCCTCTATTTGAAACCTATCTAGAAAAAAATAGTGGAGGAGATTTTGGTAGAGATTGAACGAGCACCTACATTGTCTGAACTTTTCTATCCAATCAAACAGCTCGATACTCAGTGCGGCATTCGGTAAACACTTACTTTAAGGTTACTACGCGTCATAGGTCGAGTCAGTGTCGTAGGACAATATGTGGTCCGCGGACTGCAGTGAGACAGCCCGGAGTCAGGGATTACCAAACACAGTAGAAGGACCAGATTTAACTTTTTCCTAACAAAGTCCCCCCCCCCCCCCCCCCCCCTCTCAGCCACCGACCCCCTGGGTACGCGCGATGACGTCTGACCATTTATTGCTGAGACATAAATATGGCGTCTGGTACACAGTGACGGATGTTACATGACGTAAATACAAGGGAGGGAAGTCTCCCTGGGTTCAGGTTTACGTTAATTACTGACAGCTGTCCAACAATTACTGGTGACCCGCCGTTAAGTCAGCGAAAGAGAAACATCCCTATTAGATATTCCAGGCAAGGACGAGTCTAGTGTTCTCCATTCATATCGTTTGTGTCTCCTTCATGTAGACGTTTCTATCTATCTATCTATCTATCTATCTATCTATCTATCTATCTATCTATCTATCTATCTATCTATCTATCTATCTATCTATCTATCTATCTATCTATCTATCTATCTATCTATCTATCTATCTATCTATCTATCTATCTATCTATCTATCTATCTATCTATCTATCTATCTATCTATCTATCTATCTATCTATCTATCTATCTATCTATCTATCTATCTATCTATCTATCTATCTATCTATCTATCTATCTATCTATCTATCTATCTATCTATCTATCTATCTATCTATCTATCTATCTATCTATCTATCTATCTATCTATCTATCTATCTATCTATCTATCTATCTATCTATCTATCTATCTATCTATCTATCTATCTATCTATCTATCTATCTATCTATCTATCTATCTATCTATCTATCTATCTATCTATCTATCTATCTATCTATCTATCTATCTATCTATCTATCTATCTATCTATCTATCTATCTATCTATCTATCTATCTATCTATCTATCTATCTATCTATCTATCTATCTATCTATCTATCTATCTATCTATCTATCTATCTATCTATCTATCTATCTATCTATCTATCTATCTATCTATCTATCTATCTATCTATCTATCTATCTATCTATCTATCTATCTATCTATCTATCTATCTATCTATCTATCTATCTATCTATCTATCTATCTATCTATCTATCTATCTATCTATCTATCTATCTATCTATCTATCTATCTATCTATCTATCTATCTATCTATCTATCTATCTATCTATCTATCTATCTATCTATCTATCTATCTATCTATCTATCTATCTATCTATCTATCTATCTATCTATCTATCTATCTATCTATCTAACTATATATCTATCTATCTATCTATCTATCTACATACCTACCTACATACCTACCTACCTGCCAACCTACCTATCTATCTATCCATCCATCGATTTATTTGTTTGTCTGTCTGTCTACCTACCTACCTACCTGTCCATCTATCTCTTCTTTGTTGCATTCTTAATCTCCCGCTTCCAAGCCCTAAACAGGGCGCAAGTAGAAGGATGGAGTCCGGAAAACGGATGCAATGTATCACTAGTTTACAGATTGACTGCGATATTTGCACCTTTCGGTCCGACACATCCGTCTTTATCATCGTGTATATATCTGTCTACCTGTCTATCTGTTTGTGTATCTATCTGTTTGCAAGTTTACCTGTCTGGCTGACTGTATGCATGTCTGCCTTTCTGCATGTTTGTATCTCTGTTTGCATGTCTGTCTTATTGTATGTCTGCCTGTCTGTATGTCTGCTTCTCTGCACGACTGTCTATGTTCATGTGTGTCTGCCTGTCTTTACGTCTGTCTGTCTGTGTATGGGTTAACTAGAGGGAGATCGTGCTTAAAAAATATATTCGAATTTGTGGAGGAGGTTATTAAAATGATAGCTAAAGGGGAGCCAGTAGATGTTATTTATCTCATTATCTGTGAGATGGCAAATGGAGTTTAGTGTAGATAAATGTACAGTCATTCAAATGGGTAGATCCAATATAGAACATAATTACCGAATGGGCGAGAACAATATTAGAAAGATAGATAAGGAAAGGGACCTAGGGGTTATAATAGATCATACAGGTAGAGTGAGCGAGCAAGTCTAGGCAGCAGTGAAAAAGGCAAATGCAATGTTAGGTATGATAAAAGGAAATATTAAACATAGGAGCAAGAAAGTGATAGTCAAACTGTATAAAGCATTAGTTAGATCTAGATTGGGGTACTGTGTACAGGAGTGGAGCTCCTTATCGTAGAGGAGATGTAAACTTGATGGAAAGAATACAGAGAAGAGCGACAAAGCTGATAGTGGGATTTCAGAAATACAGTTATGAGGAAAGACTCAGAAAAACCGGCCTACAGTGTGTAGAAAAGAGAAGAATTCAGATGTTTATGTCCGAGATATTTCTATTTCTGTGTATGTGTCGAAAATAGTTTTTTTCTTTCAGAATAAACCCGACATAGATCTGCTCTCCACGTTTATGTCCAGATAATTATGTTTCCTTCTCCATAGTCTCTGGATTTCTGTTTTCATTGTGTTTGCTGTGTATTCTGTAGATCAGTATGTTTCCTTTCCCATAGTCTCTGGATTTCTGTTTTCACTGTATATGACAAAACAATATTGTATTGATATATCAAACATAATTATGTTTTCTATTCCTTGCCAGATACAATTCGGGTTTCCACTTTATTTTCAAATATATTTTATAATTTCATGAAACATGCCAGAGATACATCTATCTCACGGTATATTCTCCTTTTATTTTGTCAGTCTCTGTAAATGTATCTCCCATTCATTACTCCCTAACTACTGATCCCTGGATTGTTATTGCTTCTGTCACTGAATGATAAGTTTCTCATCACGTCCTTATAGTCACAGAGATTCTCCAGATGGTCATTCAAAGTTAAGCACCCTCCCTGGTTCTCTCTCCTGTATTCTGGAACAAATGAAAGAGTTCTCTCATCCTTCATGAGATGCTTGAACGACTCTAAGAGTTGAGAATGACGTATTGCGCAGGCGTAAGCACTTGGCCACGCAACCAGAAGTCGTTTTCACTAAAAGGCCATTTTTCACCGCAGGAGCTCTTGGATGTGAAGTTTATAGCAGGAGCCGTCAAGCGCCAGGGAAAGTAATTGCCAATTTTCGAGCTTTGTTCTGAAATGTCAAACCTGAACGTGAAATTGCCGAGTGAGTCAGCGAGTCAGAAGAAATATGGCGCAGAGGTCAGAGGTCATCGATTGTTGGATTATTTTACAGGAGGGGCGTAACCCGACGAGGGCGAGACCGGCTGAGAAATGGTGAGTACTGACAGCACAGACCTGCTGGCTGCCGGAAATATATGAACAGTTGTGGCCGTGTTCAGATTCCTTCACTTATCAAGAATTATATTCTTGACGTCGAGTTGAGTGAATGGTGTTATCAGCGACATCATGGTGGTAAAGTGTTGTGTTGGAGAAGTAGTGAATGCTGAAGCCAGAGACGCTACAGTTGACCCAGGGACATGACTTTGGGAACTGAAGAGAGGTAACCTCTGCAGCAAGTTAAAAAGTAACCCATAGCATTACTGCCGTAGGGGTAATATCAAGTTAAATATGTCGTAAAAATAAACTAATGAAGTTTCTGCGTGGGACAAGCAATCTTTCAGCAAACACATACAATACACAAGTCTGCATGTGTCAATACAAAGGAGTAGATTCTTCTTCTTCTTCTTCTTCTTCTCTTCTTCTTCTTCTTCTTCATCTTCTTCTTCTTCTTCTTCTTCTTCTCTTCTTCTTCTTCTTCTTCGCCTTCTTCATCTTCTTCTTCTTCTTCTTCGTCTTCTTCGTTCACCTTGATACACCAGGTTTAAGCACGCATGTTGGACTCGAGTTTGCCTCTGTCTTCGATTCCTATTCCCTTAGCCAGGCTGCATGGGTGCAGTCTCCGGTTTGGGCAGAAGATGGTTTCGGTCAGCTATGGTTCGCTGAACCTAATGCAAGCAGCCAGGTAGAAGTAGGTAGACTGTTGTCAGCTCCTTCCTTGTTGTGTCTTTGGCCCGAAAAGTATCAGATGATTAACTGCAGAGAAAGAAATTAAGCTCATCATTAACTGCAGAGAAAATTAATGAAAATATTCGTATTTAAAAAGAGAACAAATGCACCTCGATAAATAATAAAAGAACAAACGATTGACCTACTAGAAACGAAAATAACCAAATTATAAATGCAGTTATAAATGAAGATTAAAGAAACAAACAATCATTTAACTTTATAGAGAAAAACAGAACGAAAGATTGAATGTAACGGTGAGAGAAGAGCAGAAGATTTAAGTTAAACTGTAGAAATAACAACAACCAGTAAATCTTAATTTAACTTCTCATAGAAAAGAAGGTTGTAAGAAAATTATCAAATCTGTGTACAAGGACGACAAATGTAACGTAAAAGAAAGAGCAACAAAAAAAACAAAAAAACAAAACAAGAAGTTTGTAAAAGGAAAAGAAAGACAGTGCAATTTAAAAGACAGTCAAGAAAAGAATAGATGGAAAAAAGCAAAGATAGAGAATATCACAGATTCAAATCACGAATACAACTCGACACGACACATAATGATGATGATGTTTGCAGAACTCTCAGCTGTCATACCAATTCGTCACTTCCAGCATACACTTCGTCACTTCCAGCATACACTTCCTCACGCTCCTGCTCTTGGCATACCATTGTTAAATGTCAGTTGAAACCACAGGATCTGCAGCGAGGATGTTCAGAGAGGTGCCGCTATGTACCGTACGCTTATTGGCAGATTGACCTTTCAGGAGAGTGGAAAGTTGGTAGATATTATGACAACCTGGCAAACGTGCGCTGAGGAATACAGGGTGACAAAGAATGAATGTACTGGTCAGTCCAACACGCCATCAACATAATTCATAAAGCGCTAAGACCGACGGTTATAGATTCGCTAACGTTTGTGCTGTACTTTGAGATGGCATGTAGATAGGTAAGGCGGCAAGTGTGTACTTTTGAGCGTGCTACAATCCCTCTCGCACAAACAGACATCATCATGTTTATTGCGATCCCACAATCCAACTCGCACAAACAGACATCATCATGTTTATTCCGATCCCACAATCCAACTCGCACAAACAGACATCATCATGTTTATTCCGATCCCACAATCCAACTCGCACAGACATACATGATCCTGCTTATTGCGATCCCACAATCCCACTCGCACACACACCATCTTCCTGTTTATTGCGATCAAGCACGTACAATGGTGCCCGCCTACAATTTCTCTTCTTCCGGGAATCCGGCACCAAAGCTTTTCTGTTCTTGAATAGTGATGATTTCTGGGGTACTTTCTTTTACACGATGAAGTAGAATCGTGCACAACTCTACTTGTCTGACTGTCACTGTACACTTGTACTTGTGCTGATATCGAATCTCTTCCATCTCAATCATGGGGCTGGAGATCATTATGTGGAAAATGTAGACCCACAATTCTTGTATTGGTTGTCGTCGATATTATTGTTCCGTACAAAGACGAGTCGTCTCATTGAACACAGGCTTAGATAAAGTGTAAGACTGAAGACAAAGCGAAAGAGACAACAGCCGTCGTTGACTCATAACTAACTTCTTGGTTCAGATAGCCGTAACTGCCTGCTTGGGTCAGATAGCCAGAACTGCCTGCTTGGGTCAGATAGCCATAACTGCCTGCTTGGGTCAGATAGCCATAACTGCCTGTTTGGGTCAGATAGCCATAACTGTCTGCTTGGGTCAGATAACCAGAACTGTCTGCTTGGGTCAGATAGCCATAACTGCTTGCTTGGGTCAGATAGCCAGAACTGTCTGCTTGGGTCAGATAACCAGAACTGTCTGCTTGGGTCAGATAACCAGAACTGTCTGCTTGGGTCAGATAACCAGAACTGCCTGCTTGGGTCAGATAACCAGAACTGTCTGCTTGGGTCAGATAGCCAGAACTGTCTGACCCTATTCTGCCTCTTAGTGACGACCCTGGACACAGGCTGGATAACCCCGTGGCCTTGCTGTGAGAATAGGAATCGAAGAGAGAAGCCGAACTCGATCCCAAAAATGTACCGTGCTGAAACCGGATATGTAGGACAGATAGGCGCAGAAATCTCAGCCTCATTGTAAACAAAGGCTCAAAGTAACAAAACAGCCTTTTCAGGACGAGCGACGAAGACAATGCTAATGTGTAGGTATGATGGTAGGCGAAATTATTATTGTTTAATCAATTGTTTTACATATCCGGCAATCTACCATCTTTGATCTTGGAATACTTGGAATACTTAGAATACTTGGAATACTTAGAATCCTGGTATTTAAACAGGCATTTTAATGTCAGGTGCCAGGTAGTCGAAGACTTCCTCTATCGATAATAGGTATTTTCTACGTCCTGAGACCAGGGGAAAGGTACAAATAATTTCGTTAGATTTTTAAATTAGAATTTTGAATATACTATATCATCAGTTTTGTATATTTATTTTCTTGCATTTACTTACGTTGTTTTGTAATAGAAAATCGTTCTCAGCGCGAATCCCAAACTGGGTGCCAGCTTATCAAGCGATATAAATATGCTCTGATGTTGCCAAAGTAGCTTGATCTGCAGACTAAAGAAGGGTGTCTGTTCAGATAAAAGCCCTCGCGGCAACAGCGAATGGTCCTCAACATACAGTTATATCAGCAGAGTTATACCAAGGTGGGGGGGGGGGGAGGGGGGGAGAGAATGGGAGGAGGGAGATAGAAGGAAAATCAGGAAAAGGGGTAAGGGAGTCGCCGTAGCCAAGCGGTAAGCGCGATACAGTAGGTGTTCGAATACCGAGAGTTTCAAGCGTGTCTTGTTCTCATGGCAGCGACATCCGGTAACTAGTCATATCTTCTTCTTCTTTGTTCGCTCCCAATCTCCCTCTACCAAGCCCTGAAAAAAGCTTTGCAAGTAGCGGAATGTAACACAGATAACGGACTGTGTTGTGTCGTGGTTTACAGCTTGACTGCGATATTTGCACCTTTCGGTCCAACACATCCGACTTCAGCAAGTATTTTTGAGTACCGAGTTGTCCTCCCTCTTCGATCCCTTCTACTTAGCCAGTCTGCCCTGTCGCAACTTGTTATCCAGGATCACCGCGTGGAGGGGCAGAAGGGTCTTGGCAGCTCTGGTTCGCTGACTCTGACGCTAGCAGTCAGTTATAGGTCGCTATGTATGCGCTACTCAGCCTCTTCATCCAACTTGTCATATCTGACTCGTACTATAAACTTAGAGACACCGCGTGCTGGCTATGGACAAAAACAAAACACCTACCAACTAAACATCAAAACAGAACAGATTGTTTCCCGGTTTCTGGACAAATATTCTACATGTAACGACATTTCTTCCCAACAGTGGCCTGCAGGAAAGATAAAAGGAGACGATCAACACGTCATGCAGACAACAGTTTAATTACCTGCACACTCGACACTACCAGGACCTCTACACCCACCAGGACCTCTAAACCCATAAGGACCTCTACACCCACCAGGACCTCTACACCCACCAGGACCTCTACACCCACCAGGACCTCTACACCACATGATCTTTACACCCACCAGGACCTCTACACCCTTCAGGACCTCTACACCCATCAGGACCTATACACCCACCAGGACCTCTACACCCTCCAGGACCTCTACACCACATGACCTTTACACCCACCAGGACCTCTACACCCTTCAGGACCTCTACACCCTCCAGGACCTTTACACCCACCAGGACCTCTACACCCAACAGGACCTCTACACCCTCCAGGACCTTTACACCCTCCAGGACCTTTACACCCACCAGGACCTCTACGCCCAACAGGACCTCTACACCCACCAGGACCTCTACACCCTCCAGGACCTTTACACCCACCAGGACCTCTACACCCAACAGGACCTCTACACCCACCAGGACCTCTACACCCTCCAGGACCTTTACACCCACCAGGACCTCTACACCCACCAAGAACTCTACACCCTCCAGGACCTTTACACCCTCCAGGACCTTTACACCCACCAGGACCTCTACACCCACCAGGACCTCTACACCACATGACCTTTACACCCACCAGGACCTCTACACCCTCCAGGACCTCTACACCCACCAGGACCTCTATACCCTCCAGGACCTCTACACCCACCAGGACCTCTACACCCACCAGGACCTCTATACCCTCCAGGACCTCTACACCCACCAGGATTTCTACACCCTCCAGGACCTCTACACCCACCAGGACCTCTATACCCTTCAGGACCTCTACACCCAACAGGACCTCTACACCCTCCAGGACCTTTACACCCACCAGGACCTCTACACCCACCAAGAACTCTACACCCACCAGGACCTCTATACCCTCCAGGACCTCTACACCCTCCAGGACCTCTACACCCTCCAGGACCTCTACACCCACCAGGACCTCTATACCCTCCAGGACCTCTACACCCACCAGGACCTCTACACCCACTAGGACCTCTACACCCACCAGGACCTCTACAACCACCATGACCTCTACAACCACCAGGACCTCTACACCACATGACCTCTACACCCTCTGATCTCTACATCTATCAGGACCTCCACACCCACCAGGACCTCTATACCACATGACCTTTACACCTCTCCACAGGAGCTCAGAAAGAATTCTACAAGAACTTCTAAATAACTGCTCGAGAGCTTCACAGGAACTCCACAAGAACTCCACAAACACCAGAAGAACTCTACAAAAACTTCATAGGAACTCCCCAAGAACTCTACTGGAACTCTTCAAGAACTAAACAAGAACTCCACAAGAACTCTACTGGAACACATCAAGAACTACACAAAAACTCCCCAAGAACTCTACTGGAACTCTTCAAGAACTACACAAGAACTCCGCTAGAACTCTACTGGAACTCTTCAAGAACTACACAAGAACTCCGCTAGAACTCTACTGGAACTCTTCAAGAACTACACAAAATCTCCGCTAGAACTCTACTGGAACTGTTCAAGAACTACACAAGGACTCCCCAAGAACTCTACTGGAACTCTTCAAGAACTAAACAAGAACTGCTCAAGAACTCTACTGGAACTCTTCAAGAACTACACAAGAACCCCTCAAGAACTCTACTGGAACTCTTCAAGAACTACACAAGAACCCCTCAAGAACTCTACTGGAACTCTTCAAGAACTACACAAGAACTCCTCAAGAACTCTACTGGAACTCTTCAAGAACTACACAAGAACTCCTCAAGAACTCTACTGGAACTCTTCAAGAACTACACAAGAACTCCACAAGAACTCTACTGGAACTCTTCAAGAACTACACAAGAACTACACAAGAACTCTACTGGAACTCTTCAAGAACTACACAAGAACTCTACTGGAACTCTTCAAGAACTACACAAGAACTACACAAGAACTACACAGGAACTACACAAGAATTACACAAGAACTACACAAGAAATACACAAGAACTACACAAGAACTTTTGTGAGCTCGCAATTACAAAAAGTATCTTCTTTATTAATCTCCATTACATAATTTAATGCGTGAATAACGTTGTGCTGCACACTACGGTTAGACTTTATATCAGCAAGCATTATTTTATCTCATCACATCAGCTTTCGTCACTGCTTGTTTGTTGTTGCTTTCAGGATAACTTGCATTGGCTGTATCAGCAGTTGGTGATTTGAAGGCAGTGCTCCTCCTTGATGAATAACCGCTTGTTGTGTACGGCTTTATCTGCTCCGATCAGTCTGGTTTCAGAGCACCAAACACTCTCACTTCACTTATTCTCTTGTGATCAGGCACTATCCCGCCATGAGAAGATCGGATCCTGAGTTTGTGATGGAAGAGGTAATGTGTAGCACACCTGCTTGCCTTGAATTATTTAGATTGAATTGAGAGGTCATCTTTCAGTCAATTACACCGTCTTCTTCTTCTTATTATTTCTTCTTCTTCTTTTTTGATCAATTGATGCTATGCTTCTATTGGTCTGCATAAGTAATGCAGTTCTATAGGACATGTTCTGGTATTTCATTGGACTCTCCACAATCTCATGAAGTAGTGTCTGTAAGACCCATTATGTGGAAGTGTGTCTGTAATGTTCCATTCTGAGTATGAAGATCTTTAGCTTCTCATCTCTGCCGAATTTATCTAGGTGGTCACTTCCATTGTTTTCGGCATATTCAGGCCTCAGGCTATGTCAATCCAAATAAACAGAAGAACGTTTTTTTTCAACCGGAATTAAATTACCCAAATATCTGCAGCTTATCCCAGAGACAAGAATATATCCGGAGGTTCCAACAAACTTAGCACATTTTCTGAAGTCAGAATAATTATGAAATAGATCTCTGGTCACAGGTGGAAATGACAAGACAGACAGACTGGCTAAGAATGTATCAATAAAACAACAATACACACCAACATCCCTACTAAATGCCGAAACACTACTAAAGACTGCGAACATAGAAGCTTGGCTGAATAGATGGGCGATAGGGAATACTGGGATAGAGAGAACTCTATAAGCATATGACCATCCCAAATGCTAAAGACAACATCAACCTCACGAAAAAGAGAGATCAAAGCACACTTTTCTGACATCGCACTCAACACACAGAAATTAACAGTCACTTGAACAGACTTCATGCAAATTCTACTACATGGCATTGTGCCAAAAGACAGAGGCCCACACGCTGCAGATTTTTTTTTAACTCATCAATTAAAAAATCAAAATAGAGGAATTGTTTTGCTACAAAAGAAGTCTAGCTGTGTAAGTCTTTTTATGACAGCAAACACCATCGAAGGAAACGATGTCAATGCAGGTTACCCCAACATTTAGCACCCTAACTTATTCAAATAAAATACTTCAGTGGTCTACCGGGTGTCTTTGTACATAACAAGAACTAGATAGCACTAGGGGTATATGTCCATGTAGAAATACAAGTCGATTAGGACTAAAATAAGTAGATATATTTAAGATAATACAAATAACTGAATCTATGTCGCTCATTAATAACCACATCTCAACTAGAATTGAGCGAATTGTCACTACTTACACTTGATCAGAACACAACTAATTATCTCTTCTTAGACTTGATCTTTAACTGGGCTCACTGTCATTGCTTAGACTTCATTAGAACTGGTCCTATTGTAACTCTTTCGACTACTTTACAAAAGAACCAATTGTGACACTTCAGACTTCAAAAGAACTGGTCAAATGTTACTCTTTCTACTACATCACAACAGAACCACTCTTTAGATTTCATTGGACTTAAACCAATTGTCAGAGTCAAGATGCAGATCAGTGCATGAGATGCAGCGGTCAGCGACCCATAGTTGGCTGCTAGCGTCAGGCCAGCGGACTAGAGCTGCCAAGACATTTTTTTAATGATACCTACACATAGTGATCATGATAACAGGTTGCTACAAGACAGACTGGCTTAAGGAAAATGGATCGAAGAGAGAAGGCGAGCTCGGTACCCACAAATGCCTATTGAAGTCAGATGTATTGGACTGAAAGGTACAAATATAGCAGTCAGGCTGTAAACTACGATACTACGCATTCCGTTTTCAGAATAACATTCTGTTACTTGCAAAGTCTTTTCATGGTTTGGTAGTGGGAGTTTGAGAACGTTCAGGACTTGGTAGCGGTAGTTTGAGAACGTTCAGGTCTTGGTAGCGGGAGTTTGAGCACGTTCAGGTCTTGGTAGCGGTAGTTTGAGAACGTTCAGGTCTTGGTAGCGGTAGTTTGAGAACGAACGACGAAGAAGAAACCAATTATTTGTCTTTAGACCATCGGACTTAAGTCAAATGTCATTCTTTAATCTTCACCGAACTTAAACCATTTGTCGCTCTTGAAATTCACCACTCAGCAAGAACTTGTTAAATTGCAGTTCTTTAGATTTCATCATAGATGGACCAATTATCAGAGCTAACGTCATTACTTACTTCCACAGACCTTGCCCTATTGTGTGTGACCTTTTACACGCCATCGGAGCTTGACAAATTGTTACTCTTTTATTCTGTAGAAGTTGCACCAAATAGGATAATCTTGTATTTCACCTAAACTAAACGACTTTGATCATTTTTAGAGAAGGTAGAAATCAAGGTGGTCTTTCTTTCAAATCTAATACTACATTTAGCTTTTACTTTCAAAATAACCTTCCCGCCAGACATGCACAAATACACACCCTCACAAACACACACACAGACACACACAAACACACACCCTCACTTACTCACACACACACACACATAAACACACTCATACAAACACTCTCCCTTACACTCACCCTCTCTCTCACACACACACACACACACCCACACATTCACACACACACACATACACGAACGTCTTTCTTTCCCTCACGCTCTCTGAAGTCTACGAACAGTCTATTGGTGTAAAAAAAAGTCATCTGAAGCCATGCATGTAGAAATGTACTTATAAGATTGTCATCTTTAATTTATCCAACATTTTTCATCTCTTTGCCTTTCATAGGCGTCGATAAAAGTCATTGCCAATGACAGTATTTCGCCAAACGTTTAAGTGATTTGTTTTCTTAACATCAAAGAGGAGAGATTAACTTTTTTACGTGGTTAGTATTTTTGGAACATTCAAGAAACGTGATTACAGTTTGACGTCTCTTTGTAGGACGATAAAAGTGAAGAGTTTTGTGGAACAAAGTTGTTGTTCAAGATTACCAAGAGATGAGGTTAGTGAGGCCCAACAAGTAAATAATATACAGTTGATATTTTAAAGAGGCAAAATTTCAGAAGAGAAAATGAGAGAAAAATATCTCACCTTAAGAATTAATAACGAAACGATATTTTAGATTTAAATCAGTATTTTGTAAATATCAAATAAATAAAATTTCAGAGATGAAAAGCTGGCATTTATAAATATCTTATCTCAGAAATGAGATTTCAGTAGGGAAGAAATGGATCACATAATAGTGTTAGAAAACATGAAATCAACAAGGCTTTGACTTCTTCTACTGATGTGTTCCTTTTAAATTGAACACGTTTATAAGTTGGGTGTCTATGATCAGCAAAATGAAGTTGGCACTCAAGAGTTCGCTCGTGATTTTGTCTACCGGGAACTGAGCAGACAAATCTCTGTTATCTTCTGGGCCTCTATGGAAGAAGCTTTCTCAGCGAGTGTTTCACAATCTTATCAGTAGTTTCCTATCATCGCTGAGAAAACTGAGTCATCTGCACAACGGGATAGAAACGCTCAAGCCTCGTCATTTTCTCTTGACAGAGGTAACCTTCAAGGCGAATTTAAAGAGAATTTGACTGTTATCCGAGCACTAGAGGAACTATTAGTTTATCAGCAAGAATGAATGAAGCTCTTTGTACCAGGCTTTAACTAGTTCCTCTTATGTGTAACTCTATCTGGAATTTTTGCGCCCTATTCTTTGAACTGTCAAGATTCTGTCGGTGATGTACTTGATATCTTCATCAAATCACATGCGTTTAATAGAACTTTTAAAGCGATTCATACTTGGACATCACAGGAGGGACGTCAGTTCAATTGCTTCTTTATAGATTCTTAATTTGGAATGTGAGTGTTGAGATGAAATATATGAGTTTAATAGCCTGACTTTATACACAAAACATCTACAGGGACACAATTGTTGGATGGTATGTCATCGTAAATGTTCTTATATTATGTAACCGATGTTGTTATGTTATGTCATGTTATGTGTTGTTATGTTATGTTATGTCATGATATTTGTTGTTAAATTATATGGTTTGGCTTGCCTTGGCTTCTTTCGTTCTCAATCTCCAGCAAACAAACCCTGAAGGGGCTTAAGTAGCAGAATGTAGTCCAGAGAACGGAATGCGTTGTGTCGTAGTTTACAGCTTGACTGCGATATTTGCACCTTTCGGTCCAACACATCTGACTTCAGCAATCATTTTTTAGTACCGGGTTAGCATTCCCTCTTCGCTCCCTTCTCCTTAGCCAATCTGCCCTGCTGCAGCCTGTTATCCAGGATCACCGCGTGGAGGTGTAGAAGGGTTTTGGCAGCTCTGGTTCGCTGGCCCTGACGCTAGCAGTCAGCTATGGGTCGCTGACCACTGCAGCTCATGCGCTGCTCAGCATCTTGATCCCTGTTATTCTATATGATTTTACTTCACGATATTTGTTATTATGTTATGTCGTGATATTTGTTGTTATATTATGATATGTCACGATATTTGTTGTAATGTTATGTGATGTTATATTATGTCATGACATTTGTTTTGGTATGTGATGTTATGTATCGATATTTATGGTTATGTTATTTGATGTTATGTCATTACATTTTATGTTATATGATGTGATGTTATGTCATGAAATGTGTGGTTATGTTATGTGCTATTATGTGTCAATATTTGTGGTTATGTTATGTGATGTTTGGTGTCGATATATGTGGTTATGTTATGTGATGTTTTGTGTCAATATTTGTAGTTATGTTATGTGAAGTTTTGTGTCGATATTTCTAGTTATGTTATGTGATATTTTGTGTCGATATTTGTGGTTATGTTATGTTATGTTTTGTGTCGATATATGTGGTTATGTTATGTGAAGGTAAGTATTACAATTTAGGTTATATGTGTGATGCTAGATCATGATATATGTGGTTATATTATGTTATGTTACGTAAAATATTTGTTGTTATGTTAAGTTATTTTATGGAATGATATCATAATATAAATGCTCTGTTTACATATAGACTCGTGCTTCACATTGCGACTGACATTTTAGATGCTATAATATATTATTTTATGGAAGTAGTGGTCAAGCGGGTATGGTATCGTTCTCATAACGAAAAGTAGAGGGAGTCGAAACCCTGTCTGCATTTAGACCATTTCAATCAAGTATGGGGGAACGGCGTGGGCTAGTGGTTGAGTGACACGGCTCACAACCAACTGTGCTGGGCTCGATCCCCATCACAGCACCGGCCGTTACCCCGGTGAAGCAAACCCTTAGAAAATGCATGCTGAAGTCGGATGCATTGGGCCGACAGGCGCAAAATAAAAACCACAGTGCAACGCAACCCGCCTTGGGGATTAGAGAAATAAAAAATAAAAAATTAAGTATGGAATAAATGAATAGCTGGCAAACTATAGGGGACTGTCAAGACATGCGACCTGTTTTTCAAGACACTAAACATAGCCATCCACCCACCCTCCTTTGCTCTCCCTCTCCGGTGCAATGTGAAGGTCACAGTATCGGTAGTTACTTGTTGAATGTGTGTTGGTTCCGTAGATTGAGCCACTGGAAACACACGCATGAAGCATCATGTAGAGGAGTGAGCTGCAGCTATAGCGTATGCTTACATTGGAGCGAAAGCAACGAAGGAGTGCAAATGTTTGGAAGCAGGCTTCCTTTAAGGGGCCACCAACAGTGGTTGATGTTGGAACGGAAAGGTGTGAAAACCCAACATAAACATCGTGGTATTCTGGCAGGTGTTGACTTTCTTACAGGAGGGTATGGATACAAGTGACTCCTGCAGCTCGTTGGAGCTACACACTCCTGGTACGTGCACGCACGCCCCTGCTCACCTTATGGTAAGTTTAAAACGCTTGCAGCAAATGTATTACTAATTCTTTGATTGTAGTGTCGTTATTAAACGGACCGTCATTGATTGATTTCTCGTATGTTCGTCATTGATTAATTTCCGTATGTTCATCAGTGATTGATTTCCGTACGTCCATCATTGATTGATTTTATTATGTTCGTCATTGGTTGATTTACAGTGTATTCGTCATTGATTGGTGTCCTCATATTAGTCATAGATTGATTTCCATAAATCGGCAATCCACAAATTTCATGTATGACCGTCACAGATTGATGTCTGTATGCCCGTCACGAAAATAGACTCACTTTAGGTGTGAACTGATAGCACTCGACAGTTCAATGACGTTTGGATAGAAACACGTGCCTTCCTCGGGTATGGTGGTGATGTGTACAGTGTGTTCTGTATGATGTGTGCGGTAAGAGTATCTGGTCTCGCAGATTGGTTAGCGCTGTTCACAGGATCAGAAACTGCTCTTGTGATCCCTTGTATTGATAACAGTATCTGCATTTTGGTTCACATTGTGGATCTATTCTATTCAGATGTTTATTGAGAGAGACTAAGTCTGTTCTCAGCTTGAAGATCACTCTAGTCTCTTCATATCAACTGTTTGACTGGGTCCTGGAAAGCTGTTTTGACTTGGCGTTTAAAATATATTCGGACTGTCTGATGCAGCCAATCCTATCAATAGTTGTTTCTCCGGATCTGCCTGCATGTCTGTAGTGTGATACTAGGTAGTGGTTGTGGTAACGTTGTCCCGCTTCTGGCCAGCTCATCAGCCGCCTCATTTCCTTTGACTCCGACATGGCCAGGAATCCACTGGAGCACCACTTCCGCTTCTTCAGAAATGTTTGAAATGTATTTGTATATGTTATTATCGTCGTGAAACGTTCTGTTTTCCATTCCCTGAAACTCAGATTTCGAAATCAGAGAATATAACGATTTCACAGACCTGTATGATTTCACTTTTATTATTCGACACAACGCTTTTTAGTCTTACCGCAAGGGAAGGATTAAAGTATGTGGTGATCCAGCGTTAGTGGTAGCCATGATAGCAGATCCATCTATTTATACCTGGATGATAATATGTGGATATAAGTCTGTAGTTTTCACGGCTACAGTTTTCAGCACAGTGTGTGTGGATGTGTGTATGTTGATGGGTGTGTGTGTGTGTGTGTGTGTGTGTGTCTGTGTGTGTGTGTCTGTGTGTGTGTGTGTCTGTCTGTGTGTCTGTGTCTGTCTGTATTTATGTATGCATGTATGTATGTATGTATGAATGTATGTATGTATGTATGTATGTATGTATGTATTTATGTATGTATGTATGTATGTATGTATTTATGTATGTATGTATGTATGTATGTATGTATTTATGTATGTATGTATGTATGTATGTATGTATGTATGTATGTATGTATGTATGTATGTATGTATTTATGTATGTATGTATGTATGTATGTATGTATGTATGTATGTATGTATATGTTTTCATACTTAGCTATTACTTTTGTAAACTATCTTGTTCTTGATGTCAGAACTCTTCGATCAGTCAATATATTTTTTGAACTTATTCCTATCTTGTATATGATGAATGTGTGTGTATGTGTGTGTGTGTGTGTGTTTATGATGAATGTGTGTGTGTGTGTGTGTGTTTATGATGAATATGTGTGTGTGTTTATGATGAATGTGTGTGTGCGTGTTTGTATGTTGTTCGTGTGTGTATGTGTGTGTGTGTGTTTATGATGAATGTATGTGTGCGTGTTTATGATGAATGTGTGTGTGTGCTTGTTTATATGTTTTTCGTGAGTGTATGTGTGTGTGTGTGTGTGTCCCCGTGTGTGTGTAAGCAATTAATGTTCATTTGTGTATGCCTGAATGTGTGTATGTGTGCTTGTGTTTGTATGTGTGTAACTGTTACTCGTGTGTACGTGTGTGTGTGCATGCGTGTCTTCGCGTGCGTTTTTTCGAGTGCTCGTATGTGTTAACCACACACATATCACCAAGAGACAATGATAACAACACGGCAATATGTACAGAGATGCAATGATAACACGTTTATTGCATGTTTAGCGACTGACTCCCCTAACTCATGCTTTCCTTAGAGCGAAGAGCTATCCTCCCGTGGTGTTCAGATCTTCCATTCTAGAGTCCCTATATCATCATCATTGCTTTCTTTCTTCTATTTCTTCTTCAGCTTTCGCTGTAAAATGGACGTTCTATGGTAGTTTACAGCAAGGCAGCGATATTTCTCCTTCCGGCCCTCACATCCGGTTTCAGCACGACATTGTTGGGACCAAATTTTCTTCCCCTTTGATAATTATTCCCTCCATCATTCGGCATGGATCCAGTCTGTTTCCAGGACCGTCACTTGGAGACAGAATAGAGTCGTGGTCAGTTATGTGTCACTGACCCTAACGCATGCACCCAATTAAGAGTCGCTGCTGGTTGCTGTCAGCTCATGCACTTCTGTGTCTTTGGTCTCATTGTCTTTTTTTTCTGACCTTGCTTTTTGTTTCTTTTGTCTCATTGTCTTTTCTGACCTTGCTTTTTGTTTCTTTGGTCTCGTTGTCTTTTCTGACCTTGCTTTTTGTTTCTTTGGTCTCGTTGTCTTTTCTGACCTTGCTTTTTGTTTCTTTGGTCTCGTTGTCTTTTCTGACCTTGCTTTTTGTTTCTTTGGTCTCGTTGTCTTTTCTGACCTTGCTTATTGTTTTCCCAAGCGCTCAACATATATTTTACTTTGCGATCAATGTTGCTCAGAGGTGCATATGAGCTATACGTTCTGGTTATAGTTAATAAGGGACCATTTCGTTTAGCGTATGCGACCATTTAACGTTAGCCTTCCCGGTCAACCCCTTTGTTGATGCAGTCACCCAACACAGCATGTCGGTCCTATAACCAGGAGAGACTTATTGCAGTCATTGTTAGTATAGTTGTACAGCATGATTTTTTAATATGGTGAGGTTGCTAATTCCATGGGCAACCTTCTTCATTTGTCTTTTTCAGCATGCAAGGAAGTATAACCAGTGGTGTTATTATGCTAGTCACGAGAAGCACTGCTTATAGGCGACCATGTCTCTCCACTACTTACTGTCCTCAGAACTGTTAATCAGTAGTGCAGAAGCACTCCCATACTGTGATGGCAGTGTGTCCAGTATCTGCTCTCTCTCTCTCTCTCTCTCTCTCTCTATCTATCTATCTATCTATCTATCTATCTATCTATCTATCTATCTATTTATCTTATCTATCTATCTATCTATCTATCTATCTATCTATCTATCTATCTATCTATCTATCTCTCTCTCTCTCTCTCTCTCTCTCTGTAGACATGTGAATAATAACCAGGACAGCAAATGATTGACCCGATCCCAGGTATCTACCCAGCTGTAGACATGTATCTCCCTTGCTCTGATTGGCCCGATACCAGGTTTCTACCCAGCTGTAGACATGTATCTCCCTTGCTATGATTGACCCGATCCCAGGTATCTACCCAGCTGTAGACATGTATCTCGCGTGCTTTGATTGGCCCGATACAAGGTTTCTACCCAGCTGTAGACATGTATCTCCCTTGCTCTGATTGGCCCTATACCAGGTTTCTATCCAGCTGTAGACATGTATCTCCCTTGCTCTGATTGGCCCTATACCAGGTTTCTATCCAGCTGTAGACATGTATCTCCCTTGCTCTGATTGGCCCGATACCAGGTTTCTACCCATCTGTAGACATGTATCTCTCTTGCTATGGTTGGCCCGATCCCATGATAGCCACCCAGCTGTCTCTTTATTTTCTTATATAGTCCCATAGCAGACACAGCTGTTGGGGATGAAGTGTTAATGTACGATGCCACAGTTCTATTTATTAGGCGAGGTGTCCAGTACACTTACTCAATATATTTCTTTCTTTAGCAGTATAATACGCCAGATTGACTTTCACAGCAGAGTCGACTGAAGCGTGCCGGTTATTCGAAATTGAATTCCCCCCCCCCCCACCCCCCCAAACCCCGTTGACTTGATAAGCGAATGGTTTGCCACTCTGCTGATCAGATTGAAAACCAAGAGCAGAGAAGAAGAAATGAACACAGTGTTGATAGCAAAATAAAATGATAGAAACTGTGAAAATAAAAGAAATGTGAATACTGCATCAAAACAAATATAAATCAATGTCCTCATATACCCAAAAATCAGAGCAAGCATTCTTGATGCGTCATTTCTTTGCGCAGATCGTCCTGAGAATGGACAATGATTATCAAGAGACCAGGGTTAGTTCTAGGCTTCTGAGCGGACCACTAATAAATCGTCAATCAAACGAGACATTTGACGAAAATGGCATTATGTGTGAGGTCCATGCCGGTACAGCACAATCGCTCTCTCGTTTATTTTTACTTTGGAAACCTCCACTCCATCCTGACAACCTCTCAAGCACGTATGATGAAAACTAACATTTTACGACATAGATTTACGACAAACGAGACTGTTTTTTTTATTGTCGCTTATCATTTACGTGGGCGAGAAAGGACACTTTCCTTAGCTGCTGACAAAGCGCCTTAAATTCTTCAATTGTTGTTCCTCTCTTTTATTTCTAGTTCTCGTGTGGAGATCAAAGCGAAAAGGCTCTGCTTTTTGCCTCGTATATCATAGAATAACTGTTCTTCTCCTGTTTCCTTTCCGTATGATATAATGGCAGTTAAATTCACCGCAGGAGACATTTCTGGCATTTATCGATTATTAATGTGTTCCTTCTTAAGAGCCTTTCCTTCCCAGCTTTTATCAGCGTTAAGTTTATTTCAGCACCTGCTTTATGACGGAGGTAGTTATACTGTCATCTATTCTGGGCTTGTCAAAGGAAACTTTACACCTCCCCCAAAAATGTGGTTTCACAGCGTAACAATTTACGAACGTCTCTGGAACATATTGCGACAGATTTATCTGCTCTCTTATTGCTAGTTAGCAGACACAGATGTATCCCCGATACATTGACAACATGTTTAATTAATATCAATACAAATGGGGTCAAAGAATAAGAAGGAAATGAGCTGACCCATAACTTCAGCGTCCGCGACCCATGACTTCAGCGTCCGCGACCCATGACTTCAGCGTCCGCGACCCATGACTTCAGCGTCCGCGACCCATGACTTCAGCGTCCGCGACCCATGACTTCAGCGTCTGCGACCCATGACTGACCACGATCTTATTCCGCTTCCACGTGTCTGCCTTTATGACTGCGGCTATGAAGTTTGGTTAAGAGATTAGAAATCAGTGAGGGAAGACAAACTTGATCCCAAAAATGTCGGATGTGTCGGACCGAAAGCTGCAGATATCGCAGACTTGCTGTGAACTACACAACGCCACAAGCGTTGTTTTCAGGAAGAACGCAGAAAAAGATATAACTACAAATAACCAAGGGGCGTGACATCTAATGACAATAATATATCCATGCAAAATGACGTATGGACTTACATGAAAAGGACAACGTGCTGATAGGTTGTATGACAAAATTGTTGTCAATCCAGATGTGAAAATAATATAGAAACACGTGACAAAATGATATAAAGATAAGTAACAAAATGATATAAGGATCGGTGGCAAATAGATATAAAGATCATACAAAACCATATAGATGATATTTACGACAATGTACATAAAAAGCGTAGTTGGCCTTTTCTTGACCTCCAAATATACAGAAGTGAATTATCCGTACAATAGTTTAGTAACTGGTTTTACTGACCAAGTTCACACGGCATTCAGATGTTTACCACCATCGTGAACAATAATTGAGACATTCAGAGCAAAGTGGACAGGGTGGAATACAGAATGAGGAAGCACATCGTTAGAGCTCTTTTGCTCCAGTTTCTACTGAATATAGCACGCACATCGTTAGAGCTCTTTTACTCCAGTTTCTACTTAAAATAGCACGCACATCGTTAGTGCTCTTTTACTCCAGTTTCTACTTAAAATAGCACGCACATCGTTAGAGCTCTTTTGCTCCAGTTTCTACTTAAAATAGCACGCACATCGTTAGAGCTCTTTTACTCCAGTTTCTACTTAAAATAGCATTATCGCCAAGTATTGTCCTATTCTGACGTCATAGACTCTGAAACGGACAGAAACATAGGGAGCAGAGCATGTCCGTTCACTTTGAAAACACCAGAATAAATGAGATGCGCAATTTTTGATTTCCTATAGCTCACCGTTGGAGGGCTTAAATCGTTAAATATCTGGGGAATGCAAGGCCACAGTGAGCTGAAAATAGTCGCTTTTACATGGGAATTCCAGACAGAATGATTTGTGAAATGTTCATTCAGTTAGAAATTACAGTCAAACAATGTGTGTTTGGAACGTTGTGAGAACTATTACTTATGCTAAATACATCTAACGATAGAAGATTCCATGGTTAGGCCATCTCATGAGAGGGGAATCCGAATGGCTATCACTTACCACCTTTGACATAAGACGATCTGGTTACAGGCACGAAGGTGCATGCAGGTGATTGATAGAAGCTGTAACAAAAATTTTTAAAAACAATAGCACAGGCTTACAACAAACCACCGCAATACTTTTAGCCAAAACAATGACCTGAGGAAAACAAAACATAATCTTCAGTGGAAGTACAGCTGAACGGAAACAAGGTAGCAAGTAATTATTATAAAAATAGAATGTACTTATCACAATAAACTTTACAAAATTATTCAAATCTCATTTATTGAAAAATTCAATTTCCAAATATCTAAGTTCAACGAACAGCTGTGACGTAACATATGGACCAATCAACTGTCATTTTGACGTGCCCAATATACCTTTTCTCCCTGAAGTTAGTTATCCAACCACCATTTGCTGTCACCTGTCACCGCCAGCCCTTTGATCTCTGTCGAGCTGGTCTTGGGAAGTGGATGACATAATGAGATGAGTGTCAGTGGACTTTTCAACCAAATACACTGATCCCAAGCTTTCGTTGGCTGAAAGACATAAGGTCATGTAGGCTGGTGGAAAGAACCACAAAGAAATAAAAACAGCAGACATGACACTTCAACAGCACGGATTGACATTAGTAAAGTAAAGTAAAATAACCCAAATCATTACTGCCGTAGGGGTGTGAGGTGTTAGCGATCTCACATTGCAAAGGCTCGGCTATATGAGGGCGGTAGCCATCTCCTTTCCCCCGTCGCTTTTACTTCTCAGACTGAACCGGTACCCATTTAAGGCTAGGTCGACCCGGGAGCCATTGAGGTCTGAAAAAACACTACCGCCTCAACTGGGGAATGAACCAAGGACCACTAAAATGCGAAGCCAGCACGCTAACTACTGCGCTACGGGCACCCTTGATTGACATTACAGCATTTTAAAATTGCAGCGCAGTGCAACTCGTTTAATCTTTTTGAATCCAAGAGATCAAATAATATCACCACTGAAGACTTACAAGTATGCTGTAAAGAGGGTTGTAGATGGGTCTAAAACAAAGCGCATAAACATATAGATAGATATGGCTCAGATATGCACTGTAAGACAAACAAGACTTGAAACTACGTTACGACGAAAAGACCATCGTCAGGGCAAAGGATAATAATACACATATGAGCTAACATATCATTGTAGAAGCGATGAACACATCACAATCACAAATGAACAAATACGAAAGTATACAAAGATACTTCGCTGAATGGTCCATGTGAGCCGTATTTTGAGCATAAATGAAAAAGCCAGTCAGAGAAGTGTACGCAGTGGTAAAAGTAAAACGCTGGATAAGTCAAGAGAAACCAAAACGGACATTGACCAGATGGTGATTAAGGTTAAACGGACATTGACCAGATGGTGATTTAGGTTAAACGGACATTGACCAGATGGTGATAGAGGTTAAACGAACAATGACCAGATGGTGATTTAGGTTAAACGGACATTGACCAGATGGTGATAGAGGTTAAACGGACAATGACGAGATGGTGATTTAGTTTAAACGGACAATGACCAGATGGTGATTTAGGTTAAACGGACATTGACCAGATGGTGATAGAGGTTAAACGGACAATGACCAGATTGTGATTTAGGTTAAACAGACAATGACCAGATGGTGATTTAGGTTAAATGGACATTGACCAGATGGTGATTTAGGTGAAATTTACAATGACCAGATTGTGATTTAGATTAAACGGACATTGACCAGATGGTGATTTAGGTGAAATTGACAATGACCAGATGGTGATTGAGGCCAAAAGGGCAATGATCACTTAGGGACTGTCGTATGGTGTCTTCCCAACGTACTTTGAGACGTCCTGGGTGTCTGCGTCCTTGATATTTTATCTCCCATAACCGCTTTGGTCTCCGATCTTCTTCCATTCCACAGACATGGCCAAACCACTGTAGTTGTGACTGCTCCCCTCATGTCTGCAGGGGTTGAACTTCAAGATTGATACGTATTGTCTGGTTACGGATCTTATCCCTTTTCGTCACCTGAACCGCCTTTCTTATATACCTCATTTCTGAAGTTTGTAATTGCCTTTTTTGGGTTGTAGTCATTGTCCATGACTCACATTTATATGTCAGGACGGGCACATAGATCGAGCGGTATACATCCAACTTTGTTTTCTTGCTTATTTCTCTTTTACTGAGGAAACCTCTTTTTATTGCATGGAAAAGTCTATCTGCTGGCTTTCGTGCAATTGACTCTTCTTTGATTTTCCCTATGCTGTCTATTACATATATATTAGAACCAGAGTAAAATTGTTCAGAACGCCTGCTCACACTTCGTCTCCATAACACAGTAGGTCCTGTCACCTTTGACAGTACATATGCACCTATCTTGTGCTCCACACCTGATGCCATAGATGACTTCTTTGATACTTTTTCAACAGTCATTATACGTTGCATAATCAAGAACAACATGTTCTACTAGGTGACTTCAATGCTAGAGTATGTGCTGATCACGACTCGTGGTCTTCATGTCTTGGCAAGTTTGAAGTTGGACAAATTAATGAATATGGCCAACGGTCATTCTTGCCGGATTTAATTCTTGTCAAAAAATCTCTCCCCAGGTATGTACTCCTTACGACATCTTACCAAAGCGCAGACTGCGACACCGACAATTCATTCTTTTGCTGTAAAGTCAAACTGCAGCCAAAGAAATTCCATCACAACAGAAGCAAAGGTAAGCCACGCATCGACGTAAGTAGAATGTCGGACCCTGAGCTGACCAAGAGATTTCACTGCTTTTCAGGAAACTCAGTATCCCGCATCATGGCCTCACTTTTACAGAAATCTGGCAACATCTCCTAAACGTCATCTAGAACACTGCACTTGCTGCCTTGGGAAGAAGAACTGTTAAATCTGACTGGTTGAAGCGAAAGTGAAGGAAATGACTTCCGTCCTTGAGGCCAAGCGTGCCGCTCTGATTAAATATAATCCTTTTGTTCTTGGTTTTGATGACCCGTTCTTCAGCGGAGCTGCTGGTCTCAACTTCGCCTCCAGCGAACCCTGTCTTGTGCCATGGAAGTCCAGTGCATGGTAAATGCTCCAACAGAGGCATCTCGGATGTTGCAGCGAACAGCAAGGGAGTCAGACCAACGCATTGGAGGTTCTCCTCGCGGTCTTTTCTTACCTTGGGGGATACAAGACTCCTGTCCTTGAGCTCCATCGAACATCGTTTCGTCGCAACAATTGACCTGGCCATCTATGTTTTGCCTTGCCTGCATGGATTACGGTGTCCTTCGCCAGGGATAACAGTCTTGTCTCAGAATTGTGGAGACCTTGCATATGTTGGTTCCGGAGAGTGATTCCGACCAAGAGTGTCTGAAGGGAGGCATGAGTCAATCTCAGTTGGTCCTCTAGTGATTCTGTTAGTGTCTACGTCTCAGCAGCGTAGCACATAGTGGCGATTACATTGGAATTGAAAATGGAGGCTCGAAGGTCTTGGTCATGGCAACCTTCCAGGGACGTCTTAATAGACCAGGTGGCTGCCCAACCCGCGCGGCGGCATCTTGTCAGTTCAGGTTCCAGGTTATTCTCCATATTGAGAAGGCGCCATGGATAGATGTACTCGTTGACATCCTTTAATCGTACATCGCCAAGGAAGACTGGATCACAAGTGGCTAAGCGATTGAGCAACACTTTGGCCTTCGAGGCATTCATCTCCAGTCCCGCTTACTGTCCCGTCTACCGTCAATAAGGATGCCAAAGGTGTCAGATTTGCATCGACCAAAGTCTGTTTCCAGACATGCAGAGAAGAGGCTCAGTGAGATAGCATCGCCCTGGTCGACCCCTTTTTGAATTTATACTACAACTGGACGTTGTAAAGGACGAAATATGGTAGTGCAGTTCGTATAACTATTGGCAAGAATTCTGATGTAACCATAATTGACACCGTGGTCCAACAGTGAAAGCCAGACAAAATGTTCAACCGAATCAAAAGCCTTTTTGACTAAATATAAGCAGTTTACAAATGCAGATACTCTGCACACCTTCAAGCGTCCATAGATACCACGTACAACAAACAGCTCGTAATAGTGCAAATGAGTATTATCTACAACTCGGTGAAAACATCAATATGTAGCACAAACAGGGAACATCACACAAATGTATAATTATATAAAGAATGCTATTGGTCCTGCGAGTAGGAAAACTGCACCGCTCGAATCTATCACTGCTAGCAAATAGCAGATAAAGACAAAGCAGTTTGAGTGATGGCCGAGCACTTTTATGAGCTCTACTCGTGTGACAATATAATCATTCACACAGCCCTTATCAAAAATTATCCCAGTATGGGCGAGCGGGACATCGAACCATCTATAGGAGATGTGAATAAAGCTATTGACAGCTTGACCCTGGGAAAGGCACCAGGAAGAGACGGTATACCACATGATCTGATCAAGCACTGTAAGGATACACTCATGCAATAGCTGTTTATGATTTTATTCCAGGGCTGGAAAGAGGGCATTACACCTAAGATATGAGAGATGCACAGATTCTAGCATAATACAAACAAGGCTGATAGAAGGAACTATAAGAATATAAGCGTGATATGATGGTCCTAGAGAAGAGTCTGACATCGTGGGCAGACGAAGCTGCACACCGATCCAAGTGAAGCCACTTCACGCTTGGTGAAGAGAAGCTATTGCATTACAGATAGCACAGCAAGGGGAAAGAAAGGAGCCAAGTATAAATGGTTTTTGTATCTCTCTAAGTCATATTTTCTTATAGAAGTCATGACTGAAAGGGACTACTACTACTACTTCATTAGCGGCGATAAAGAGAGAAGAAAGAGCAACAAGTCTGTCATGAAAAACCAACTGTTTCTATCACTGGTTGGTCGAAGGTGGCAGAATGTAGATAAAGAGATTTGCTAGGAACAGACTAAAAGGATATCAATCAAAACGTGTTATTTTCACTAACAGAAATAGATCTCTCTAAGTCTGTTATTAAGTCCTGCAATTCAAAAAGGCAATTTCGCTCTTTTGCCTTAGTGAACCATGTTTGATTCTGTGCCTCCTTCAAGCCACCTCAACTTCGGACGCCTAAAGTTGTAGGGCCATCAGAACGTCACTCTATATGTCCATCTAGTGTCCGACATTCACTACTTCTTGGCTGACTCAACAATATTTCCTTAACAGTGCAACAATTTTGATTTCGGTGAAGTAAGTAGGTCGTCCGATTTCTACTTTGCTGATTTGGGCCCCAAGGAAGATCTTCAATGTTCTTAGCTCATTGATGGATGAATCAGCTTTCCGAAGGTTCGATACCTCGCAGCCATACGTCATGGCTGTGGTTGAAGTAACCACGCTGTTGAAGATATGAGCTCTTGAGCTGTCGTCTGGCATCTGTTGCAGTGACACTTTTTAAACTGGGATTCGGGCTCTGAATCTAAACCAATATATAAATTGGAAGTAGCACAGAAAAATATTTTATCCTTGAATTGTGTCCACTCCATGGGAGAAGGATAGAAGCAGTTTCCTCAACCAGATAAATGATGAACTGAGTTTGTCAATATAGGCGCTTGGGACAGGCTGCCAGGTTAATGAGAAAATTAAATGTGATAATTGGAAGATGGAGCATATATATGTGAGTGTGTGTGATTGTGTTTGTGTTTTTGTATATATATATATGCGTGTTTGTGTGTGTGTGTGTGTTTGTGTGTGTTTGCGTGTGTGTGTGTGTTTCATGTTTGCGTTCTGCAGCTTTTTATAACATATCTGAAAGCTGAGTCATGTGACAGCCAAATAGACAGAGCCTAGAAATGCATTTCAAAATCTGACAGCTGCCTGTGGACCACATGTCTTTGACAAAGCACGTCGTTCAACTGTAAAGAGCCATCCATTCCAGCTCTGTCTAAGTCTTCCTTGTATACTTTATGTTCATGTCAAGTTCTCTTCTACGTGTATGTTTTGATCTTCCTCTACCTCTCTTGCTCAGGAGTTTCCAGAACAGAGAATGTCTTGTAATACTGTCAGTTAGTTTGTTTAATGTGTATCGTATCCAACGCCAGCGTTTCTCCTGACCTTATGTTTCTCCTGAGCTTATGTTTCTCCTGACCTTATGTTTCTCCTGACCTTATGTTTCTCCTGACCTTATGTTTCTCCTGACCTTATGTTTCTCCTGACCTTATGTTGCTCCTGACCTTATGTTTCTCCTGACCTTATGTTTCTCCTGACCTTATGTTTCTCCTGACCTTATGTTTCTCCTGACCTTATGTTTCTCCTGACCTTATGTTTCTCCTGACCTTATGTTTCTCCTGACCTTACGTTTCTCCTGACCTTATGTTTCTCCTGACCTTATGTTTCTCCTGACCTTATTTTTCTCCTGACCTTATGTTTCTCCTGACCTTACGTTTCTCCTGACCTTATGTTTCTCCTGACCTTATGTTTCTCCTGACCTTATGTTTCTCCTGACCTTATGTTTCTCCTGACCTTATGTTCCAGTGATAATTGTCTGCTTATTTCCAACAGCTCCGATTTTGTGATCTTATGATATTATTTCAATCCCACTCTTCTGTGACAATCTTTACTTTTTTAGTTGTTGTTTTTGTTGTTCTCTATGTTTCAGAGCCATTCAGTAGCACGGACATCATCACTTGAATTAAATAAGAGTGTATTTGGTTAAGGTTAAGGTAACGCCACAGCAGACCCTGCTGTCGGTGATGAAGTGTTAAATACTTAGTTGGGGGTCAAGATGCGGAGCAGCGCATGAGCTGCAGTGGTCAGCGACCCATAGCTGACTGCTAGCGTCAGGGCCAGCGAATCATAGCTGCCAAGACCATTCTACACCTTCACGCTGTGATCCTGGATAACAGGCTGCAGCAGGACAAACTGACTAAGGAGAAGGGAATCGAAGAGGGAATGCTAACCCGGTACTTACAAAATGCTTGCTGAAGTGGGATGTGTTGGACCGAAAGGTGCAAATATCGCAATCAAGCTGTAAACTACGACACAGCGCATTCCGTTCTCTGAACTACATTATGCCACTTAAGCCCTTTCAGTATAGCGGGAGATTGAGAACGAACGAAGCCAAGCCAAGCCAAGCCAAGCCAAGCCAAGCCAAGCCAAGCCAAGCCAAGCCAAGCCAAGCCAAGCCAAGCCAAGCCAAGCCAAGCCAAGCCAAGCCAAGCCAAGCCAAGCCAAGCCAAGCCAAGCCAAGAGTTGTTCTAAGTCTCAGATTTGTATGTTGTGGGGCCGCTCCAGCATCATCTTCTTCCTCAACCGGAAGTCAGATATTCAATTGTGCACGACTTCGGTTAATATCTATAGAACGTTATCTCCACCCATCCCCTATATGTATATAAACATAGATTGGCGTAAAATGAAACAGATAATGGAGACGGAGGAATCTTTCTGATCCTAAAAAACATTACCGGTGGCGACTGGACATTTTTCAAGTAACTTCGGCGCAGAGGTACAGACCTTTAAAACTGCAGTGTAATTTATAATAGAGAGATAAGTTGTACTCTTCCCAGTCTCGCTGCCAGTAGTTGTGACACTGAGGTTGTCAGAAAAGTACAGACCTGATGGAACTAAGAGTGACACTCTATAAACTATGTCACAGGCTGAAGAGATTTGTGATTGAGTGGATTCCATCTCACTGCAATGTTTTGGCAAAGACGAGGATGACATACTGTCAACAGACGGTGGAAAGCTACCTCGACCTGATTTAGGTATAACTTATGAGGAGGCCAAGAGGTTTACCAGGTGTAGATACAGGAACACGTGGGAAGCAGTACACACAGGTCATCAACCAAGTAACGCATATTATCAACTAACCTGAGGTGATCAGGTAGTAATCTTTAGACTCCGCGCAGGCCACAACAGAATGAGATAGCATCTGTTTCATAAACTAATAATAGGGCATACAGATGGATGTGGCTCCAGCACTGACAAAAAGACTGCTCAGCATCTGCTACAAAGGTGTTCAACGGAGGAAGAACAGAGAAAGCCGTCACCAATAACAAGCTCTATGGGAATACACTAGCCTCAGGCATACCACTGCTCTCTTTAGTTATGTCAAAGTTGACGTCTGAAAGGATATCAGAAATGTTGATTATGGCTCCTAAATATATTTAAATTCTTTGATATTTCTTCTATTTCTTATCTATGGGTTTGATTTGTTCAATAACTTATCTGTTGTCATCATTTTACTAAAAAGCAATCAACAGAACGTGCAAAAAGTAATATTTAAATACCGTACACAATCAAAGGCAGATGAACGATTTATGGCAGGATTCGAAGATGCTGACCAGGGCGTATTATTTTCTATGGCAACATATGGTTGCGAAACATGGACATTAAACACGACAATTGTTGTTGTTGTTGAATGTTCACAATGAGTAGAAATACTCTTTTTTGTGCGCTCTGAAAAGTGCGTTAAGTGATTGGTTGCAGTAGGTTCCCTCACATCCAGAGCGTGCTGATGAAGGCGGGCATGGTCCCCTAGAAGGTTGCAGTAGCTTCCCTCAGATCCAGAGCGTGCTGATGAAGGCGGGCATGGTCCCCTAGAAGGTTGCAGTAGCTTCCCTCACATCCAGAGCGTGCTGATGAAGGCGGGCATGGTTCCCCCAGAAGGCTGTGCTATGATTGGCTTAATCTGCTTGTCGCTCACGACTGCTAGCAACACGTAGACCTCTTACTTCATTGGCCGGTCTACGATGAAAACAACTTGTTTCCATGGAGAACTGAGAGAAAGGGTATTTTGATCAGTATATTTCACAGGACCTGGGTAACATGTCCTTTCACAGGACCTGGGTAACATGTCCTTTCACAGGACCTGGGTAACATGTCCTTTCACAGGACCTGGGTAACATGTCCTTTCACAGGACCTGGGTAACATGTCCGATCAGTAAGTTTTGCTGAAGCCAACATTAGTCTCCTTTCCCCAGGACAATTGTTGCAAGAAAATATCTTTCAAAATGGAATGCTATTTTGGTCACATGACAAGACACACTGGTCTGGAGAGGCTGATAGTGGAAAGCACAATGTCCAGAAACACGGTAAGGTGAAAGCGCAGGTGAAAATGGTATCAATAAAAAACCGACAGTATAAAGATGCCCTTGTGTGGGGTTAATATTGATATAGGTCTCATCTAAAGAATTAGAAAGTCCTGCAACCAAGTTAATATTGATATAGGTCTCATCTAAAGAATTAGAAAGTCCTGCAACCAAGTTAATATTGATATAGGTCTCATCTAAAGAATTAGAAAGTCCTGCAACCAAGTTAATATTGATATAGGTCTCATCTAAATAATTATAAAGTCCTGCAACCAAGTCAATCGCGCCTTCACGTGGTACCCCCTTATTCCACTAACCCGGCTCTGGCAAATGGCGAGCAGAAACAAACCAATCCCTCCAACTCTATGGGGGTAACATTTTAGGCTATGGAGAGGCGAATCCTACAGAAACCCCTGACGGAGAAGGTCCTTCAATAAATGTGGCAGATGCTGGGTCCACCGCTGCGTGGACATGTCTTTATCCCCATTGAGACCTCGCCCAGGAAGCATCCCTGGTTAAACAAGGCAACCCGAGCAAGACTGCAGTCCTGTTTTCTTTACTTTCGCCTCCAGATCTCATCTCCGTGTATTCCTTGGTCTTCCTTTGCCTCTCCTTTCCTGGGGGTTCCATGACAGGGATTGCCTGCTGATACTGCTCTAGGGCTTTCTTAATTCATGACCCATCCATCTCCACTTTCTTCCTAAGATTTCCTGTACCAATTGATCTTGCCCCGGTCTCTCCCACAGTCTGTCGTTTGTAACTTTGTCGAATCATTTTATACCAAGAATCTTTCTCAGGCATCTGTTGACAAAACCCTGCAGTCTCATGTCATTGTCTTTGGTCATCCGCCAGGTTTCCGCTCCATACAGCAGGACTGGCTTCACATATGAATTGAAAATCCTTATTTTTGTCTTCCGTTTGATTTCCTTGGAGTTCCAAATGGGTTTCAACATTCCGAATGCAACTCTTGCTTTGTGTATCCTTGTTTTTATATCCTCGTCTGTCCCTCCTTCCTTGTGATGATACTTCCTAGGTATATAAATACCTCTACCTCTTCTAATGGCGTTCCTCTCAGCCTGATTGGTTCTTTGCTGCATGGATCTTAATTATTTTTGTCTTTTCCTCATGGATCTTCAAACCGACTTGTTTAGAGGTATAATCCAGTCTATTCAGTTTACTTTGCATTTAGCTTTGACTGTGGGACAGAAGGGCTATATGATCCACAAATCCAGATCCTTCAGTTCTTTTTTTCAAGGTGCGCTGGATTCCATTTCTCTCATTTGTTGTTACTTTCATAATCCAGTCCACTGCCATGATGAACAGGAAAGGCGACAGTAGACAACCCTACTGTACCCATGATTTAATTTTGAATGGATCTGTGAGTTTTCCCTCGTGTATAACACTACATTGCATACTTTCATACGTCTGTTTAATTATCTTTGTGAACTTTTATGAAATTCCAAAGTGTCTCAGTAGTGTCCAGAGTATATCTCTGTCCAAACTGTCAAAAGCCTTTCGGTAATCAACGAACTAGATGTACAAACTCGAATTCCATTCCAATGATTTCTCCACAATTATCCACAATATGGCTATCTGGTCATTGCATGATCTATTCTGTCTGAAGCCCGCCTGCTCATCTCTTATCTTGTTATCCACTGCCTTTTTCAACCTTTCTAGTATTACTCTATTTAACACCTTTCCCTAGCACTAATAATAACATTATTCCTCTATGGTTTTTGCATTCCTGTAAATCTCCCTTCTTAGGCAATTTCACCAGGTAGCCCTCTCTCCAATCTTTTGGTAAGTTTTCTTGCTCCCACATGGCGCCTATCAAGTTGTGGAGCATGTTAGTAGATGTTTCAACATATTCTTTTATGGCTTCCGGTGGTATCCCATCAGGTTCTTTATTCAAATCATCTCGAATGTGCACATATAGATATGAAACAGAATGCTCAAGTCAAAATGAATCAGCAGGTTAAAATAAAATGAATATATCATCGCAATCTTACAAACATTTCTAACTTGGTATCCACGGCAACCTGAACACACCATTTACAAGGCAGAAGCTGACATAATCTGGCCTCATCAAAATTAAACAGACAATATAAAAAGTTGGAAAAATGTTCGCTTCTGAATTCGTCAACTGGACATAATTTCTTCCATCGGGGCCCTACTGGCGTTTCGAGGATGCTCGTTTAGATGTCGAGTGGGCTCCTGTGAGGCTGCCGTCAGGTGGAGATGAGTCCTTCAGATGCTGAGAGCGACACTCTCTGACAACAACTGCTGGGAGGGATGATGTGAAGATCCCGCTGTCACCTGAACACATGCCCTCGTTTCAGAACAGGAAAAGGTGGCTAAATTAGGATGATGACAACAGAGTGTGATATGAGAGACTGGAGATGATGCAGAACATTGACACATTCACACAACTCGCACACGCGTAGTAATACATTCACACAACTCACACATGCTTATTGATGCATTCATACACCTAACACATGCTTATTGATGCATTCACACAACTCACACACGCGTATAAATACATTCACACAACTCGCACACGCGTATTAATACATTCACACAACTCACACATGCTTATTGACACAACTCACACATGCTTATTGATACATTGACTCAACTCACGCAGGCTTATTGATACATTCACACAACTAACATTCTTATTGATGCATTGACTCAACTCACGCTGGCTTATTGATACATTCACCAACTAACATGTTTATTGATGCATTGACTCAACTCACGCTGGCTTATTGATACATTCACCAACTAACATGTTTATTGATGCATTGACTCAACTCACGCTGGCTTATTGATACATTCACCAACTAACATGTTTATTGATGCATTGAGTCAACTCACGCTGGCTTATTGATACATTCACCAACTAACATGTTTATTGATGCATTGAGTCAACTCACGCTGGCTTATTGATACATTCACCAACTAACATGTTTATTGATGCATTGAGTCAACTCACGCTGGCTTATTGATACATTCACGCAACTCACGCACGCTTATTGATGCATTCACACAACTCACGCGCACGCTTAGTGATACATTCACACAACTCACACACATTGTTGGGTGTGAAGGGTGAGGGAGAGATTAGCGAGGAATTATTTAACTGGATAACATGGGTGACTATAAATGTTTGTCACCGCGTAGTGTGCAGGAGGACAGCGTTATTTTATTTTATCCACTGACGGGGAGAGAAAATGTGCTTTTCCCGGAAATGAAACTTTGTCCTTTGGCTAGATGATCTGTATTCTTTCCGTTTGATTACCAGCTTCGCATTGATCTAAGCAAATATGCAAATTATAAATATCCCAAAGCGTCAACAGCAATCTCACAACGCTCACAGAGTGTGTCCGTCTATAAGGGCACACGAGTACATCATTAGGTGATCAGAGCCAGGCCAGTAATTTCGTTACTCAGAGAAATTTGGCGGCTGTTTCGAGGCTAATCACGAGATTAACAAAGGGCCCCAACCAACACCTGAGCGTATACAAGCATCGGACTGACCTCTTATCTTCACACGCATTAGCGGAGCTTACCATGATCTGCCTAATGGACGCTCGCCACATTTAAAAATTACCTTAACGAAACTGCTAAATAATTTAAGAAAGCCATTGTACATGACGCAACACTGGTGGCCTTTTCCTGCTCAATTCTGTCTTAATTTAACATTAATGTCAGTGCTTGACCACTTTACCTGTGACATTTTCCTTGCTCGCACACGAGAAAAATAATGGCAATATTCTATACATTTCGACAAATGTGCTTTATCGTCAAAAACATACTAGAATTTGCATTCGGAAAGGTGTGAACAAAGAATGTTTGTTATTGACAGCGATTACAAAACAAAATTAAAATTAAAAATCTACCCAAGTAAATTATACCTTTCCCCTGGTGGTTTGTTAAGAGCGGCTGGCGTCTAACTGGCTGCGGGTCTACTTAACTATAGTGTTTGAGTCTATTAAGATGGTCTCATACATCGTTAAAACTCCCCCCCCCCCCCCCCCCCCCACCCCCCACCAGAAACTGGTTGAATACAGACTCTTCTAAACCAGTATAAAGACGTTCAGTTAAGTTATTTATCTGCACTTGAGAAACATATATAATGAACTACATAAAAGTAAGTGAAGTAAAAGGTAGTCCGCAAAATGAACATCAAAACTCGAGCTGACGGAATAACGTTGCCATAAGAGAGGTATAAGCTAAGGTACTTGACCTCATTAACAAGTATTTCAACTGGCCATAACAAGAGAATGGTCTGTAAGCTGGCAAAAGGAGTTTAATGTAGATAAATGTACAATCATCCACATTGGTAGATCCAATATGGAACATAATTACAGAATGGGAGAGAACAATATTAGAAAGATAGATAAAGAAAGGGACTTAGGGGTTATAATAGATCATACATGTAAGGTGAGTGAGCAAGTTAAGGTAGCAGTGAAAAAGGCAAATGCAATGTTAGGTATGATAAAAAGAAATATTAAACATAGGAGCAAGGAGGTGATAGTCAAACTGTATAAAGCTTTAGTTAGACCTAGATTGGAGTACTGTGTACAGGTGTGGAGTCCTTATCATAGAGGGGATATAAGCATGCTGGAAAGAATACAAAAAAGAGCGACAAAGATGATAGTGGGATTCCAGAATTACAGTTATGAGGAACGACTCAGAAAAACAGGCCTACAGTGTCTCGAAGAGAGAAGAATTCGTGGTGACTCAATACAGGTTTATAAGATGATCAGAGGAATGGATAAATTAGACTATAACAAGTTTTTTTAAAATACAGCCAGCCACAATAACACGAGGGCATAGCTACAAGCTGACTAAAGAGAGGTCCAGATTAGATATTAGGAAATATTTTTTTAGTCAGAGAGTGGTGTCTGCTTGGAATGCATTGCCAGGGGAGGTAGTGGAGGCAGGGACAGTTAATGCATTTACGAATAAACTGGATGCGCATAGCTTTTAGAGCAAGGTGATGTAAATGTAACTGGTTGTATACATACTATGCAGGGTCTTCTAAACCAGTATAAAGACGTTAAGTTAAGTTAAGTTATGTAACATGAGTGGTGCAACTTGTTCATAGGACAAACACGATCTAGGTGACCATTAGATAATGTATAGTCTATGCACTCTAACCTTCCTGCGTGGTGCAACTGGTTCAGATGGCCAATACGATCCAAGTGAGCATTAGATAATGCACACTATATAGACACATGCCTCCCTGAGTGATACCCAGGACGTCATATTAGTGACTAAAGTATAGGACCATGCGTACATGTCTCAAGGGACTAGTGCGTGAGGTTATTTATCTCTTCATCTTAAAACAAAGGGTAACATAAACCATTACTACAAAAACTGACAAAGTACTACTGAAACGATCACCCGTAGACCACTCAAAGTACTACTGAAACGATCACCTGTAGACTACCCAAAGTACTACTGAAACCATCACCTGTAGACTACCCAAAGTACTACTGAAACCATCACCTGTAGACTACCCAAAGTACTACTGAAACCATCACCTGTAGACTACCCAAAGTACTACTGAAACCATCACCTGTAGACTACCCAAAGTACTACTGAAACCATCACCTGTAGGCTACCCAAAGTACTACTGAAACCATCACCTGTAGACTACCCAAAGTGCTAAAGAGACTACTGCTACAAGAACACACAAGGTATCACCACAAAGAACACACAAGGTATCACCACAAAGAATACACAAGGTATCACCACAAAGAGCACACAAGGTAGCACCACAAAGAACACACAAGGTAGCACCACAAAGAACATATACAGTACTGTAGAAAGCGTGAATGTAGGATAAGGGACGACACTTTCGTGTATGTAAACTCCTTCCAACGAGTCTGATGAGAAGTTAAACGATTCAGAAAATGTAGAGGATCTTGAGGACACAATGAGCTTTAGAAGCGATGGACTGACACAAAGGAGGATGGTCTCGTCCAATAGCAGGCAATGGTGATGAGAAAGATGTGTTGAAGACGTCATTGAGCGACATCTCGAAACTTAGGGTGATCGACGTTATAAAAAAATGGAATAGTTGCAGAACAAAACATTCGGCTATATGGCCGACAGAAAGGAGGTACGTAACTCGACATGAGCGATGTGACCAATAGAAAGGAGGTACGTAACTCGACATGAGCGATGTGACCAATAGAAAGGAGGTACGTAACTCGACATGAGCGATGTGACCAATAGAAAGGAGGTACATAACTCGACATGAGCGATGTGACCAATAGAAAGGAGGTACGTAACTCGAAATGAGCCATGTGACCAATAGAAAGGAGGTACGTAACTTGACATGAGCGATGTGACCAATAGAAAGGAGGTACGTAACTTGACATGAGCGATGTGACCAATAGAAAGGAGGTACGTAACTTGACATGAGCGATGTGACCAATAGAAAGGAGGTACATAACTCGACATGAGCGATGTGACCAATAGAAAGGAGGGACGTAACTCGACATAAGCGATGTCACCAATAGAAAGGAGGGACGTAACTCGACATAAGCGATGTGACCAATAGAAAGGAGGGACGTAACTCGACATAAGCGACGTGACCAATAGAAAGGAGGAACATAACTCGACATGAGCGATGTGACCAATAGAAAGGAGGTACATAACTCGACATGAGCGATGTGACCAATAGAAAGGAGGTACATAACTCGACATGAGCGATGCGACCAATAGAAAGGAGGTACGTAACTTGACATGAGCGATGTGACCAATAGAAAGGAGGTACGTAACTTGACATGAGCGATGTGACCAATAGAAAGGAGGTACATAACTCGACATGAGCGATGTGACCAATAGAAAGGAGGTACGTAACTCGAAATGAGCGATGTGACCAATAGAAAGCAGGTACGTAACTTGACATGAGCGATGTGATCAATAGAAAGGAGGTACGTAACTTGACATGAGCGATGTGACCAATAGAAAGGAGGTACGTAACTTGACATGAGCGATGTGACCAATAGAAAGGAGGTACATAACTCGACATGAGCGATGTGACCAATAGAAAGGAGGGACGTAACTCGACATAAGCGATGTCACCAATAGAAAGGAGGGACGTAACTCGACATAAGCGATGTGACCAATAGAAAGGAGGGACGTAACTCGACATAAGCGATGTGACCAATAGAAAGGAGGTACATAACTCGACATGAGCGATGTGACCAATAGAAAGGAGGTACATAACTCGACATGAGCGATGTGACCAATAGAATGGAGGTACGTAACTTGACATGAGCGATGTGACCAATAGAAAGGAGGTACGTAACTTGACATGAGCGATGTGACCAATAGAAAGGAGGTACATAACTCGACATGAGCGATGTGACCAATAGAAAGGAGGTACATAACTCGACATGAGCGATGCGACAAATAGAAAGGAGGTACGTAACTTGACATGAGCGATGTGACCAATAGAAAGGAGGTACGTAACTTGACATGAGCGATGGGACCAATAGAAAGGAGGTACGTAACTTGACATGAGCGATGTGACCAATAGAAAGGAGGTACATAACTCGACATGAGCGATGTGACCAATAGAAAGGAGGTACGTAACTTGACATGAGCGATGTGACCAATTGAAAGGAGGTACGTAACTTGACATGAGCGATGTGACTAATAGAAAGGAGGTATGTAACTTGACATGAGCGATGTGACCAATAGAAAGGAGGGACGTAACTTGACATGAGCGATGTGACCAATAGAAAGGAGGTACGTAACTTGACATGAGCGATGTGACCAATAGAAAGGAGGTACGTAACTTGACCTTGTTGATGTGACCAATACAAAGGAGGTACGTAACTTGACATTAGCGATGTGACCAATAGATAGGAGGTACGTAACTTGACATTAGCGATGTGACCAATTGATATGTGTTACAAAACGAAACAAGAATTTGGTTTACACTGGAACAGAAAATACTATTTAGACTTCCCTTTAGTCGAAAACAGTTAACACGTATACAGACTTTCCTAGAACCAAATCATTCATCATTCATCATACATCAAGAATCGGTCAGGTTTACATAAACATTTTGCCACCTTCCTCTCCTAATCCTATCCCAATATTCACTTGTCACTCACCTCCGTTAATTTCGCTCTCCTCACCTCGTTATTTTACATTTTCTTTTCTAGTTATTCTCGTTGTCGTGATACGTTTTACGAACGGGTGTAATTAACTTTCCAACGTATCAGCCGGGCTCCGGTGAGATTGCTGTCCCAAGTTCAGAACTTTCGAGTTTTCAAGGCGATGTTAATGCGTTTTCACGCCACGTCAAATTTGACTTCTTTTTTTTTTGGCACCTTGGTTTCACAGATTCAATTTTCTAGAACGATCAAGAGGCAAATATTGCTGTCAAAACGTTAACACATGACCTTTCAAGTACAACTTGCCAATGACATTTTCAACATATTTATTTTCAAATATTTTCGGTGCGTTTTGTTCGACAGGAGGTTTGGCTGTTTAGAATTTTAAAAATTCACAACAAATGCTACGTGGCAAGTAACAAGCCTCTCGTGGGAAAAAACCTGCCTTCAAACAGTGTTGGCCTTCTGTCTGTACTAACGAGCACTGAGAGTTCACTGATCTGGAATGTGGAGTATGCTTCTGAAGTGGCGAGAATAACCGACAAAGGAGATTGCTCTTGATTTCGTCTTTGAGTGAAAGCGACAGAACAACTATCTCGCCTACATCGTTGACTTGATAGCACCAGGAATACCGACTAACCTAACGAGTGCTGAATGCAACGCACTGATGCGTTGAAAGTGGACTGCTAAAACTGGATACTTTGGTTTAGAGTGAAATACTTCGGGTTTAACTGTAGAGATATTTAGAAAATCTTGCGCGAGCTAAAACAAATATGCGAGGGACTAAATGAAAATTCTCTACCAATGAGAACTTTAACTGTTGTATATCATTTATCAAGGTTTGGACAAGCAGAAACAGTTGTCATCAATAAGTCTACATTTGATCTTTTGAATATTTTAATAGAAAATATCACAGATAACCACTTTCTTCAAAACACGACCAAAAACCCAACATATAAATTTACATCAAAACCCCACCAAATACCCAACATACAAATTTAGCTCAAAACACAGCCAAAAACCGAACACAGAGATTCAAATTCCTGCAGCCAAACCACAACCCAACCTATCTGGGAGTCACATTTGATCGGCGCATGACATGGAAAAGTCAGATTGAGAGAAACCGAATGAAAGCCAGAGAAAGAATGGCAATCATGAGGAAACTTGCTGGCACAAGCTGGGGAGCTGACGAAGGCATACTAAAGAAACTGTATACTGGAAGAGTGAGACCAGTTCTCGAGTATGGCATTGCGGCATGGACAACAGCAGCGAAGGCGAACTTCGATAAAGTTAACAAACTTCAAAACCAAGCCATGAGAATTATAACAGGTGGCATGAAGTCAACGCCAATTGTAGAACTCGAAAAGATTACAAAACTGCAATCCATGACCGATAGAAGAGACTGCAGAGCCCAGCTGCAGTCAGAGAAACTCCGAAGACTGACTGACCATCCAATGCACCAGAGACTAAACAATTTGGGAAATGGGAAACTAAAGCGGAGAAACTTTGCAGAAATAGCCAAAGCAAAGATGCACGAAGATCCCATAAACGCACTAACAACACCAAAACCCATCACTACTGTACGAAAACCTACCTGGAGGCAGGATATATTTCCAGAGGTGGTAGAAAATATACCAGGTATTGCAAACAAAAACTGCCAGACTGAAAAAGAAAGGAGAGATACTACCCTAAGCTTCATAACGAAAAGCTACCCAAGCATGGACTGGACCCATGCATACACCGACGGTTCTGTAACAAACACTACACAGAACGGAGGGGCAGGAGCATTCCTGAACCTACCAAATGGCAGAAAAATAACACTGTCATTCGCTACTGGTAAGTACACAAGCAATTTCAGAGCGGAGGCAGAGGCACTGAGGGCGGCAGTGGAAGAAATGGTGACACACAGTGAAAATGAGAGCCATATAGTCCTGCTGACAGATGCTCTCGCCGTAGTCACAGCGCTAAAAAGCCAGAAAAACACTGAGCTTAATGACTTAAGAGCAGCACTCTGCAAACTGTGCCAGCAGTCCGCACCAAAAAGGGTAGTGGTACAGTGGGTTCCGTCACACTGCAACATCCAAGGCAACGAGGAGGCAGACAGACTGGCAAAAGTAGGTGCAAGACTACCACAAACAGATACCAGTATGACGTACGAAGAGTCAAAACGGCTTATTAAAGCCAGATACATGACCAAATGGGAAACCGAACATACTGGTTACACCAAAAACGATGCCTATTACCAGTTGAACCGAAGAGAGCAGGTCGTTGTCTTCAGACTTCGCACTGGCCAAAACAGACTGAGGTACCACCTATTCAACAAATTGAAGATAGGGTGTACCGACGAATGCCCGTGCGGTACTGGTAAAATGACCGCTGAACATCTGCTGCAGAACTGCCCGACATACGAGGATCAGAGAGAGCAGATGTGGCCATTACCAGTGGAACTGCAAGACAAGCTCTATGGCAGTGGCGAGAGCCTCAGGATGACCGCCGCTTTTTTCGAAAAAATAATGGTTACTGTCTGACTGCGTACGAAGAAGAAGAAGAAGAAGAACACAGAGATTAACCTCAAAATAACCAAACATACATATATATCCTAAAACTTAACCAAATAAAAACATACAGATTTAACTTAAAACACAACCAAAAATCAAACATCCATATTTACATCACAACAACAAGAAATACAGGTTTACATCAAAACCAACCAGACATACAGGTTTACATCAAAACCAACCAGATATACAGGTTTACATCAAAACCAACCAGACATACTGGTTTACATCAAAACCAACCAGACATACAGGTTTACATCAAAACCAACCTGACATACTGGTTTACATCAAAACCAACCAGACATATAGGTTTACATCAAAACCAACCTGACATACAGGTTTACATCAAAACGATAAACAATACATATTTACCTCAAAACAACCAAATAAAACACCGATTCATCTCAAATACAACAAAATAAAAACATGCATAATTACATCAAAACAACCGAAGAAGCTATCACATATTGCTTTTCCTCTTCTAGTTACTTTCTTCTTCTTCATCTTCTTCTTAATTTCCTTCTTTTCTTTTTTTTTGGTGACATTTTCCGGCATATAACTTTGTGACGTTGTGTGTAGTTTACAGCGAGTCTGCAGTATCCAGGCTTTTCGACCCGACACATCTTGCTTCAGGACGGCATGTTGGTGTACCGGGTTAATATTCTTGACCTCATTCTTAATTCTTCTAGTGAGACTATACTAGGTCAGTCATCATGGCTGCCACTTTGAGACGGAATATGCTCTTTGTCACCTCTTGTTCGGTGTCCCTGATTCAAGCAGCCAGCTATGGGTCACTGGATTGTGTGAACTTTTTCCTTGTACTGCTTCTAAGCCCCCAAGACAGACTTTTCCTACCTCGCAGGAGACATACACTTGCCTGTTGTGATGCCAGGATTCCAAGTATTTATTCGTTTTATTATTTGCAGATTGGCTGTAGCTAGACGTAAAACTGAGAAAAGTTTAAATTATTTGTTTTATGTCTTTTTGTCTTTTCATCGATCCTGAGGCCAACCACTAATGATAATTTTTTTGTTTCAGCTCACATACCCACACCCACCTACAGCTGTTCTCTAGTAAAACTGCGTTTTAACTGAGACTTTTTACATCAACAGCGAGAAGCAATACTTGATTTCAGATGCCCTAATATGGAGAAAATCGAAGTTTTGAGCTTGGATGTAGTTTCTTCACAAACTTGGATGTAGTTTCTTCATAAACTTGCATGTAGTTTCATCACAGACTTGGATGTAGGTTCTTCACAAACTTGGATGTAGTTTCTTCACAAACTTGGATGTAGCTTCTTCACAAACTTGGATGTAATTTCTTCTCAAACTTCGGTGTAGTTTCTACACAAACTTGGATGTAGTTTCTTCACAAACTTGGATGTAGTTTCTTCACAAACTTGGATGTAGTTTCTTCACAAACTTGGATGTAGTTTCTTTACAAACTTGGATGTAGTTTCTTCACAAACGTGGATGTAGTTCCTTCACAAACTTGGATATAGTTTCTTCACAAACTTGGATATAGTTTCTTCACAAACTTGGATGTAGTTTCTTCACAAACTTGGATGTAGTTTCTTCACAAACTTGGATGTAGTTTCTTCACAAACTTGGATGTAATTTCTTCTCAAACTTCGGTGTAGTTTCTACACAAACTTGGATGTAGTTTCTTCACAAACTTGGATGTAGTTTCTTCACAAACTTGGATGTAGTTTCTTCACAAACGTGGATGTAGTTTCTTTACAAACTTGGATGTAGTTTCTTCACAAACGTGGATGTAGTTCCTTCACAAACTTGGATATAGTTTCTTCACAAACTTGGATATAGTTTCTTCACAAACTTGGATGTAGTTTCTTCACAAACTTGGATGTAGTTTCTTCACAAACTTGGATCCAAATGACGAGGTTGTTGTTCTTGTTATTGAATACCTACAATCAGCGAGTTTCCAACTTTGTGGACTTTGAAAAGGGTCTTAAGTGGCGGGTTGCGGCAGCTTTCCTCACATCCTGAGCGTGCTGATGTAGGTCCCCTAGGCGGTTGTGCTATGCTTGACTTCATCTGCGTGTCGCTCACTACTACCCGCATCACGTGGATTCCCCCACGTCGTTAGCCAGCCTACCAAAAAAAGCCGGTATCCAGGAACAATTCCAAGGACATGAGATAAGCGTCTTGGTCAGTATATTTTACCAGACCCTGACTAACATGTCTGATCAGTATGTTATGCTTGACCCTGACTAACATGCCTGATTAGCATGTTATGCTTGACCCTGACTAGCATGCCTGATTAGTATGTTATGCTTGACCCTGACTAGCATGCCTGATTAGCATGTTATGCTTGACCCTGACTAGCATGCCTGATTAGTATGTTATGCTTGACCCTGACTAACATGCCTGATTAGCATGTTATGCTTGACCCTGACTAGCATGCCTGATTAGTATGTTATGCTTGACCCTGACTAGCATGCCTGATTAGTATGTTATGGCTGACCCTGATTAACATGTCTAATAAGTATGTTATGCCTGATTCTGACTAAGTCTGATCAGTATGTTATGCTTGACCAGACATCAGTCACCTCTCTCCATACGGCGAGGAAAAGAGCAGGAAAGTCAGTATTACGCTAAATGTGTGCTTAATTCCAATACAGTAAAACATAATACAGCAAACAAAAAGCAATTTCAAATTTTACACATTGAAGTTGCAACTTGACAAAATTATTCGGATATTGTAGATGTTCAAATACCTGACAAGATATTGGCAGTATCCCTATCGCGTATGTGTTTCTCAGTACCGTGTTATATAATAATGTGCGCGGTGTTGTCTAATATTTGTGCCGTAGCATCGCATACGAAAGAAAGTGTGCCAAATATCGCGTATAGTATTAGCAAGCTAAACATCGTGCAAGATAATAGATTCTGCGCATCGTGTAATATATTCACTGAAAAAGTGAAGTATACGTTTTAAATTACTAAAGTATCGTGAAATATATTAGTCTCCCCATTATTTCATAGGATTCTAGCAGCCCAAGTATCGGAAAATACAAGGGGGTTTCCCATGAAAACTTTAAAAGTGGAAAAAAATTATAAAAACCATGCCATTGTACTGTAACATGTTAATATGGTTGCTAAGGATGTCAAAAGGGTCCTGCATGTGTTTGCACAATGCAGACAAATAACATGACGTCATAATTGCAGTTAAAAGACGCTTGTACCACTCTTGACATGCACTTAAGAGGAACAGAGTTCTGTTATCAGTTGTCTGAGGAGCAAAGGGTTCAAACCTCGGCGAATGAAGGTCCAGTACAGTGATGCGTGCCTTTAACTCCAGCGAGTGCATGAATGGAGTAGGAATTCCAAAGCTGCGTGAGTTCGGTGACAGACTGTTAACTACTGGGTCAGGAACACCAAATATTGACCCTATAGTCGATTGCATCCATTGACGGCCTCATAAAGGAACATCGCTGATTGACTGGGAATGACACTTGCTTGAGTGACATGCATGCATCACCGTACTTGAACTTAATTTGACGATGAACGTTAAAGGTTTCACCCCTTTGCTACTCAAAAAATGGATAATATAACGCTGTTCCTCATAAGTACATGTCAATAGTGGAGCTACCAGATTCTAACTACAATTATGACGTCATGTTGTTCGTCTGCATCGTAATAGCACGTGCAGGACACCCGTGACATCCTTATCAACCATATTAATAAGTTACAATACATAGACATGTTTCTTCTAATTTCTTTCCCACTTTTAAGGTTTTCATTTGAAGACCCTTTTATATATTTAATATCCATATATCGCGTAATATCTTAACAAAACACGCATTCTGTCATTAATTGGGAATCCAAATAGTCCGCAATGTAATAGCTGCTAAAGTATTGCACAAATGTTTTGCAGGGCAAAAAGTCTGTAATATATTAGAAGCCCACTCATCCTGTAATATGTGAGAAGCCCACGTATCCTTTAATATATGAGAAGCTCACGCATTCTTTAATATATGAGAAGCTCACGTATCCTGTAATATATGAGAAGCCCATGTATCATGTAATATATGAGAAGCCCACGTATCCTGTGATATATGAGCAACCCACGTATCCTGTAATATATGAGAAGCCCATGTATCCTGTAATATATGAGAAGCCCACGTATCCTGTAATATATGAGCAACACACGTATCCTGTAATATATGAGAAGCCCACGTATCCTGTAATATATGAGCAATCCACGTATCATGTAATAAATTAGCAAACAACGTATCATAATATATTGACAGCACAGGTGTCACGCACGATGTTAGCAGTTCGTGAATCTTGTGGTATATTGAAATACTAGGTGTCACGTACGATGTTAGCAGCCCGTGTATCTTGTGGTATATTGAAATACTAGGTGTTACGTACGATTTTAGCAGCTCGTGCATCCTGTGATATATTGACAGCACAGGTGTCACGTACGATGTTAGCAGTACGTGTATTTTGTGGTATATTGACAGCCCGTGTATCCTGTGGTATATTAACAGCCCGTGTATCACGTATGATGTTAGCAGCCCGTGTACATTGTGGTATATTGACAGCCCGTGTATTTTGTGATATATTGACAGCCCGTGTATCCTGTGGTATATTGACAGCCAGTGTATCACGTACGATGTTAGCAGCCCGTGTATCTTGTGGTATGTTGACAGCCCGTGTTTCTTGTGGTATATTGACAGCTCGTGTATCCTGTGGTATATTGACAGCCCGCGTATCACGTACGATGTTAGCAGCCCGTGTATCTTGTGGTATATTGACAGCCCGTGTATCCTGTGGTATATTGACAGTCCGTGTATCACGTACGATGTTAGCAGCCCGAGTATCTTATGGTATGTTGACAGCCCGTGTTTCTTGTGGTATGTTGACAGCCCGTGTATCCTGTGGTATATTGACAGCCCGTGTATCACGTACGATGTTAGCAGCCCGTGTATCTTGTGGTATATTGACAGCTTGTGTATCCTGTGGTATATTGACAGCCCGTGTATCACGTACGATGTTAGCAGCCCGTGTATCTTGTGGTATATTGACAGCCCGTGTATCCTGTGGTATATTGACAGTCCGTGTATCACGTACGATGTTAGCAGCCCGAGTATCTTATGGTATGTTGACAGCCCGTGTTTCTTGTGGTATGTTGACAGCCCGTGTATCCTGTGGTATATTGACAGCCCGTGTATCACGTACGATGTTAGCAGCCCGTGTATCTTGTGGTATATTGACAGCTTGTGTATCCTGTGGTATATTGACAGCCCGTGTATCACGTACGATGTTAGCAGCCCGTGTATCTTGTGGTATATTGACAGCCCGTGTATCCTGTGGTATATTGACAGTCCGTGTATCACGTACGATGTTAGCAGCCCGAGTATCTTATGGTATGTTGACAGCCCGTGTTTCTTGTGGTATATTGACAGCCCGTGTATCCTGTGGTATATTGACAGCCCGTGTATCACGTACGATGTTAGCAGCCCGTGTATCTTGTGGTATATTGACAGCCCGTGTATCCTGTGGTATATTGACAGCCCGTGTATCACGTACGATGTTAGCAGCCCAAGTATCCCATCCGGTATTCGCTGACAAGTATAAATCCAAAAAACCCATATTGAAAATGCCCAGTCCCGTTGTGAACGTTACGCCATCTGCTGCGAGTATTTGTTTCCTCGATAAGAGCTCTCCCCATTATCTATGCTATTAATCACTGCTTTGCCTGCGTGACGAAATAGAGCTAGCTTTCTGATAACCATATTCAACATTTGACCAGAGTTATTAACTGCACTTAGGACAACCAGGAACGTTTGTAGTTGCTGTCGCTACAGAATAGCAAGACGCTGATCTGACGAATTCCATTACCTGATATTTCGTTAGGCGTAAAATCGTCTTTAGTATGCTATTCATGTGACTTAATTTTCATTCCATGTGTCTCTTAACACCTACATGTGATCTTTTTTCTTAGTGTTCCGTTAGTGGTAGAGCCCTTGCTTTTCATGTCAAAGGTTTCTGATTTTAACTCCCGCTACCGGCAGCTCCAGTCGATCCAGTTGTAAATAGGTACTTGGCTGACGGCTTGGGAAGAAAAAAAATGTATAGAGGAAAGGAATTGCCCACCCCACCTCAGAAAGCTGTGATTTAGTATAATAAATACTCTAACACTTCAGTCTCAACGGCAGTGTCTCATATGAAACTCCTTTTACCTTTGTAATGTCCCAGGCTCCTGGGGGGTGTCAGTTTGTAGGGGTTACTATTCAATTCCTGATGGCTGTAGTTATCAGTAAGCGGTCATCAGCAACCTACTAGGTTAGGGACTGTAGTTAAGGTGCAAGAGACATAGCAGTGAAAGAGATGAGAGGAAACAGCTTGCACCAGAGTCAGCCAATCATAGCTGACCAATACCCTATTCCACCTTCAAGTGACGGTCCCTGGAAACAGACTGCACCCACGAAGACTGAATAAGTAAATAGAGATAGATCAAGAAAGGTAAAAACGGTCCCAAACATTCAGTGCTGATATCGGATTTGTTGGGTTGAAATGTGCGGATATCACAGCTTCGCTGTGTAACAAAACGTCCTGTTCAGAACGAATAGCGGAAGAAATAGAAACCCCAGCAACGCCTACTTGACATGGGGCACCGTCAGTTGGTCCTGTCAATCGTCGAATATATTGAACCCTTGTCCTTTCTGTTTATTTTTGGGTCAGCAACAGGAAGGAATGAGACGGGACGCCATTACATGGCCCACAAAGCATAATCCATGGATAGCAAACCGTAAGCCAGTGCTGTGACGTAATTAGCATTCCAATCTTGGACAAGAGATAACAACAGAATGAGACGAATAGCCTTAAAAGATCAATTCTAAATGACTACAAAAAATTAATAATGGCCATGAAAAAATAAAATAAATAATTAAATATAAGATAAAGGTGGAAGGACAGATATTGAAAATGTGAAATGGCTCATAGATTCGACTTTATTGGAAATGGCTCATAGATTCGACTTTATTGGAAATGGCTCATAGATTCGACTTTATTGGAAATGGCTCATAGATTCGACTTTATTGGAAATGGCTCATAGATTCGACTTTATTGGAAATGGCTCATAGATTCGACTTTATTGGAAATGGCTCATAGATTCGACTTTATTGGAAATGGCTCATAGATTCGACTTTATTGTAAATGGCTCATAGATTCGACTTTATTTCACCAACACATACTCGGTCCCGTTCATTGTTAAAAGTGCCGATGACAGAGCACGGATTCCGCTTTAAAAATGTACCCTGATTTCGTCATGTATCCATTTACAGCTGGGTGGACTGGAAGAAGCGGTCATACCATGAAAAAACGCCCGACATGTTCAGTTTCTCAAACTGAGTACGACGGAACTCGAACCTGGTACCTCAGAATTGTGAAACCAAGTTGACAACCACTCGGCCACCACATGTCCAGGACAGATGTTGAAACCAATTAAAGAACTCAAGTTCTCAACAGAAAGACTAACATTTCTATTTAACTAAGTAGTAGACCGGTTGTACACTTGATTAGTAGATGGAGGCATATGTTTCGATCAAACTATCTTTGTCAAATACGTATACACAATTTGATGTTTTTGGACGTTCTTGGCCCTATTTGGGTTAATAAATGTATCATCGCAAGGAATTCGGTTCATGAATTGTCTTCTTCTTCTTCTTCTTCTTCTTCTTCTTCTTCTTCTTCTTCTTCGTCTTCTTATTCTTCGTACGCTGTCAAACGTCAACCTGTATTTTTTCGAAAAAAGCAGTGGTCATCCTGAGGCTGTCGACACTGCCATAGAGCTTGTCTAGTGTTACCACTGGTGATGGCCACATCTGCTTTCTCTGGTCCTCGTATGTCGGGCAGTTTTGCAGCAGATGTTCAGCGGTCATTTTCCCGGTACCACAAATGCATTCGTCAGTGCCACCTATCTTCAGTTTATTGAATAGGTGGTAACTCAGTCTGTTGTGGCCTGTGCGGAGTCTGAAGACCACGACCTGCTTTCTTCTGTTCAACTAGTAATGGGCATCATTTTTTGTGTAGCCAGTATGTTCTGTTTCCCATTTGGCCATGCATCTGGCTCTAATAAGCCTTTTGGACTCTTCATAGGTCACACTAGAATCTGGTTGTGGTAGTCTTGCACCTTCTTTTGCCAGTCTGTCTGCCTCCTCGCTGCCTTGGATGTTACAGTGGGATGGAACCCACTGTACCACTACTCTTTTTGGTGCGGACTGCTGGCATAGTTGACAGAGTACTGCTCTTAAATCATTAAGTTCAGTATTTTTCTGGCTTTTTAGTGCTGTGACTACGGACAGGGCATCTGTCAGCATTGCTTCTTCTGCAGCCTTCAGTGCTTCTGCCTCCGCTCTGAAACTGCTTGAGTATTTTCCAGGTGCCACTGACAGTGTTATTTTTTTACCATTTGGTAGGCTCAGGAATAGACATGCCTCTCCGTTCTGTGTTGTGTTTGTTACAGAACTGTCGGTGTATGCATAGGGTTCATGAATTGGATTTCCTGTGGGTGTTATAGCAGTTTTGTGTTCGTATTTTCGCA